>ONZH01022938.1:0-132566 GCA_900303285.1 Rhinella marina
CCCTTAGGATACTTGGACCCCTCAATTATTTCAATAGTGCAGTCATACTGGCGGTGAGGGGGAAGAAAATCTGTTTCAGTCATGGTAAATACATCAACCTAAATTCGGCACAATAATCCTCCACTGGAAGGTTACCCTGTCGCATGTTCCTTAACTGCGTCTCCGCTACCGCGGCTAGGTCAGGTTCCTCGTACAGGAGTCCTAGAGCCCGAAAAAAGGCCTCCACAAACTGTAGACAAGGAGCATCACGGGGCAAGGAAAAAGCCCACTCCTGTGGGTCACCCTGCAGCCAGGAGATAATAATTTTAACTTGCTGTGGTTCAGGCCCCGAGGAGTTTGGGCGCAACTCAAAATAAAGCTTACAGCTTCCCTTAAAGGCGCGGAAAGCCTTACGATCCCCGGAAAAATGGTCGGGGAGCTTAACCTGAGGTTCCAAGGTGGTATTAGGGACCTCAGCAACAGCCACAGGGGTGGCAAGCTGTTGCTCATGCTGCTGGAGCCTTTCCGCCAAGTCCTGGACCATTTGTGCCATATTTTGGACCTGGTTAGTCAGTACTCGCAACGGCTCCATAAAAATTTTTGAGGCCTGTTATTCTGTCACGAACGGGAACACTGGGATAAGGTGCGCCCTGACTTATCTCACAACTGTCCCTGCCTAATTGCCTCACCCTAGGCTAACGGTCCTAGGTGGACAACTGGACGACAATCCCTACTCTGTATAAGTGAGGGATTGGGAACGGAAGGAACAAAAGACAAACACAGGCACGAACAAACACAATACGAATAGTCAGCTTAGCAAGGTCAAACCGGGAGCGTACGTCAGGAGCCGAGGGATTAGCAGAATCGAGGTCGAGGTCACAAGCAATGGGTCTGGATACAAGGTAAGGTCACAAGTCAATAATGCACAGCACTGCAAAGAAAGGACTTCAATAACAGGCAACTAACCCTGGCAGTTGCCATCTTTAAATAGCCCACCTCTAGGTCATGTGACGTGGCCAGCGTCACATGACCTGTGATGCAAACAGGGCGTCGACCCGAATTCAAAACAATGACAATTAGCCATGTGGTGTGGTCAGCACCACATGGCTCCAAATAACAAGTGCAAAACACAACATAAGCAATAGCCATGTGGTGTGATCAGCACCACACTCTGGCCCTATTCTCTTCAATATATTTATTAATGATAAATATATTTATTAATGATCTGGTAGAAGGCTTGCACAGTAAAATATCAATTTTTGCAGATGACACTAAACTGTGTAAAGTAATTAACACAGAAGAGGACAGTACACTGCTACAGAGGGATCTGGATAGATTGGAGGCCTGGGCAGAGAAGTGGCAGATGAGGTTTAACACTGACAAATGTAAGGTTATGCACATGGGAAGGAATAATGCAAGTCACCAGTACATCCTAATGGTAAAACACTGGGTAACACTGACATGGAAAAGGACCTAGGAATTTTAGTGAACAGCAAAATAATCTGTAGAAACCAGTGTCAGACAGCTGCTGCCAAGGCCAATAAGATAATGGGTTGCATCAAAAGGGGTATAGATGCCCGTGATGAGAACATAGTCCTGCCACTTTACAAATCACTAGTCAGACCACACATGGAGTACTGTGTACAGTTCTGGGCTCCTGTGAACAAGGCAGACATAGCAGAGCTGGAGAAGGTTCAGAGAAAGGCAACTAAAGTAATAACTGGAATGGGTGGACTACAGTACCCAGAAAGATTATCAAAATTGGGGTTATTCACTTTAGAAAAAAGACGACTAAGGGGAGATCTAATAACTATGTATAAATATATCAGGGGTCAGTACAGAGATCTCTCCCATGATCTATTTATCCCCAGGACTGTGACGAGGGGACATCCTCCACGTATGGAGGAAAGAAGGTTTGTACACAAGCATAGAAGAGGATTCTTTACGGTAAGAGCAGTAAGACTATGGAACTCTCTGCCTGAGGAGGTGGTGATGGTAAGTTCACTAAAAGAGTTCAAGAGGGGCCTGGATGTATTTATGAAGGGTAATAATATTACAGGTTATAGTTACTAGAGAGGGGTCATTGATTCAGGGAGTCAGGAAGGAATTTTTTTCCCCCTAAAGTGGGGAAAATCGGCTTCCACCTCACAGGTTTTTTTTGCCTTCCTCTGGATCCACTTGCAGGATAACAGGCCGAACTGGATGGACAGATGTCTTTTTTTGGCCTTATAAACTATGTTGCTATGATTGTCTGGTGCTCCTGCACAGGATATCTCCCGGCCTTGTTACCATACCAACCAGATGCCAGCAACACTGCCTGCAGAGGAGCGCACTTTTCAGCCCCAGAATGGGCATGACAGACTGTCCTCATTCACCTGAATCAATATAGTTTTATCCCTGGTAAATCCACCACCTATAACATAAGGAGGGGTCAGGTGATTTCCCAGATTGGATGACGCCAATAGTGTGACTGGGCAGTAGTTTCCTTAGATGCTGCAAAGACATTTGATTCAGTTGAATGGTCTTACTTTTTGGAGGTCCTTAACAGATTTGGCTTTGGACACGCCTTTATTAAATGGGTGTCTGTTGTCTATGAACAACCATAGGCTAAGGTACTAGTTAATGGCATATTTTTCCCTTTAAATATTACAGGGGCATGAGACAGAGGTGTCCCTGTCACCTCTGCTGTTCGCCATAGCGATCGAGACTCTGGCACTAATTATCAGACAGGATCCTACATATAGTAGGATCTCAATGGTCCCTGGAGAAGACTGCATTGGTATGCATGCTGATGACATGGTGTTGTTCATATCTGACCCTAATACTTCCCTCTTGTATGCCATATACAGTGGAGGAAATAAGTATTTGATCCCCCACTGACTTTAAAAGTTTTAATACAAACGTCTCAAAATTTTATGCCAGCTTTATTTTAATAGTGCCGCATAGAATATCAAAAGAAAAACGGAGAAAATTACATGAAATGAGAAATAAAAAATAATTAGCATTTCATTGAGGGAAATAAGTATTTGATCCCCTAGTAAAACCATGATTAATGTTGGCTCCCACAGACCACTAACACACCCTAATCACAGTGAAGTCGTTACCTGGATGAGAGACACCTGTCCCAAATTGTCACCTGTATAAAAGGCCACCTGCCAACAGTCTCAGTGACACTCCAACATCTCCACCATGGGCAAGACTAAAGAGCTGTCTAAAGATGTCAGGGACAAAATTGTTGACCTACACAAGGCTGGAATGAGCTACAAAGCCATAAGTAAGAAGCTGGATGAGAAGGTGACAACTGTTGGTGCAATTATTCGGAAGTGGAAGAAGTACAACATTACTGTCAATCGACCCAGGCCTGGAGCTCCAGGCAAGTTACCACCTCGTGGAGTCTCATTGATCATGAGAAAGGCTAAAAATCAGCCAAGAACTACATGGGAGGAGCTGAGTAATGATCTCAAGGCAGCTGGGACCACAGTCTCCAAAAAAACCATTGGTAATACACTGAGACGTAATGGTTTAAAATCCTGCAGTGCACGCAAGGTTCCTCTGCTCAAGAAGGCTCACGTCCAGGCCCGCCTCAAGTTTGCCAATGAACATATTAATGACTCAGAGAGAGACTGGGAGAAGGTGCTGTGGTCAGATGAGACCAAAATTGAGCTCTTTGGCCTCAACTCAACTCGACGTGTTTGGAGGAAGAAAAATACAGAATATGACCCTAAGAATACCATCCCCACCGTCAAGCATGGTGGTGGAAGTATTATGTTTTGGGGGTGTTTTTCTTCTAAGGGCACAGGCCAACTTCATGGCATTGACGGGAAGATGAACGGCCATGTATCGCAAAATCCTGGGTGACAACCTCCTTGCCTCTGCCAGGGCACTGAAAATGGGTCGTGGATGGGTCTTTCAGCACGACAACGACCCAAAACATACAGCCAAAGAAACAAAGTAGTGGCTCTATAAGAAGCATATCAAGGTCATGGAATGGCCTAGCCAGTCTCCTGACCTCAATCCCATCGAAAATCTATGGAGAGAGCTGATGCTTCGCGTTTCCAAATGCATGCCTAAAAACCTTAAGGATATGGAGATGATTTGCAGAGAGGAGTGGGCCAAAATTACTCCTGAAGTGTGTGCAAACCTTATAAAAAACTATAAGAAACGTCTGACTGCTGTGCTTGCCAACAAGGGTTTTGCCACCAAGTATTAAATGATGTTTTACTAGGGGATCAAATACTTATTTCCCTCAATGAAATGCAAATTATTTTTTATTTCTCATTTCATGTAATTTTCTCCGTTTTTCTCTTGATATTCTATGTGGCACTGTTAAAATAAAGCTGGCATAAAATCATGAGACGTTTCATTTATTTTTTTGTATTAAAACTTTTAAAGTCAGTGGGGGATCAAATACTTATTTTCTCCACTGTACCTTCGGTCAGTTCTCCCTAGGGTTGGGCGATGTCAAAAATATTCCCATGATAATGATATTAAGAAATTTATCACGATAACAATATATTTCACGATAAATGCCCATTTAGAATATGTATTTGTGTTTCCTTGTTGCCCATATACATTATGTCTTCTTGATGACCCCATACAGTAATATCTCTTGCCCCACCAAGAACAGCGTTACCGTTCCACCTAATCTGATGGAGCGCCTGGTTAGGCATGTGCCCTGCTGCTCCATTCATTCTCTATGGAGTGCTGGAGATAGCAGCAATCAGCTATCTTCCGCACTCCCATAGAAAATGGGACATGCTAACAGAAAACCCTGATAAGTGGGTTGTTCTTAGTGTGCCCAACTTAGGTGCATATTGTCAGAAAAGGCACATTGGCATAATAAACATGCCTTTCAGTCAAATAAAACATTGGGGTCATTTACTAAAGATTGGTGTTTCCCATATGAGTCTTAGTCCCTACACACTACAGCCATATTACCTCAGCCCCGGTCTCTCCGCACAGCAGCCCTCGGAGCGCAGTGACTGTTATCCAGCACCGGTCTCCTGGCTCTGGGGGCTTACAGCTGCTAGATGCCATTTTTTTGGTGAGCTAAAGGACCTGAAATTACATTATGACCCCTTGAATAGGTTCCCGTGAATTAAAAGTTCTAAAATAATGCCCCAATGTTTTTAATTTAAAAAAATAACAGTACTTACCTCATCCGAAGCTTCAGTGGGACCTCCAGTCTTTGTGTATTAACGACTGGCTTGTGACCACTACAGCCAATCAGTGACTAAGCAATGAATTTTCTCTGTAGTATCTAAGCTTGAAGAACAGACTAGGGTTTATGATAAACTTAATCTACTGCTGTCTTAACCCAAATTGCTGGCAGTCCAAGTTGTGAAGTCATATCAGCCACAGTAAGCAAGCTGCAGATTTTGTTGCAGAATTTTCTGTGACAGCAAGCACATGAATTCCTGCAATTCCCCATTCAAATGAATGGAATTGATTTTCAGGAGAAAACAACACAATAGTTGTCACAATCGGTGCTAGTATATTCATGTGTTACATGTTCATTTCTCAGATGACTGGATGCTGCAGATAGCATGTTATAGATCAGAAAGAGCTGAGCAGATTGATACAAATTATACTGATATATATTTAATTAAGCAAATGTGATTTAGCAAATCACATTTATCATGTATTTAGTGTTGAGCGAGCACCTCTGTGCTCATATGCTCTGGCCGAGCTCTAGGGGTTGCTCGAGTGCTCGGCCGAGCAACCGAGCATAATGTTAGTCAATGGGACTAAACCAGACACCCCCCGCTCGGAAGAGGAGAGGGTGTCTGGTTAATAGAAAAAGGTCAGAATCGCGACTTCTCCTCTTTTACTCCTTTCACTCGTAAAAGTATGCTAATTAACTGAATTTGTATGCATTAGCATAAAAATGCGTACGCATTAGCATGCAAAATGCGTACGCATTAGTGTACAAATTAACATTACAGTGCGGGGAAGAGACTTGAGCATTGCGCTCGAGTACACTCGGTGTTCGGCCGAACACCGAGCGGACCCGAGCGTAGGCATGCTCGGCCGAACAGCGAGTTCATCCAAGCATGCTCCCTCAACACTACATGTATTCAAAGTTAATACAAGTCACTTACTAATGTATTGTGATTGTCCATATTGCCTCCTTTGCTGGCTTGATTTATTTTTCTATCACATTATACATTGCTTGTTTACAGGGGTTTTGACCACCCAGCCATCCAGCAGCAGTGGTCATGCCTGCACACTGTAGGAAAAAGTGCTGGCCTATGCATATTCCAGCAGTCTCGGCCACCAGAGAGACCGGTGCTATGGTGTGAAAGCATGAGCACTGCTGTTGAATTGCAGGGCGGCCATAACCCCTGGATACAAGCAATGTATAATATGATTTAAAAATGAATCAAGCCAGCAAAGGAAGCAATATGGAGCAATGGAGGCAAACTGAGTGCTGCACTCCCTGGGCTGAAATGCCTTGCCAGTGCAAAGATCAGGGAAGGTATTCAATGTTTATATTAGGCTGGATCTCACTGAAGAGTTCCAGCCTAATATAGCTGTAGTTCCCATTGAGCTGTGCAGACACCAGTGCTCAGTTGGAAAATGGTGCACGTCCCTCACAATGTAAAAGTAGTTTATTGCAATGTGAGGGACAAGCATTCTAAGGATTGCATAACAAAAGCCCCTGGGGGGGATTAATAAAAGTGTAAAAAACATTTTTAAAAAGCTTAAAAAAATATAAAGAATAAAAATTAAATGTTCACGTACGGTGAACTTGGTAATCAAAGTTATCGCTGATTTGGCATTTTTTCTTTGCTTCAATCCCAACAAAATATAATAAAAAGTGATCAAAAAGTCATATACACTCCAAAATGGTATCAATAAAAACTACACATCACCCTGCAAAACATGAGCTCTTACACAGCTCCATGGATGTGATTGTAAGAATGGTATGGGGGTCAGAATTTGGAGATTGAAAGAAAAATATATTTTTTTTCATTAAAACACAAGAAAAAAAATGCATTATCATTGTAATTGTACTAAGGAAATGGTTCAGTTTTACTGCATAGGGAACTCTGTTAAAACAAAACCCCAAAAATGTGGCAGAATTATGTGGGTTTTTTTTTTCCAATTCCAACCCAATTTTTTTCCATCTTTCTACTAAATTGTATTCAATATTGAATGGTGCCATCATAAAGTACATCTTATTTGAAAAAACAAGCCCCATTGCTACAGTATGTGAATGGAAAATAAAGTGTACCTGCCCGCGACCGGTTGCCGGGGAGGCAGTCTGATCTCCCATGTCAGGTGTTCCAACATCATAGGTCACCTGATGGCAGGCGTTAGGTGACCAGGATGTGCGGTGTATTTAAATAGGTAATCTGCTGGTCAGATTTCCTGTGAACAGTTCTATATACCTCACCAGCGCTTTGGATTGTGGATTGTTCTGACCTCCTGACTTCTGACTTTGGCTACTCCTTTTGATCCTGATTTTTGGATTCTGATTTGGCTTTTCTGCATCTTCTGGTTTGACCCTGGCTTGGTTCTTGGACTCGTTTCTGCCTGATGTATTTGGACCTGGACTAGACTGCTCATGTATGACCTTGGCTTGTTTAGTGATCTGCTTCCTGATTTGGCTTCATTGTAATCTCTTGGTTTTGATCCTGTACGTTTGACTCTGAGTACTTTGGTTTTGGGTTTTTCGCAGTATTTGTGTGCCTGTCTGTCGATTTGTTTATTGTTTTTTCCTCTGCTTTTGCCTGGTAAGCCCCAGCACGTAAATAAGAACGAACCATCGACCAGTTGAGTTCTGCCACTTAGGACTGTCGTGCAAGTAGGCAGGTACAGAGGTGTAGTTGAAATTTAGGGTTCACTTGTTCCCCTTGTGACAGAGAATATAGTGCCACAGCCTCTCCTGGAAAACCCCTTTACAAAATATATTCTTATTATGTATTTTCCTGATTATAGTTAGGGTTTCGACCAGCACCTGGATTTGAATACTTTTGTAATTGCATGTAATGAAAAATTTAGTATAGCCTCTGAGTTATTCACTGAAATCGATTTGTATAGCGTCACTTGTTTTCCCTTTTTCTAAATTCTCTGTCCAGCTCATTGAGGTTGACATACATGCTCAGTTCCATCTTTCAATTGCCACAATCTTCAGCAGAAAGGACATGTCCCTGAGAAAGTGCAGGCCCCTTGAGCTGCCAGCTTGAAATACATTTAACACAGCAACTTATGGGCAGATCTATAAATCCATGTGAGGTACAGGACATATTCTAAGTTTGTTAGGAAGAAACGGTCAAGTACTGTATGTTAACCGATTTTCAGTTTTTACATACTCATAGAATAACTCATTTAACCCCTTCCCGACCAGCACCGTACATGTACGGCGCTGCGGGAAGTAACTTCCCAACCAGCGCCGTAGTGCTACGGCGCACTGATCGGGCGGGTGCAGGAGCTGCGGGGGGCCGGCTGTTCCCAGTAGCCGGACCCCTGCTGCGTACGCCCGTATCGGTGAAAACACTGATGCGGGCGTATTAACCCTTCATGTGCCGTGGTCAGTGCTGACCGCGGCACATGCGATGCGGGCGGTCGGAAGGGGTGTCCATCGGGTCCCCACGCTGCTGTGACGGGGACCCGATGGCTTAGATAGCAGCCGGATGCCTTCCTTAGGCATCCAGCTGCTATCTACGGAAGCCTGTGAGATCCAGGGAGTAAGCTGGAAGTGTATTACTGTGTGTAATACACTTCCAGCCAATGCACTACAATACAGAAGTATTGTAATGCATTGTAAAGGGGATCAGACCCCAAAAGTTAAAAAAGTGTCCTTTTCACAAAATAATATAAAAAAATTTGTAAAAAATAGTGAAAAAAAATAAAAATACACATATTAGGTATCGCCGCGTCCGTATCGACCGGCTCTATAAAAATATCACATGATCCACCCTGCCAGGTGAACGCAGTAAAAAAAAAAAAAAAAAAAAAATGTGCCAAGACAGCCTTTTTTGGTCACCTTCCCTTACATAAAGTGTAATAGCAGGCGATCAAAAAGGCGTATTTACCCCAAAATGGTACCAATCAAACCGTCATCTCGTCTCGCAGAAATTTAGACCCTACCTGAGACAATCGCCCGAATAATATAAAAAAAAATATGGCTCTCAGAAAATAGCAACGCAAAAAAAGATTTTATTCTGTTCAAAAATGCATCTAATGTGCAAAACTTTCCAAAAATAAAAATGTAGACATATTGGGTATTGCCGCGTCCATAACAACCTGCTCTATAAAAATATTACATGAGATGGCCCCCCAGGTGAATGCTGTAAAAACATTTTTTTAAAAACTATGCCATAACAGCCATTTTTTTAAACCTTGCCTCACAAAAAGTGTAATAGCAGGCGATCAAAAAGGTGTATTTACCCCAAAATGGTACTAATCAAACCGTCATCTCGTCCCGCAGAAATGTAGACCCTACCTGAGACAATCGACCAAAAAATAAAAAAAATATGGCTCTCAGAAAATAGCAACACAAAAAAAAGATTTTATTCTGTTCAAAAATGCATCTAATGTGTAAAACTTTCCAAAAATAAAAATGTATTGGGTATTGCCGCGTCCGTAACAACCTGCTCTATAAAAATATCACATGATTTGCCCCCTCAGGTGAATGGTACCAATGAAAACGTCACCTCATCCTGCAAAAAATTAGCTCCCACATAAGACAATAACTCAAAAAAATAAAAATCAATGGCTCCCGCAAACCAATCCATCAAAATCTGTGCTGCAAAATCCATATGGCGCTCCTTCTGTTCTGAGTCCTGCCATGTGCCCCCAACAGCAGTTTACCACCACATATGGGGTGTTGCCGTATTCAAGAGAAAATGGGGAACAAATTATGGGGTGCTTTTCTTCTGTTACCCCTTGTGAAAATGAAAAATTTGGGGCTAAAGCAACATTTTATTGGAAGAAATGAAACTTTTCATTTTCACAGCCAAGTGTTTCCAAATTCCATAAAACGCTTAGGGGGTCAAAGTGGCCAGTACCCCCCTCAATATATTCTTTGAAGGGTGTAGTTTCCAATATGGGGTCACTTTTTGAGGGTTTCCACTGTAGGGGTACGACAGGGTCTCTCAATTACAAAATGGTGCCTAAAAACCATTCTAGCAAAATCTGCCTCCAAAATCCGTATGGCGCTCCTTTCCTTCTGACCACTGCCATAAACCCATAGAGACGTTTACCACCACATATGGGGTATTTCTGTAAACTGCAGAATCAGAGGAATGTATATTGAGGTTTAGTTTGCTGTTAACCCTTGCTGTTTTTCAAGAAAAAAATTATTAACATGAATAATCTACCAAAAAAGTGAAATTTTGCAATTTCACCTCCATTTTCCTTTAATTCTTGTGGAACACCACAAGGGTTAACAAAGTTTGTAACAGCAGTTTTTTATAATTTGAGGGGTGTAGTTTCTAAAGTGGGGTCATTTATGGGTGGTTTCCATTACGTAAGCCACTCAAAATCACTTTATATCTGAATTGGTGCTTAAAAAAATAGTTTTGGAAATTTTGTTGAAAATTTGAAAAATGGCTTCTAAACTTCTAAGCCTTCTAACGTCCCAAAAAAGTAAAATGACCTTTATAAAATGATGCCAACATAAAGAAGACATATGGGGAATGTAAAATAATAACTATTTTTGGAGGTATTACTATATATTTTGAAAGTAGAGAAATTGAAATTTGGAAATTTGCAAATTTTTCAAAATTTTTGGTAAATTTGGTATTTTTAAAAAAATAAAAATGAAATATTTTGCCACAAATTTACTACTGTCATGAAGCACAATATGAGACGAGAAAACAATCTCAGAATGGCTTGGATAAGTAAAAGTGTTCCAAAGCTATTACCACATAAAGTGACACAGGTCAGATTTGCAAAAAATGGCCTGGGCAGGAAGGTGAAAACAGGCCCGGGGTTGAAGGGGTTAATGTATGTTCAGGCTTTATTGTACTGTACATTATTAGCAACTTTTTTCTGTTGCATGTTATATACTTTCAGGTTACCATACGAAACATTGTTTGGCAGAGTAGTGGCTTTTACAAAGGAGCAATTCTTGAAAGTAAATGGTTTCTCCAATATGTTTTGGGGCTGGGGAGGAGAAGATGATGAGCTATATCAAAGGTTTGTTCTTCTAAACATTTAAAATCATTTTAAATTTACATATGCAGCAAGCCCTTGAGCAGCTGGTGCAGAGAATAGGAGTGGTAGTGGCCCTGATGAAATGCTATGTCACGGTGTACTCTCTCAGGCAGTTGCCCCCTAGGGATTGGTAGTTTGAAGAATCAGACCAGAAGTAAACATAGTAGTCTCTTTTTATTAATTGTAATTACTAATATAACTTGTGGTACATCCAGCAACAGCAAATACAAAGTGGCACTGTCACGGTGTGGTTCACCGTGACAGTTTTGGCCGTGTAGGCTGGCTGCATGCTCGCTTGCGTACAGGCTTCAGGCCAAAACCTGTGCAAGCTGGTTGCTTGGGACTGCATGCTGGCTACAGTGTCTTGTGTGAACTCTGCCCGTGAATGTGTGTACTCTCTGTATCTCTGTGCAGTTCCTGTCCCTGGTGCCATGTAGGCTGACTGGAGGCCGTCTCCTGTGTGCTGGTTGCTTAGGACTGCGTGCTGGTTGCGGTGTAGTGTGTGAACTGTGGCCTGTGTGTGATTTCCGTGTGTGCATCTCTGTGGCTCCTGTCACTGGTGCCGTGCAGGCTGGCTGCATGCGCTTTGTGTACTGGCTTTGGGTGTTCCCATGCATGCTGGTTCTGTGATACGTGCTGGCAGTGGCCTTGTGTAAGAACAGGTTCTGTGTGTGGATGCATTCTGTTTGTGTCACGGGTAGAGATGAGCGAGCACTAAAATGCTCGGGTGCTCGTTATTCGAGACGAACTTTTCCCGATGCTCGGGTGCTCGTTTCGAGTAACGAACCCCATTGAAGTCAATGGGAGACTCGAGCATTTTTGCAGGGGACCAAGGCTCTGACTAGGGAAGGCTGGGTGAAAACCTGGAAACCTCAGAAAATGATGGAAACACCACGGAAATTGACAGGAAACAGCAGGGGCAGCATGCATGGATGCCTCTGAGGCTGCCTAATCCCACCATTACCCCAAATTCTCCTGCAACAGCTTGGTGGTTACCCTCATGGCAATTGTGCTCACCCAGACCAAGAAAGGCGAGGCACATGCCCATCACATGTTAGGGAAGCACCCAACTAGGTGCAACGAAGGTCCATCACCGCCTGCAGGTGACACCACTGCTCATGCTGGCACTGCTGTGCTATCCCCCGCCCCACGACGCAGGCATAAGCCTGACACAGCATGGTGACAGCGTAGTGACACCAACAAGTGACCAAGTTAGATTGAGGTAGCAGTCAAATGTCTGTAGGCGAGCCTCCCAAAAATTTGTTTTGGAGTGTCCGAAGTTGACCCTCCTAAAAAATTGTTTAGGAGTGTCTGTAGTTGACCCTTCTGTAAAATATTTTTTTTGTTTTTTGTTATTAGTTTATGTACAACCCATGGCTGGCATGGTGGGAATATATAGGTTTTGTGTCACAGACGGTCCACTGCACCGTTACATTTTCTTCATCATTGCCAATTACTTTTTCACCAACTGTTGTCTGGCAATGATAAAGGGGAAGGTGAATCCACTGCCGAAGAAAAGTGTCATCCTCCTACAATTCTACACTTGCTCTCAATTGAAAAGGGGATGTTCTTGCCGTGGCCTTCCTCATAGTGACCGCTTCTGCGGACGACAGAGGTGGTGTACCTACTGACAGCCTGACAGAACACGATGGCAGACGGGGAGACACTCCCTCATGTAAAATTGTTTTGGAGTGTCTGCGGTTGACCCGCCTGTAAAATAGTTTTCTCATTTTTTTGGTTTTTCCTGTTATTAGTTTATGTACAACCCATGGCTGGCATGGTGGGAATATATAGGTTTTGCGTCACAGACGGTCCACTGCACCGTTACATTTTCTTCATCATTGCCAATTACTTTTTCACCAACTATTGTCTGGCAATGATAAAGGGGAAGGTGAATCCACTGCCGAAGAAAAGTGTCATCCTCCTACAATTCTACACTTGCTCTCAATTGAAAAGGGGATGTTCTTGCCATGGCCTTCCTCATAGTGGCCGCTTCTGCGGATGACAGAGGTGGTGTACCTACTGACAGCCTGACCGAACACGATGGCAGACGGGGAGACACTCCCTCATGTAAAATGTTTTGGAGTGTCTGCAGTTGACCCTCCTGTAAAATAGTTTTATAATTTTTTTTGTTTTTCCTGTTATTAGTTTATTTACAACCCATGGCTGGCATGGTGGGAATACATAGGGAAGCACCCAACTAGGTGCAACGAAGGTCCATCACCCATGCCCATGCTGGCACTTCTCTCCTATCCCCAGCCACACGATGCAGGCATAAGCCTGACACAGTATGGCGGTGACACCAACAAGTGACCAAGTTAGATGAGGTAGCAGGTGAGCCACCCAAAAATGTAGCCTGACGCAGCATGGCGGTGACAACAGAGTGACCGAGTTAGACTGAGGTAGCAGGAGGTGAAGCACGGATGGTAATTCGAAGGTGGAGGAGGAGGGGTTGGAAGAAGTGGCATAGTCATTCTGAGAAACCGTGAACGAGGTAGGCCCCGCAATCCTCCAAGTGGGCAGTACATGAGCGGCCCCATGGTCAGACTTGGTCAGAGTATGTGAAATGCTCAGGGTGGCCGAACGCCGGGCTCGACGGCGGACCCATTTCGGGTTATCGATTGTCGAAATGTTGGCTTACATCAAGTTTAGTATTTGTTCTTATCAGTTGCTGTGGCTGTTGGTGGTAAAGTGGTGAGCATAGCTGCTTCCCAAGCAGTTGACCTGGGTTCGATTCCTGTCTATTGCACCTCCAATCGCAGGAGGCAATTAAAAGAAGAACCAACAAAAAAATCAGTACAATATCTAATACATCCCCTACCCGGGTAAATTGTTTGGATAGAGGGCCTGTAGGTGGGGGGCAGGCTGGAGGGAAGGAGGTTGAGCTGGAAGAGCCAGAGGAGTGCCCCCTTGGCTAGCGTGTGTGGTGGTGACAACAGCTGGATGGAGTTTGAATGACAACGCAGGACCCCAACTTAAAAAGTGGGGCATGTGTTGTATGTATTCTTCTCAGTTTAATACTGTATACGGCACCTATCCGGAAAAATAGTTTGGAAAAAGACATATTTTTAAGAGTGACTTTCAGTATAGATCAGTTAAAGAGAAAGAAAGGATTTTATTAGGGATGAGCAAACTTTTGAAAAGTTCGCTTCGCTTCGGCGAACTTTCGTGAAGTTCGGATTTGTACGAACCGAACCTAAAACGAACCTTGCTATAACGGCTGAATAATTTCTGCTACAATAATGGGAGTCTGATAGGGTATAGTTTCGTTTACTTGCAGTTGCTATTACAATGAAAAAAGTGGAAAAAATCCAAGTGACTTCAACAACGGCGACGCAAAATATACGTATATTTGAGAATTTACACTAATGCGTACGCTAATGTGAACATTCCCGCACAAATAATGAACATACAGTCTATCGTTGTCAAAGGTACGCTACTTAACTGAATGAATATGTACGCATTAGCGTACGCATACACTGCGTCTGCGAACATTCCTACTCAAGTAACGAACATACAGTCTAGCGTTGTCAAAGGTACGCTACTTTACTGAATATGTACGCATTAGCGTACTCATACACTGCGTCTGCGAACATTCCTACTCAAGTAACGAACATACAGTCTAGCGTTGTCAAAGGTATGCTACTTAACTGAATATGTACGCATTAGCGTACGCATACACTGCGTCTGCGAACATTCCTACTCAAGTAACAAACATACAGACTAGCGTTGTCAAAGGTACGCTACTTAATAATGTACACTAATGCGTACGCTAATGCGTATGAATTCATAAAATGCGTGTACACATTAGTGAACATTCTCAAATATGCGTATATTTAGGGTATGGCATATGGCATATTCCATACCCTAAATATACGCATATTTGAGAATGTTCGCTAATGTGTACGCATTTTATGAATTCATACGCATTAGCGTACGCATTAGCGTACATTCTCAAATATGCGTATATATATATATATATATATATATATATATGCGTAAGAAAATATATAGGTGGATAAGTTAGAGCAAAATTACGTATGTTATTACGTACTGCGCAGTATGGAGCAATTACACAGAAACTATTAGATTAGGCAGACTTGGTCTGCTTAATTGCAACCCAGACAAATGTCGCAGAGATTTTTGTAATGTAGCTGTATCAGTGAAAGCAAAAGACCTTTTTTACTGACGTGACGTACAGAATGGGTCACCTGGACAGAAAATACGGATTGTGCTTTGTATATAGGTGGATAAGTTAGAGCAAAATTACGTATGTTATTACGTACCGTGCAGTATGGAGCAATTACACAGAAACTATTAGATTAGGCAGACTTGGTCTGCTTAATTGCAACCCAGACAAATGTCGCACAGAGATTTTTGTAATGTAGCTGTATCAGTGAAAGCAAAAGACCGTATTTGATTACGTGACGTACAGTATGGGTCACCTGGACAGAAAATACGGATTGTGCTGACTGAACAGCTGAACTGTGACACACAGAATGGTTACACACAGCTGTGTGAAATGGATTTGTATCACTGAGATAAAACAACAAAAAAACTATTTTTTTATATATTTATATATATATATATATATATATATATATATTTTTTTTTTTTTTTTTTAACGTGACGTGCAGATACTATCAGAGAGCAAACTCAGCCCCTGCTGACGGTGGCTATTTTGACTGCAACCCAGACAAATGTCGATTTTTGTAATGTAGCTGTATCAGTGAAAGCAAAAGACCTTTTTTTACTGACGTGACGTACAGAATGGGTCACCTGGACAGAAAATACGGATTGTGGTGACTGAACAGCTGAACTGTGACACACAGAATAGTTACACACAGCTGTGTGAAATGGATTTGTATCACTGAGATAAAACAACAAAAAAAAACTATTTTTTTATATATATATTTTTTTATATATATATTTTTTTTAACGTGACCTGCAGAAACTATCAGAGAGCAAACTCAGCCCCTGCTGACGGTGGCTATTTTGACTGCAACCCAGACAAATGTCGCACAGAGATTTTTGTAATGTAGCTGTATCAGTGAAAGCAAAAGACCTTTTTTACTGACGCGACGTACAGAATGGGTCACCTGGACAGAAAATACGGATTGTGCTGACTGAACAGCTGAACTGTGACACACAGAATGGTTACACACAGCTGTGTGAAATGGATTTGTATCACTGAGATAAAACAACAAAAAAAACTATTTTTTTATATATTTTTTTTATATTTTTATATATATATATATATATATATATATATATATATATTTTTTTTTTTTAACGTGACGTGCAGAAACTATCAGAGAGAAAACTCAGCCCTTGCTGACGGTGGCTATTTTGACTGAAACCCAGACAAATGTCGTACAGAGATTTTTGTAATGTAGCTGTATCAGTGAAAGCAAAAGACCTTTTTTACTGACGTGACGTACAGAATGGGTCACCTGGAAGAGAAAATACGGATTGTGGTGACTGAACAGCTGAACTGTGACACACAGAATGGTTCCACACTGCTGTATGAAATGGATTTGTATCACTGAGATAAAACAATAACAAAAAAAAGTGTTATATATGGCGATAGCTGCATAGTGCCAGCCAGCCAGCCCAGCCAGGAGACAAAAAAAATGTCTTGTAGCCCTTAGAAGGGCTGTTGGGTTCTTTTGAGATCACTCCTGCCTAACAAAGAACTAAATGCAGGCCCTAACACTCTCCCTGAAACGCAGCAGCTCTGTCCCTAACGACATCCAGACAGCATCTGAGCCGAGCACCGCGGGCAGTCACTAGTATATTCCAGGGTCACCTGATCAGGCCAGCCAACCCCTGCTATCGACATGTAAGGGCCCCACGTGATGCTGGGTGTACCGCAGAGTCTCCTGGCTTGTGATTGGCTGAGTTTATAGGCGCCAAAAATGCACAATGCGGAAGATGCCATTTCCTCGAGCATGGCGAGATACTCATCCGAGCAGCGAGCACTTACGAGTACCGTAATACTCGAACGAGCACCAAGCTCGGACGAGCATGCTCGCTCATCTCTAGTCACGGGTTATTTGTGCTCTGGTGTACTGGCTGCGGGTTTCTCCGTGTATGCTGGTTGCCAGTACTGCAGCCTGTGAGTTTCACTTCTGTGTTCATGCAGGCTCCCCTCCCTGTTTGGTTTTGATGGGGTTAACTTTCCCCTGTCTGTTCCTGGGTGTGCTTATCAGGTGCCTTTGTTATGCAGCTATTTCTATCTGTGAGCTGTGAGGCTTGTGGTTAGTCTATCTTCTGCCTTTCTGGGTGTTGCATCTTGCTTCTCACCCAGGGGGTCAGTCTATCTTTTGCCTTACTGGGTGTAGCCCCTTGCTGCTGACCCAGGGTTTTTTTGCCATCTGCCCTTGTGTGGTGTCGCCTGGTAATGCATTGTTGTTCTTGCTGTTATTCCATTGTCTGTACCTGTTCTGTATTAATGTTATTCCCTTGTCTGATCATCTGTACCTGTTTAGTGTCTGGATCCACTCTGTTCCTTTTTTAGCCTAGCATTGCTCTAACTGCGTCTGTTAGCTTGGCAGTGTTAAACTGCTTTTGATCCTGTCTGTCCTATATCCAGCCTACTTCTTCTTTTCCAGTTTGTTCCTGTGTTTGTCCCGCCATCGTGAGAGGGCTCCTGGGTTCTCCGGAGGGAGGATCTCTAGTCTTTGTGCAGCTCTGCCTGAGACTGCCATGCTTCCATTCCACATGGAGTCGAGGTATCTGCTTCTGTGCTAGTTCCCGTTTGTCTTGTTGTCTGATCCATGTCCTTTGTTTGGTTGGGTTCCTGTCCTGTTGTCTGTGGTTTTCTGCAGGTAGCAGCCAAGTGTACTGGGACCTTCCTGGAGGTGCAACCAGAGAGCCCTCGGCCCAGTTAATCCCCACCATCAGGGGCTCTGTGAAGAACGGGGCTCACTGGCTCTCCACCCTCTGGGTTTTGCCCCTGGTCTGCCGGTGAACTTGGTTCTGTGGTAGTGCTACAACTTTACCTGCTGTACTGTCATGTTCTTTTATTACAAGTGTAATAAAGTACTCGGTTGGTCCCTGGTCTGTTTCTGCCTGTGTTCTGTTTGCAAGACATCTCGGAGGTCTGCCTTGGGCCTTTGGCACGTGACAAGCACCAACTGATGAGGTATGGTGGCAGGTTGGATTACTATATATTCACCCTAGCAGCAGTATCTGTAAAGCTGTATTTCACTGATCACTCTGCAATCTTGTCGTACAGATACTTTATTGAAGCGGTATTTTCAACTTTTGCTGATCTCTCTGGAGTGTTGGTCTCATGGGAGAAGAATCTCTGGCTCCTGGGAGTCAGAGCTCTGGCATGTACAAGCTCTGGCATGTACTTCCTCTCCTCACTCTAGCTAAACTGGAACTCCCACCTCCCTGGCAGGAAGCAGGATCAGCCCACTCCTACCAAGAGGGGAGCCCTGTTCCTGCAAACCATTGCCAAAAATACCGTCATCTGCTGAAATGCACTGCCACAACATAATATATAATGAACAATTAAATGGTCTTCTAGAGGGGTGGTACCCTTAAAGAAGATGGAATGTATACATGACATATGTCAAATCTAAATATCCGGGTACACAGGTTTAAGCCACATTATGCTGCACCTCTTGTACTTCATATTAGCCTTTACAATAATGAGACTGTCTCCTCCAGCCCATCCTCCTCACCCTATCCTCTGATCCTTCCCAAACTATCAACATGCAAAAATTATTTTCGTATTCAAAGAAAAAAAATAAAAAATTAGGGTCACTAAACCACCATGTGCCCAAATCACAAAAATTTGCCTGGACATTCAGGCCTTTTATAGGTCCGGTCATGAAAGGGTTAACATGTATTGTTGGGAATTGCTGGTACTTCTATTAGTGAAAACATGCTCAGTGTTATGTGTCATCTCTGAAGCACAAGCCAGCCAAGTTGGTCCAAACCCTCTTATCTGTCCCACTAGCTATGTTTTTTGAATCTCTAATTTGTTAGTTGACACCAACTCTTACTCAGCATGCTTCATTCTATTGGTCTGAGGGACATGTCTCTGTCTTGGTTTTCTTCCTCTCTCTCTCTCTCTCTCTCACACACACACACACACACACACACTGCTTTGTCAGTTTATAATTTCCTGGCTTTATTTCTCCTTTTCTTGCTGTTTCAATCATAGGTCCTCTCCTCTTTTCTTCCCAACACTTCCCAAAACTATCATCAGCTTTGTTTTTTGTGGCATCTGTATGCTGATGAAACCCAACTGTATCCCTCATCCCATGACATCACCCCTGCACTACTACAAAATACTAAAACCAGACTCATTTACTGTATTTTATCCAACCACTTGACTACACCAATGCATGCACTCTGTGCCAGTCACTGTACTGGTTGCCCATACAGTGTTACACCTCCCTATATCTCCGCTCTCATCTTTTTATACCACCCTAACCATGCTCTCCATTCTGCCAAAGAATTATGACTGCCATCTTCCATAATCCAAACCCACCTAAGACTTTTCTCAAGCAGCAATAGTTTTGTTGTATCTGGTTAATTCCCAACTTGAATCTGGTTAATTATGTGCACCCTAAAAATACATCTTTTTAGGGTGGATTTTCACACCTCCTAATCTACATCTTCTCCCCCCCCCCAATCATCATTATCCTTCAAATCCATGCTCCAAATGGTGCTCCTTCTCTTCTGAGCTCTGCTGTGTGCCGTATTAACCGTATTATAGAACCACATTTGGGCTTTTGCCATACTAGGAGAAATTGCATAACAAATTGTGGGTGTTTTTTATTACCCATTTGTTACCCATTGGTGAAATTACCGTATTTTCGCTTTATAAGACACACTCCCCCCCCCCCCCCCCCAAAGTAGGGGGAAAGTGGCTGTGCGTCTTATAAAGTGAATAGAGCAGTATTACATGGCCAGCACATCGCAGGCCGTGCTGTGCTGCATAGCATAGCGGCCTGCGATGTGCCAGTGAGATGTAAAGAGGGGCGCTATGGGAGTAGTAGCGGGGTAGTAGCGGTGCCCGGCGCAGTCACTGAGGTTCATTAAGCCGGGCCCCGGTCAGAGCAGCCACCACTTATAAAGTATATGAAGCAGCCCCTAGCAGGGCTGCTTTGCTAAACTACCATAGCTTTAATCACTTTTTAGTACTCACTATGCATGCAGGCAGCAGGCAGGACGGCAGCACAGGTCCCTCACTCAGTCACACTCCAGCTCTGGCCCATTAATGAAGTGGGCGGGGCCAGAGCGTGACTAAGTGAGAGTCCTGCGCTGCCGGTCTGCCTGCATGCATAGTGAGTACTGAAAAGTGATTAAAGCTATGGTAGTTTAGCAAAGCAGCCCTGCTAGGGGCTGCTTCATACACTTTATAAGTGATGGCTCTAATAACTGGGGCCCAATGTAATGGGGTCAGATCCCCCCATAACAGTCATCCACAGATCCCCAATAAGTGTCCTCCACAAATCCCCATAACAGCGTCCTCTACAGATCCCTCAATAAGTGTCCTCCACAGATCCCCCATAACAGTGCGCCATCCACAGACCTCCCATTAGTTCAAAATACACCAAAAGCACACCATTTGGTTCAAAATATTTTATTTTCTTAATTTCCTTCACAAAAACCTAGGTGCGTCTTTATCATCAGGTGTGTCTTATAAAGCGAAAAATATGGTATCATAAATTCTACGAAACATTTGTGGAGCCAGATCCCTGAAAATCTGTAATGGTGCCTAAAAAAAACTTCATTATAAAATGGAGTTCCCAAAATCCGCAAAGTACACCTTCATTTCTGAGATTGGTATTTGAGACAATATTCAGGGTAAGTAGAATAGAAGGTGGTGCCGCTCATATCGGTGGATAAACAGTGAGGGAATGAACAGTGTAAAATGTGTTTTACTAAAGAATAACATGTTTCGGGGTCAGATAGGCCCCTTTGTCAGATTGAAAAGTGTTATTCTTTTCCAAATAAAAGATATTTCATTTCCTCACCGTTCAACAATATGAGCAGCGTCACCTCCTATTCTACTTACCTGGACCCTGATGTTTATCCCGCTCTTGGTGACCGAGATACTATGCGCAACAGCCAATGGTGGCACATACATGCCTTTCTGAGTGTTATGCTTCCTCACATACCTGCAGACTGCCATTTTTTCAGTAGTCCTTCCCATGTGCGCTTCTCTTTTCTTTTGCATTTGATTCAAGTATCACACTAGGGCCACACGTGATATATTTCTAAACTGCAGAATCAGGTTAATAAACATTGACGCTTATTCTTTTTTTAAACTATGCTATAAAAATGTTCTAAAAGGGGACTATTTTCATAAGCCATATGAGGGCTTATTTTTTAACAAGATGCATTTTTATTGCCGCCTTGTAATTTGCTATGTGTATTGGGGGAAAAAAAAATATTTTGTGGGGTAAAATTTTAAAAAAACAAACAAAAAAAAACATAATTCCACCAAGGTTTTTGGGGTTTTGACATCACTGTGTACTAAAAATGCAGGGGTGCACCACCAATGAGGCCAGGTGAGGCGATCGACTCAGGCAGCACCAGGAAGGAGCAAGAGGGGGGCAGCGGAAGGGCCATGGACAAAGAGCGCTTTCATTGTGGCAAAGGGGCTAGATTAAGAAATTGGAATGGGGGGCCGTTTCAGCTTTCGCCTCAGGCAGCAGAAAGGCTAGGTGCACCCCTATTAAAATGACGTCCTTATTCTTTGAATCAATACAATTGTGACAATACCAAACTTGTATAGTTTTTATTTTTTTAACTTTAAAAAAATAAAATCCTTTGAAAAAAAAGCAATTTTTCTTTGCATCTCCATACTGTCCGCATCCGTTGCTCCGTACTGCGGCCCCGCAAAAAAAAAAAAAATAGAACATATCCTATTCCTGTCTGCAACTGATAGCCGTGGCATGTGTGGTCCACAAATTGCAGAATGCACATGGGCCGGTATCAGTGTTTTGCGGATCCGCAAAACACAACGGTCGTGTGAATGTAGCCTAAGGCCCCATTCACACGACCGTATGTATTTCGTGTCCGTATAAAAACGGAACGGAAGACATACGGAATGTCTTCCGTAGTGTTCCGCATTTTTGCGGACCCATTGACTTTTAATGGGGCTACGGACGTGTTTTGCTGCCAAGTATAGGACATGTTTCCTTTTTTTTGCGGGAGAACTTCCGTAATATACATTTTCTCCTATGGAAAAATGAATGGGTCCGTATGGTTCCGCATCTTATCCGCAAAAATGTGGATGAGATACGGAAATGAACATACGGTCGTGTGAATGGGGCCTTATTCACAGGCACAATATATGATTAGAAAAAAAACAGCAACATTTATTAGTTTGTTTAACCCCTTAATGACCGGGCCATTTTGCACCTTCGTGACCAGACTTATTTTTGAAAATCTGACATGTATCACTCTATGGAGTGATAACTTTGAAACACTTTTACTTATCCAGGCCATTCTGAGATTGTTTTCTCGTGACACATTGTACTTCATGACAGTCATAAATTTGAGTCAATATATGTCACCTTTATTTATGAAAAAATCCCAACTTTACAAAAAATTTTGAAAAATTCACAATTTTCAAAATTTCAATTTCTCTGCTTTTAAAATTGAAAGTGATATCTCATAAAATATTTATTATTTAACATTCCCCATATGTCTACTTTATGTTTGCAGCATTTTGTAAATGTCATTTTATTTTTTTGGGACGTTAGAAGGCTTAGAATTTTAGAGGCAATTCTTACATTTTTTAAGAAAATTTACAAAATTCACTTTTTAAAGGACCAGTTCAGGTCTGAAGTCACTTTGTGGGGCTTACATAGTAGAACCCCCCATAAATGATCCCATTTTGGAAACTACACCCCTCAAGTTACTTAACACTGATTTTATAAGCTTTGTTAACCCTTTAGGTATTCCACAAGAATTAAAGGAAAATGGAGATGAAATTTCTAAATTTCACTTTTTTGGCAGATTTACCATTTTAGTCCAGTTTTTCTTTAACACATCTAAGGTTAACAGCCAAACAAAACTCAAATATTTATTACCCTGATTCTGCGGTTTACAGAAACTCCCCACATGTGGTGGTAAACTGCTGTATGAGCGCATGGCGGGGCGCAGAAGGAAAGGAGCGCCGTATTGTTTTTTGAAGTCAGATTTTGCTGGACTGGTTTTTAGACACCATGTCCCATTTGAAGCTCCCCAGATGCACCCTATAGTACAAACAATCAAAAAGTGACCCCATTTTGGAAACTACGGGATAAGATGACAGTTTTATTGGTACTATTTTGGGAGGCAAGGTAACCGAAGAATGGATGTTTTGGTACTGTATTTCTTTTTTGTTTTTTATAATGTTCATCTGACAGGTTAGATCATGTGGTATTTTTATAGAGCTGGTTGTTACGGACGCGATGATATCAAATATGTCTACTTTCTTTGTTTGTTTGTTTCAGTTTTACATAATAAAGCATTTTTGAGAAAAAATATGTTTTTGTGTCTCCATTTTCTGAATGCCATATCTTTTTTATTTTTCTTCCGATTGTCTTGTGTAGGGGCTCATTTTTTGCAGGAAGAGTTGAAATTTTTATTGGTACCATTTTTGGGTAAATATGATTTTTTGATTATTCATTATTACACTTTTTGGGGCAAGGTGACCCAAAAATTGGGAATTTTGGCACAGCTTTTATTTATTCATTTTTACTGCGTTCACATGAGGGGTTAGGTCATGTGAGATTTTTGTAGAGCAGGTTGTTACGGACGTGGCGATACCCAACATGTGTACTTTTTTTTATTTATTTAAGGTTTACACAATAATATCATTTTTGAAAGAAAAAAAATAATGTTTTAGTGTCTCCATAGTCTAAGAGCTGTAGTTTTTTTATTTTTTGGGCGATTGTTTCAGGTAGGGGCTAATTTTTTGCGGGATGAGATGACGGTTAGATTGGTACTATTTTGGGAGCAATTCGCCTTTTTGATCGCTTGGTATTACGCTTTTTGTGATGTAAGGTGACAAAAATTTGCTTTTTTTACATAGTTTTTATTTTATTTTTTTACTGCGTTCACATGAGGGGTTAGGTCATGTGAGATTTTTGTAGAGTAAGTTGTTATGGACACGGCGATACCTAACATGTCTAGGGTATTTTATTATTTTATTTTATTTATTTTTACTCAGTTATAAATGTGCATATATGGAAAAAAATGATTTTTTTTTACGTTTTTCATTTTTTTTTTTACACTTTTTTTTCTTTCACTTTTTTGACTCAGACCCACTTGGTTCTTGAAGATCCAGTGGATCTGATGTCTCTATAATACACTGCAGTACACTATATAGTGTACTGCAGTGTATTTTTACTTTACAGTAAGCCTGATCAGGCTCCTGCCTTTAGCAGGAGCCTGGTCAGACTTGATATACCATGGCAAGCCGGATGGCGTCCGGTTGCCATGGTAACCATCGGGACGCTGCCACAGCAGAGCAGCGTCCCGATGGGAGGAAGCTCCTTCCCTCTCTTGTGGCCACACCATCGGTGCGCTGCCAGCGCACCGCAGCGCCCGATGGGGGAGGGAGGGAGCTTCCTCCCTGTTAACCCCTTCCATGCCGTGGTCCCTACGGACCGCGGCATGGAAGGGGTTAAACGGCCGACATCACTGCCAGCAGCGATGTCGGCCGTTACATTAGATTGTCAGCTGTATGTTACAGCTGACAATCTAATACCGCTCGGTCATCCTGATATTGGGGGGGGGGATTGAAGACGGGGGGTGGTTTAAGTAACTTACATGCTGTGTGCGGGGTGGAGGGCAGGGCAGGTCCCGCTCAGCCATCCTGTAGTATTAGAACATAGCAGTGCAGCCCCGATGTCCTCAAGGACATCGGGGCTGCGCTGCTGAACTCTGCGATTGGTCAGTCAAATCTGACTGACCAATCGCAGGGGTTCTAAGGCGGGGACCACTGTGATTGGTCCCCTGCCGGGTGTCCGGACAGCTCTGCTGTCCGTGACACCAGTTTGCAAGCAAGTGTCACCACAAGTGTACTTGTGGTGACACTTGCATTTCATGGTCATGAACGTACTATGCAAGTACGTCATGTGTCATTAAGGGGTTAAGCCTAAAACATTATTATGTTAATGATATAGGGGGTCATTTACTAACAGATATATGCCACTTTTTGGCGTATATCTGTCGCAAATTGCAAGGCAAAGGTTATTTGCGCCACAATCTGCGACTTTTCCCCACTCACAGCAGGTCTAAAAAAGGGTGTGTGGCATTGGCAGGGAAGGGGGCGACGCAGGCCACTCTCATTTATCATTTTCTATGCCTGTTTTAGGCGTAGAAAATGGTTTACATTTACGCCAGCGATCTTAACCCTAGAATGCGTATTGGGGGCCTTTTAGGCCCCCATGCTTACTTTTTTGTTATTATCTGCAAAATTACTTAAGTTAGAATTTTGAAACTCCAGGTAATCCTCAAGAATGTCGTTGTTGGTAATATCCAGTTGTTCATATATTTTTTTTCATAGGCATTTTGGTGTAACAATGCTTTTTTGGTGAAAAACACATCTGTACGGATTGGGGGCCTTTTAGGCCCCCATGTATTTTTTTATTATGTTCTCAGTAGTGTTTGTACCTCAAGTTACTTTATTTGTACTCAGTAATGCTGGTGGAGGGGCCAGGGTGTGGATAATGCCATATGAGGATGTCATGTGATTTTTGGAGGGAGAGATAAAGTCATGACATCATCTCAGGTCCTTCTGAACACAGTAATAAGCTGTGAAGAGAGTAATGAGGACAGTATACACTGTGAGCTAATTGTTAAGGACCTGAGATAAGATACGATGTTGAGAGCAAGTTTCTGTTATAATTAAAATTTTGTTTACTAATCATATTTTATTTAGCAGTTTTAAAATAAACTTGTAAAAGTTATATAAGTGTGTTTTCCATATGATTTGCATGGGGGCCTAAAAGGCCCCCAATACGTTAATATGAAGATTTCTGATGTCACGCATTCTAGGGTTAATAAATGACCCCCATAGACTTTTATTATGGGTTAAATGTGGAAGGAAAAAAATTCTGAATAAAAAACAACCTTGAAGTTTCTAGAATTCAAACCTGGGATTTTTACATGCCAAACCAAGCACTTAGGACAAAGCTACAGCATTACCACATGGAGATGTATACTTTTTCTATTCTTATAAGCTAACACACATTAATGGTGTCTTTATAATCACATGTTGTGTGGGAATAAAGCAGTAATATCTACAGTGCCTTGCGAAAGTATTCGGCCCCCTGGAACGTTTCCACCTTTTGCCACATTTCAGGCTTCAAACAAAAAGATATAACATTTTAAATTTTTGGTGAAGAATCAACAACAAGTGGGTCACAATTGTGAAGTGGAACGAAATTTATTGGATCATTTAAACTTTTTTTGTAATAATAAAACAGAAAAGTTGGGCGTGCAAAATTATTCGGCCCATTTACTTTCAGTTCAGAAAACTCACTCCAGAAGTTCATTGAGGATCTCTGAATGATCCAATGTTGTCCTAAATGACTGATGAAGATAAATAGAATCCACCTTTGTGTAATCAAGTCTCCGTATAAATGTACCTGCTCTGTGATAGTCTCAGGGTTCTGTTTAACCCCTTCAAGCGACAGCAAGTGTGGACCAAATGCCGGAGCCCCATTTTTCAAATCTGACATGTGTCACTTTATGTGGTAATAACTTTGAAACGCTTTTACTTATCCAGGCCATTCTGAGATTGTTTTCTCGTCACATATTGTACTTCATGACAATGGTAAATTTGAGTCAAAATATTTCATTCTTATTTATAAAAAAAAATACCAAATTTACCAAAAATTTAGAAAAATTTGCAAATTTTCAAATGTCAATTTCTCGACTTTTAAAATACATAGTAATACCTCCAAAAATAGTTATTACTTTACATTCCCTATGTGACTACTTCAGGTTTGGATCATTTTGAAAATTACATTTTATTTTTTTGGGACGTTAGAAGGCTTTGAAATTTAGAAGCAAATCTTGAAATTTTTCACAAAATTTCCAAAACCCACTTTTTAAAGGACCAGTTCAGGTCTGAATTCACTTTGTTAGGCTTCCATCATAGAAACCACCCAAAAATTACCCCATTTTAGAAACTACACCCCTCAAGGTATTCAAAACTGGTTTTACAAACGTTATTAACCCTTTAGCTGTTCCACAAGAATTAAAGGAAAATGTAGCCAAAATTTCTGAATTTCATTTTTTAAATTTTTTTAATAAAGCAAGGGATAACTGCCAAACAAAACTCTATAATTATTACCCTGATTCTGTAGTTTACAGAAATGCCCCATTTGTGATCATAAACTGCTGTACAGGCACACGGCAGGGCACAGAAGGAAAGGAACGCCAGGGCAGATTTCACTGAAAAAAATTTAAGTTACCATGTCACATTTGATACACCCCTAGAGTAGGAAACTCCAAAAAACTGACCCCATTTTGGAAACTGCGGGATAAGTTGGCAGTTTTGTTAGTACTATTTTAGGGTACATACGATTTTTGGTAGCTTTATATTACACTTTTTGTGAGGCAAGGTAAGAAAAACTAGCAGTTTTGGCATTGTTTTTATTTTTTGTTATTTACAACATTCATCTGACAGGTTAGATCGTGTGATTTTTTATAGAGCAGGTCGTTACGGACGCGGCAATATCTAACATGTATACTTTTTAAAATTTATTTAAGTTTTACACAATATTTTTGAAGCACAAAAAAAAATCATGTTTTAGTGTCTCCATAGTCAGAGAGCTGTAGTTTTTTTTTTTTTGGACGATTTTCTCAGGTAGGGGCTCATTTTTTGCGGTATGAGATGACGGTTAGTATGGTACTATTTTGGGGGCATATGCTTTTTGATTGCTTGGTATTACTTATTTAAGTTTTACACAATAATATCATTTTTGAAACCAAAAAAAAATCATGTTTTAGTGTCTCCATAGTCAGAGAGCTGTAGTTTTTTAATTTTTTGGGAGATTGTCTCAGGTAGGGGCTAATTTTTTGCAGGACGAGATGACGGTTAGATTGGTACTATTTTTGGGGGCATACGCTTTTTTGATCGCTTGGTATTAAATTTTTTGTTAAAGAAATGTGACAAAAAAAATTGCTTTTTTTTTAGACAGTTTTTATTTTTTATTTTTTACGTTGTTCACCTGAGGGGAGAGATCATGCGATATTTTTGTAGAGCAGGTTACTACGGACGTGGCGATACCTAACATGTATACTTATTTTTATTTAAGTTTTACACAATAATATCATTTTTTAAACAAAAAAAATCATGTTTTAGTGTCTGCATAGTCGGAGAGCTGTAGTTTTTTTTATTTTTTGGGCGATTGTCTCAGGTAGGGGCTCATTTTTTGCAGGACGAGATGATGGTTTGATTACTACCATTTTGGGGTAAATACGCCTTTTTGATCGCCTGCTATTACACTTTTTGTATGGCAAGGTTTTGGTATAGCTTTTTTTAAAAAAAAAAAAAATTTTGCGTACACCTGGCGGGGTGGACCATGTGATGCTTTTATAGAGCCGGTCGATACAGACGTGGCGATACCTAATATGTGTACTTTTTCTTTTTTTACTTTTTTTTTTTACTTCATTTGGGGAAAAAGGGCGCTTTTTTAACTTTTTTTTTAAACTTTATTTTTTTAACTTTTTTACACTTTGTTTTACACTTTTTTTTTTTTACATTTTTTTTAATTTATCAAGACCCATTTGGATCTTGAAGATCCAGTGGGCTTGATGGCTATACAGTGTACTGTATCAGTGCTACACTAAGGCTGATCAGACCCAGAGTTAAATCAGCCTTAGGTACATGGCAGCCAGGACGCTTTTGTAAAGCGTCTGGTTGCCATGGTAACTATCAGGCCACTGCCACTGCAGCAGCGGCGGCCCGATAGAAGAGAGAGGGAGCTCCCTCCCTCTTAACCCCATGGATGCAGTACAGTTACGTCCAAATGCGCCAAGGGGTTAAAGCACAGAGAGCATCATGAAGACAAAGGAACACACCAGGCAGGTCCGTGATACTGTTGTGGAGAAGTTTAAAGCCGGATTTGGATACCAAAAGATTTCCCAAGCTTTAAACATCCCAAGGAGCACTGTACAAGCGATCATATTGAAATGGAAGGAGTATCAGACCACTGCAAATCTACCAAGACCTGGCCGTCCCTCTAAACTTTCATCTCAAACAAGGAGAAGACTGATCAGAGATGCTGCCAAGAGGCCCATGATCACTCTGGATGAACTGCAGAGATCTACAGCTGAGGTGGGAGAGTCTGTCCATAGGACAACAATCAGTCGAACACTTCACAAATCTGGCCTTTATGGAAGAGTGTCAAGAAGAAAGCCATATCTCAAAGATATCCATAAAAAGTCTTGTTTACAGTTGGCCACAAGCCACCTGGGAGACACACCAAACATGTGGAAGAAGGTGCTCTGGTCAGATGAAACCAAAATCAAACTTTTTGGAAACCATGCAAAATGATATGTTTGGCATAAAAGCAATACAGCTCATCACCCTGAACACACCATCCCCACTGTCAAACATGGTGGTGGCAGCATCATGGTTTGGGCCTGCTTTTCATCAGCAGGGACAGGGAAGATGGTTAAAATTGATGGGAAGATGGATGGAGACAAATACAGGACCATTCTGGATGAAAACCTGTTGGAGTCTGCAAAAGACCTGAGACTTGGACTGAGATTTATCTTCCAACAAGACAATGATCCCAAACATAAAGCAAAATCTACAATGGAATGGTTCAAAAATAAACGTATCCAGGTCTTAGAATGGCCAAGTCAGAGTCCAGACCTGAATCCAATTGAGAATATGTGGAAAGAGCTGAAAACTGCTGTTCACAAATGCTCTCCATCCAACCTCAAAGAGCTTGAGCTGTTTTGCAAGGAAGAATGGGCAAGAATTTCAGTCTCTAGATGTGCAAAACTGATAGAGACATACCCCAAGCGACTTGCAGCTGTAATCGCAGCAAAAGGTGGCGCAACAAAGTATTAATGCAAGGGGGCCGAATAATTTTGCACGCCCCACTTTTCAGTTTTATTATTACAAAAAAAGTTTAAATGATCCAATAAATTTCGTTCCACTTCACAATTGTGACCCACTTGTTGTTGATTCTTCACCAAAAATGTAAAATGTTATGTCTTTTTGTTTGAAGCCTGAAATGTGGCAAAAGGCTGAAAAGTTCCAGGGGGCCAAATACTTTCGCAAGGCACTGTAGATTAGCTTTCTGAGCAGATCTCAGTGTGGTGAATCAAAAACAGTGTATATGATCTTTACATACTAGCACACAGCTCTGCCCTCAGCTTGTATAGCCCTATCACTCAAGGGGAGGGGGTTGTTTGCAGAGTACAGGGAGTACCACTACTGACTCAGGGGCCCACCAAGAGATTCACCTGTTCCCCTGTGGGTACCTGTTCTCATACAGGTGAGAACAAGCCTGTTTGTATTTCTTTATTTTTTGAATACATTGTGCCCTCTAAAAAAGTCATGAGACCTTTGGGGATATTTTATTTTTTTGCTCATTTACATATCCCATATGTCACATGGGATGACATATGGGCCAGTTACAAAGTCCCAGTCCCATACCATCATCCCTTACCATAACTGAAGGAGTAAAAGGCATTGGCAGTTACTAATCTGTCTACATGGCGCTCATGGAATGCCATGTATACAATAATGGTAGGGATGGTATTAAACTGTCTCTGCCTTCTCTATGGGGACCTGACTCTGTTTAGGAAATCATTCAGGAGAGGAGAGAGAGGGTTTGGAGACTGAGTCATCAGATAAACTCTCTAAGGGATTAAACTGTTGTGTACTGTGATATATGGAAGCTGCAGTACTGTGCAAAATTAATAATAAAACTCTATTGCAAAAATGATTTTCATCTTGAAATACATGCATTTAATTACAAATAAATGCTCCCAATTATGTCCATCCATAGCCTCTAAGTTCCTCTCTCATAACTGACAAACATGCACAACCCAAGCACAGACTGAAAGAATAACCTTTTTTCCCCTCTTATTTAGGGTAAAAGCTGCAGGGATGCAGATTGAACGCCATGATCCCAATATTTCAAGAGCAAAAGCAATTCTACACCACAGAGACGTTGGTAATGAACAAAATCAAAAAAGGTTTGTTTAAATGAAAGCAAAATTGTAAAAATTTGTTTAGGAAAGTTTACAGGGTACTAAAATCACTGCAATCAAAAAGAATGTTAAATTCTTTTTATCGGAGGTTTAGGGATACAGCTGGGCTATAAGACTGAATTTATTCTGCAATCTACAGTAAAAACTCAAACAGGCATAGAGAATGATGAATGAGCTGAGACTACTGGCCCGTCCCCTTCCACTTTTTTTATACTTGGCATGAGCGGGGAAAAAGTCACAGATTGCGGCGCAAATAACCTTTGCACCACAATGTGTGCCAGAAATCCACCTAATATAGAACTATTTCTGAATAGTAAATTACGTCCTATTTATTTGCTAAGTTGTGTTACTACATAATTGTTTATGTATTGATTCTTAGAAATGGTCTCCCACCTATCATGTGCCATTTACAATTTATGTACATAAATGTGTTGGGGATGTACATAAGTTACTCACATTAATAGGCTGTCGCTGTCAGGCCAAAAAATCAATTTTAATCACACTATAAATAACAATAACTTATATTATAGATATCTAAAATGACCATAAACCTTGTTTTCCCCAAAAGAATGAGTTGAAATTGCTGGCAGTCTGGAGTTCATTTCATATGATTACCGCTTAAAGGGGTTGTCCCACGAAAAATATTCTACAGTTTTCAAACCAGCACCTGGATCTGAAAACTTTTGTAATTGCATGTAATTAAAAATTTTGTACAGCTACTGAGTTATTCAATAACATGTATCTCTATAGGACCACTTAATTTCTTATTTCTTTGACCTGATCACTGAGCAGGCCGCACATGCTCAGTTTCATCTTTCAACTGTCTCCTGAGCTGTGATAGGGAGAGCTGAGACACACCTCCTTAGCTGCAGCAGAAAAGACACTCCCCTTCAGCTGTCAGCTTGTTATAAATCTAGCAGAGCAATGACTGTGGAGATCTCTGGATCCATGTAAGGTACAGGGCTGGTTCTAGCTTTGTTAGAAAGAGGGTGTCATGTACTATATGATGTCTGATTTTCATTTTTTACATTATTCGTGGGATAACCCCTTTAATAGTTAAGGATTAATACAGTAATGTGTCTTCCATACATATACAGAGTTTAGATTTTATTTTGCTTATTCATTTGTAGTGACTTCAGATGGGGGACCCATGGAGTGTGTGGGGTGAGCATAGGAGGAGAATGGAATACTTAACAACAGCCCTGTTATTAGCGCGATACTGCTGTGTATCAGTGATGTCATCTTTTGAGTCACCTGTGTGGCTGACTGTGAAATGCAGAATTACACCAGCATCTATTAAATCCCTCCTGGCAGCTCTCAGACACCACCCCTTCCCACTAAGCTTCCTCCTTGTTCCTCTTTCTCGTCCCAATGGGATGCAGGGACAAGGACTGCACTGATGTCAGATGTGTCCCTTTAGTGATTTGCTGGAGAATTATACAACTCCACTGACACACAATTCTTATGCTTGCGATTTGTGAATGCTATATGCAGAATTTCCTGGGTATCTTATGAGACGCTTCCTTACCTGATTTGGAGAAACCAATCTCAAGCAGCGGAGAGCACAGTGAAACTGCATCACATAGGAATACACTGAGACCCTGAAATGTTAGTTAGCTTTGAGTCATGGAACTTCTGCCTACTATCACTTGCTGCCCTTAGTTGGGACAAGACAGTACCCCACCTGTCTATGGCAAGCAAGATGCATAATTAGGTGACACTAGGGGAAAAATATGAGTGGGAGAAAAAGAAGCCAAGATGGTAGACCACCCATACTTGGCTCATCAAGTATGTACAAGACATAATCAAGAGCCTCTACTTTATTCTTTAACCCTTTCTACCCCGGAGGTTTTTTCGGTTTTGCGTTTTCGTTTTGCGCACCCTGCCTTGATACAGCCATAACTTTTTTATTTTTCTGTTCACATAGCTGTATGATGGCTTGTTTTTTTCGGGACAAGTTGTACTTTCCAGTGCCACCATTTATTATTGCATATGGTGTAGTGGGAAGCGGGAAAAAAATTCCAAATCGGGTGAAATTGCAAAAAAAAAACGCAATTCCACCACAGTTTTACGGGTTTTTTTATTTACGGCGTTCGATGTGTGTTAAAAATGACCAGTTTCTTTCATTCTACTGGTCAGTATGAATCCGGCGATACCTAATATGTATCGTTTTTCTTGCATTTTTGATAGTGATAAAAAAAATTATAAAGTTGGACATTTATTTTTTTTTTCCTGTTCTTGACCCCTATAACTTTTTGGTATTTATGTGTACAGAGCTGTATGGGGCTCATTTTTTGCGGGGAGATCTGAACTTTTTATTGATACCATTCTGGGGTGTGTATGACTTTTTTATCGCGATTTAATTATAAAAAAAAAAAAGCGGCAAAAATGGCGAATCGGCCATTTTGACGCTTTTTTCCGTTTGGGAAATATTTTTTAATATTTTTATAATATGGGTGTTTTCGCACACGGCGATACCCATGATGTGTATTTTTTAAATTTTTTTAATACTTTTATTTTTATTTTCGGGAAAGGGGGGTGATTTGAACTTTTACGTTTTTTTATTTTTATTTTTTTACACTTTTTTATAGTTCCCATAGGGAACTATAGGAAGCAATCATTTGATTGCTGATATCATAGACTCCAATGCACTTACATTGGAGTCTATGATGATTTTAGTGCTTTCCTATAGAGCCCTATTACACAGAAGGGCTCCATAGGAAAGCCTATGCAGCAGCCTCCTGTCATTTACTATGACAGGGGCTGCTACAGGCACGCTCCGGCTCCTTCGATCGCCACACGGGGGAGCCGTAGCAACACCGGAAGCGTACACACGTTAGCGTGCCTGCTAGCGGGACATGCAGGTCACCCGCGGCCATCACGCCCGCTTGTGTAGGGCGCCATCTTTAAAGCCCCGGCCAGCGCTGTACATGTACGCCGCTGGTTGGAAAGGGGTTAATAATAGCCTTTGACTACAACAATAGTACCCCTCAAGATGGAACCCCAGGGATATAAACCTTCAATTACTAAGGGTATTAAACCTAGAAAAACCCTTTTATGTGGGTACCATCAATTAGATTAAAAAAATAACCTTTATTTATTATCAAGATAAAACTGACCAAAACAAAAGGAAAACTATTAAAACTATCAACTAAGGCAGGTATATCCTCAAATATTGGATGGCTATGTTGGCTAAATTTGTATTGTGTGGTATGTAGTTACTTACTACTATTCCATTGACAGGGGTAGTCCTGATCCCTATCCCTGTCTTTTTTTATTATTCTGATATATTTTTTCCATCAGGGATATTTGTGGTTATTGTGTGACTTCACCACAGGTCTCGGAAATTTGTCCTATATCCCCTTGCGGGTTAGCTCTTTAATATTCTATCTAGGTGTGTTATTTGTTCACACACACAGTATATCTTTGGCTACCCTCAGGGGATGTACATTTATGTGCTGCGTGCAGTATTGATTCAGTTCACACCTAGGTTTATGTGTGATCTGACATTACACCCTGTGGATAGCCGCCTTGACTGAGCGATCATAAACTGTTTCACTAGCCACAGTAACAGACACATACCTCCCAACTTTTGAAAATTGCAAAGAGGGACAATGTGTGTCCCGCGCATCATGGCAGTTTTTTACATACTAGGCCACGCCTCTAACTCCGCCCCAAGCATAATTACTGGAGCCCCTGCAGCAATTTTATTTCTTGTGCTTCATTGTCCATATAAATATTAGCACATAAATAATCATATTATAGATATTTTAAGGTCCAAATTACACCAAATAATGAAGTTATGATTTAATTTATAGGTATGGACACGTTAGTAAGGAGCAATTTAGTAAATTTATTAATGCACATTTATGCATTAATCCTCCAGGTCAAAAAGAGGGACATTTAAGGATAAAAGAGGGACAGAGGGACATGGGTCAAAAAGAGGGACTGTCCCTCCAAAAGAGGAAAACTTGGGAGGGCTTTTCTGTTCTAAATGTCCCTGTGCAGAACAACGCTGCACTTTTAAATGCCCCTATTTGACCTAGACTGAGTCGCTCTGCACACAACACATGTAGCAGCTCCTTGTATCAGGACTAACTATCCCTGTGCAGATCTACGCTGCACTTTTAAGTATCCCTGCTAGACCCGTACTGTCACCACACTCATTCCACATGTCAGAATTATTTATAGCTCCATTAGCCAACACACAATTTTATCTTCACTCACGCTCTTTAAGCTAATAAACCTGTCTGTAGTCTAAAAATGACACACTTCCCCTCCCGACATGTTTCGCCTTGATGCGGCTCCGTCAGGGGAGATAGGGGTATAGCGTGCACTCGCGTCCCCCCCCCCCCTCCTTTTAACTCCTACCTCTCCTCCCATACTCTGTACGTGTACCAATTGCAACCCTGTGTAATTCTGACGTATTCCACCAGCTGGGTGGTTCTCCTTACCTCCCTGTATTGCTGGCATGCTTGTCATAACGTGCGTCTCCTCCAGAGGGGGAGGGGGGCGTGTCCAGAGGCAGCTCGTGTGAAAAAGTTCTGCACTGCTTAGTCACATCCAGACACTAGAGGGAGTATCTCCAGTGCTGCTGTATCATGCTTAGCAACCTACTATGGATACAATCACAGAGTGTGAAGGATAGTCACAGTGAGACCATCATTTTAATATGTAAACACCAAGAATCTATCAGATCTCAAATAATCAATGGATCAGAATTAAGGTATGAAAGCACCATGGATCATCTGGATCATATGGGTGGTGCTAGGTATGGGATTTATATATATATATATATATATATATATATATATATATATATCTCAATGAATGGGGGGGGGGGGTTTAAGCGAGTTATCCTCTATATCTGGAACAGTTTGTGAATACTCTTAATTGTTTATTTGCTTACGACTAAATAAAGGCTGTAAATCAAAACCCTTCAATTATTAGGCAAGTTGTATTTGAGAGGATTCTTTTTATTATTGAACAACAACTATGTTCTCAATTAACCCAAAAGACTCATAAATATCAAAGCTTAATATTTTTGGAAGATGGAGTGTTTTTTTTTTAGATTTGGCTATCTTAGGAGGATATCTGTTTGTGCAGGTAACTATTACTGTGCAGAATTATTAGGCAACTTAATAAAAAGCAAATATATACCCATCTCACTTGTTTATTTTCACCAGGTAAACCAATATAACAACACATAATTTAGAAATAAACATTTCTGACATTAAAAAAATAAATAAAAAAAAATTAGTGACCAATATAGCCGCCTTTCTTTACGACGACACTCAAAAGCCTTCCATCCATGGATTCTGTCAGTTGCTTGATCTGTTCACGATCAACATTGCATGCAGCAGCCACCACAGCCTCCCAGACACTGTTCCGAGAGGTGTACTGTTTTATTGTACATTTTATGAGGGACCACAGGTTCTCTATGGGGTTTAGATCAGGTGAACAAGGGGGCCATGTCATTATTTTTTCTTCTTTTAGACCTTTACTGGCCAGCCACGCTGTGGAGTATTTGGATGCATGTGATGGAGCATTGTCCTGCATGAAAATCATCTTTTTCTTGAACGATACCGACTTCTTCCTGTACCACTCCTTGAAGAAGGTGTCTTCCAGAAACTGGCAGTGGGAGTTGAGCTTCACTCCATCCTCAAACCCGAAAAGGTCCCACAAGTTCATCTTTGATGATACCAGCCCATACCAGTACCCCACCTCCGACTTGCTGGCGTCTGAGTCGGAGTGGAGCTCTCTGCCCTTTACTGATCCAGCCTCGGGCCCATCCGTCTGGCCCACCAAGAGTCACTCTCATTTCATCAGTTCATAAAACCTTAGAAAAATCAGTCTTAAGATGTTTCTTGTTCAAAGGTGGTCGTTTTTCAGCCTTCCTTACCTTGGCCATGTCCCTGAGTATCGCACACCTTGTGCTTTTTGATACTCCAGTGACGTTGCAGCTCTGAAATATGGAAAAATGGGGGCAAATGGCATCTTGGCAGCTTCATGCTTGATTTTCCTCATTCATGGGCAGTTATTTTGCGCCTTTTTTTTTCAACACGCTTCTTGTGACCCTGTTGGCTATTTGCCATGAAATGCTTGATTGTTCGGTGATCACGCTTTAAAAGTTTGGCAATTTCATGACTGCTGCATCCCCCTGCAAGACATGTCATAATTTTTGACTTTTCAGAGTCCGTCAAATCTCTCTTCTGACCCATTTTGCCAAAGGAAAGGAAGTTGCCTAATAATTAAGCACACCTTATATAGGGTGTTGATGTCATTAGACCACACCCCTCCTCATTATAGAGATGCACATCACCTGATTTACTTAATTGGTAGTTGGCTTTCAAGCCTATACAGCATGGAGTAGGATAACATGTATAAAAAGGATGATGTGATCAAAATACTCATTTACCTAATAATTCTGCACACAGTGTAGTAATAGGCGATCAAGGTTTCCACTTTTATGACCCATTTTAATTTTTGAGATCCCCCAAAATTTCAAGACATCAACATTTCCATTATGTACATATGTTATGTGCCTATATAATGGTGTATCTTTTTTGGTATTAATCAAGCTCAAATGTCCAGAAATCCTTCTTCTGAATTCCTGGACCGTTTTTTCCAACTTATAGTTTAGGACATGTGCAAGATGCTATATACACAATACCACTACTGCGACAATTAAAAAACTCATTAATAGTATATTCATGATTGTCTACTGGATTTGTGAATTTTTTAATCCTTGGGAGAAATTGGCAAAATGAGCACTGTCCGCAGGGAAAAGAGCCCTTCAAGTTTGATTTTAACCAGGACTCCCCATTGGATGTATTGGAGAAGAAGCTATGTACTAGCTTCGTACTAGCTATGTACTACTCATCTCTTAAATTACGTCCTCTTCTATACGTGATACTCGGGGAGGTTGTTAACACTGGTTTTAAGTCAGGATCACTGGTTTAAATTTGCCATTGTCTCTGAAGAATATTTTTCACCTTCACATACTGGTTATCAAATGTACCAATACAACGTATTATCTTTTCTCCATTATCTTTACTTTTTGGTACCAAGAGATCCTCACGTTTTTCATTTTTTGCTCTATTATATGCATTTTTGAGAGCTCTCGAGGGGTACCCTTTTGCATGGAATCGTACAATTCTCCTTCTTCCTTCTCAAAGGCCTCCTCTGTACTGCAATTCCTTTTGGCTCTTAGGTATTGGCCCAGTGGTATTCCATTTTTTAATGGAATAGGATGCCAGTTGTGCCAGTACAGGAAGCCGTTAGTGGACTTGGGTTTGCGAAAAATCTCCGTCTGTATATTTCCATTTGAACCCTTCTAAATACGTAAATCCAAGAAACATCTCGTCTGGGTGAATCTCATAGGTAAAATGCATGCCTATGTTATTCTCATTAAGTTTGTGCACAAACTCCACAAATTCTCGTTGCCCCCCCGTCCCAGAACAGCAGGACTTCATCAATGAAGCGTCCCCAGAAAGTGACGAATTTGGTAAACTGTGATAGTGTATCAGTGAAAACAATTTGATCCTCCCACCACCCAACAAAGAGGTTAGCAAAAGTCGGTGCGCATGGCGTCCCCATTGCGGTCCCTTTTAATTGTTTAAAGAATTTACCATTCCAAAGAAAGAAATTGTGAGTGAGTATGAATTCTAAAAGAGTCAGAGTGAATTGATTATGCTTTTGAAAGACGATGCTTTTGGTATCTAGATAGTATTTAACTGCTTTTAGCCCCAAATCATGTTCTATGTTGCTATACAGAGCCTCGAAGTCGAGGAACGTGGACTTGGTCAGTGTCACATTGTTTATCTGGGCCAAAGCGTCCGTTGTGTCTCTGATATACGAAGGTAATGATGTTATAAATGGTCTCAAAATTGTGTCTACATATTGGCTCACTGGCTATTCCCTGATACGATCGGTCGTCCTGGTATTGGTGTTTTTCTTTTATGAACCTTGGGTAAGGCATAAAATGTTGCGATCGTTGGGTTTTTATTGTAAAGGAATTCAAACTCCTCCTTCGAAATTAAACACTGTTCCTTGGCCTGTTTCAGTATACTATGTAACTCTGACAAATAATTTTTGGTTGGATTTTCAGATAACACACTATACGTCTCCCCATCAGAGTAACCTCCCAACCATTGCTTCATACTCACTGCGGTCCTGGATAACTATGTTCCCACCTTTGTCACTGGGTTTTATAACGATATTATTATTCTTTAATTCCTCTAATGCTGACAATTCGGCTTCTGTTAGGTTGGTGGGGACATGTTCCTTTCTCAATGGGTACATTATTTATTTCTTGTGTGACTAATACTACAAATGTCTCTATATTCTGATATTGCGAGAAAGCAGGAGTCCACTGTGATTGTGGTTTATGGATGGTCAATGGGGGTTCAATATCTGAAATCATCCCTTCATTCTCAAGTTCCAACCTCTCTACTGTTAGCCCTGATGATAATGGAATTGGGTGATGTGTGATTGTACATCTGTTACTGTGGCTAGTGAAACAGAGTTTATGATCGCTCAGTCAAGGCGGCTATCCACAGGGTGTAATGTCAGATCACACATAAACCTAGGTGTGAACTGAATCAATACTGCACGCAGCACATAAATGTACATCCCCTGAGGGTAGCCAAAGATATACTGTGTGTGTGAACAAATAACACACCTAGATAGAATATTAAAGAGCTAACCCGCAAGGGGATATAGGACAAATTCCCGAGACCTGTGGTGAAGTCACACAATAACCACAAATATCCCTGAGGGAAAAAATATATCAGAATAATAAAAAAAGACAGGGATAGGGATCAGGACTACCCCTGTCAATTGAATAGTAGTAAGTAACTACATACCACACAATACAAATTTAGCCAACATAGCCATCCAATATTTGAGGATATACCTGCCTTAGTTGATAGTTTTAATAGTTTTCCTTTTGTTTTGGTCAGTTTTATCTTGATAATAAATAAAGGTTATTTTTTAATCTAATTGATGGTACCCACATAAAAGGGTTTTTCTAGGGTTAATACCCTTAGTAATTGAAGGTTTATATCCCTGGGGTTCCATCTTGAGGGGTACTATTGTTGTAGTCAAAGGCTATTATTAACCCCTTTCCGACCAGCGCCGTACATGTACAGCGCTGGCCGGGGCTTTAAAGATGGCGCCCTGCACGGAGCGGGCGTGATGGCCGCGGGTGACCTGCATGTCCCGCTAGCAGGCACCCGCGGCTAACGTCCGTATGCTTCTGGTGTTGCTACGGCTCCCCCGTGTGGCGATCGGAGGAGCCGGAGCGTGCCTGTAGCAGCCCCTGTCATAGTAAATGACAGGAGGCTGCTGCATAGGCTTTCCTATGGAGCCCTTGCCTGTAATATGGCTCTATAGGAAAGCACTAAAATCATCATAGACTTCAATGTAAGTGCATTGGAGTCTATGATATCAGCAATCAATACTAAATAAAGGTTATTTTTTAATCTAATTGATGGTACCCACATAAAAGGGTTTTTCTAGGGTTAATACCCTTAGTGCTAATAGCCTTTGCTGCACTATATAGGCAAAATAAATGCTTGAGTCCTTTTTTAAGCAATATAATCTCATATCTAAATGATATTAACTGATTTATGTAGATGTTTTGATTCTCACCATATTTATTGTATAATTACATTTTTCTGTATCTCATATTTTCCATATAATGCTTTCTTTTTTTCCCATGTTCAGTGTCCACTTGATAGGACAAGCAGCAAAACGAATGCATTTTGATGGACTGAATTCATTAAACTACACAGTCATCAGTATTACGAAACATAGACTATATACCATGGTGACAGTTGACATTGGTGTACCGGAGGAATTCATCAACTAGAAAGCATGACCAGTGAAGGATATTTTACAAACATTTGTGGCTTCTACAAGAATGAAAGAACTTCAGAAAAAGGTGACTAGGTCATTAAAACCAGGACAGAAAACAGAAAAGACATAGGGGTCATTTATCAAACTGGTGTCAAGTAGAACGGGCTTAGTTGCCCATAGCAACCAGATTCCACCTTTCATTTCAAACAGCTCCTTTGGAAAATGAGGAGTGGAATCTGATTGGTTGATATGGGCAACTATGCCAGTTCTTCTTTACACCAGTTTGATAAATATCCCCTATAGTACAGACTACAGTATGGTTTTCCAACATCTAGAAGAATTGGTGGATGCAACGGATGAAGATATTTTACAGAACATTTACAACCCTATAAACTTCATAATACACTTTTTATGATTGTGTAGAAGCAAATTCCTCTAAACATATTTCTATTGATCATTTGAAAAGCAACCATGCATCTACTTGAAGAACTTGATGCTTATTCTACGTTCATATATTGTATATTACTATACAGTTACAGATCTGAATTGATTTACTTCACATAGTATGAGTAATTGAAAGAAAAGGTCATGAAAAAGTCTAGGTTTAAATCATGTACGTGACCCACTGAATTATTTCCTTCATCTAAAATATTCGTCTTCTCCATAGAAATTATGTCCACTCCAAGGCCATGAAGAATCAAGGTGCATTACTCAACTGTAGTGTTCCATTAGGGTATCTGCACACGATGTGGATTCCCGTGTAAAAAAAAATGTAGCGTAATATAGTACCAGCAAAGTATATGAGAATAGACAGTTTTAATGTACATTTTGTGGATTTGTTCTGCACAGAAATTGACCTTCCGTGTGGATTTCCATATTTTGGGTGTTTACTGCAAACCCTTATCTTGATCACAAACCTCAACAACATGACCCTTGTGACAATTTTACAACTTTGTTCATTGCTAATAAATTAACAAACCTGGCTCATTTGCAGTATGAGTAAGGAATAATTCACTGTTTCGATTCTCAAGAAAAAAAACTGCACTGCAAATTTAAGGCTTTCACACAGTGCTGTTCTGCAGGTGGGAGTTTTTTTTTCTTACCAAAGCCAAGCGAGGATTCTACTTTTGATAAAGTAAATATATAAAGATGTGGAGTAAAGACTGGCAGATGTGTTGGAGAAATTTCTGCGACTGTCCCACTCATTTGGGACTTACAGAAATTCATATTTGGTACAAACATTTTGGATAAATGCCTACAACAAATCTGCTGCATGTAAATACATATTTCTTTACTTCTTTCCTTTTTTGGATGCAATTCTGATTTTGCTGAAAAAAAAAAAAAAACTTACTGCATAAAAAAACTGCACAGTTTGTACCTGAACTAAGAAGTAACATTAACTGCATGAACAGTTGTGTTGGTTATGCTAAAACAATGATGGACAAACAACCTATTAATGTCAGCGGTAAAGTATGTTACAGTTTTAAAATAATGGCCTAAAATGTTTTCCAACATCTACGTAAATATTCCAACTGGGACAAAAAAAATATTCAGATACAAATGAATTTTAGAAAATGTTACTGCTGAAGCAGCATTATTCATAACACAATCTTAACATATCACTGTTTTCCTTTACTTCTGGGGGGAAAAATGTGTCTTATAGGGCAAAAAATACAGTAATTACAGATCTTTTGACAATCATTGACTCATTAAACTTGGGTATAAATGCCTAGCTCTAATAAACTAGAAAATAAAAAAAATCTGACAGTTGCACTTTAACTGTTTATTGGATTTTGATCTGTTTTGTGACTGTAGCATGCAATCTTTAAACATGTGTGTCCAGATTTTTTTCCCCTTTATTAACAGCAGCAGGCCATTGTACATGCCGAAAAAAAATTATACTTACCTGCTCCTTGCCACTCTGTTCCAGCTCCGTTCACTGGTCTTCCCGTCCCCGGGGTCATGTGTACCGCCGCAGCCAATGAATGGTCTCAGCAATGGTGTCCTTACATCACCACTGAGGCCAATCATTGGAATCTGCTGCACATGTGACCTTGTCCTCCTGAAAGTTTACAGATCGGGGGCCAGAAGACCATTAAAGGGAGCTAGAACGGATCAGTGGTGAGGAGATTAGTATAATATTTCCATAGATGCAACATGCTGCTACTGTCTTTTTAAAAAAAAAAGTAAAAAAAAAAAAAAAAAGCCTGGACAATCCCATTAAGGGTAAAAACCCGTTAAATACCATCAAGTGGTTTTCCAGTACTAATGATTTTCAAGCTCCTGTCCTCAGCCTGCCTCCAAAAACAGAAGATTCATACCAACTGCTCCAGTCCTTCGCACTGCCTCTGCTGTCTCCATCTTCTGTTCCTCGCACTTTTACATCCTGTGGTGCATGGTCACATGCTGCGCTACAGCCAACTGGCTTCAATATTGATGTGGCCACAAGCAGCATGTCACCACTGAAGCCAGTTATTGTCTGCAATGGAACAAGTAACCATGCCCATATAAACATTATGGGGACTGGAAGATAGAGACAGGGAAGGCAGCTTGGGTAACTGGAGCGGTATGCTGCAGTTAATATCAACTGAGTAGAGTTGATCGAACGTGCTCGTAACGAGCACTGTACTGCTCGGATCCCCCCTGCGCAGCCATCCGGATCCATCCTCACCTGCCTGTAAGTCAATGGGCACGGATCCGTTTGGTATCACACACTAGTGTGTGACACCAAACGGATCCGTCCTCCTCACCCGACTAAGTCAGTGGGGACGGATCCGTTTGGTATGACACACTCGTGTGTCATACCAAACGGATCCGCCCCCATGGACTTACAGTCAGGTGAGGACGGATCCGGATGCCTGCGGGCATGCGAGCGCAGGGGATCCGAGCACTACAGTGCTCGTTACGAGCACGTTCGATCAACTCTACAACTGAGGTGTTAGAGGGAGAGGACTCCATTCATTAGCTCACTGGGGTCCTGCATAATGATTGTGAGGAGTATATGATTAATTACGGCAGCCCAGGGGTCTAACAATGTCTCCCAGGTCTGCAATGAGCATTTGCCTGTTAGGCCATGTCAAAGGCATGGTACAGTATAATAGTTTGTGTCATGGTCAGTTTACAAAAAGAGTTAACTTATTGTTATTGAGTGAAATGTTATTTTTTGTTAAAGCATTTATATTTCGGTGCCACTGTGTATATTAAATAGAAATGTATGGACAAAATATAGGGTTAACTTTGACCAGGGTGATGGCCCTGGTTAGTTAGTCGAGGAGTTTAGTCTGAGCAGAGCAAGTAAGACCTACACATGCAAGCTCCTGCGGCCTAGACCCAAGTCCAGAGAGCATTTATCTCTGAGGCGGCAGCTGCCAGAGAAATTGTTTTACCATCTGAGTAAGGGCTCATGCAAAATATTTTCTTTCCATGTCCGTTCCATTTTTTTGTGGACCGTATGCGGAACCATTCATTCATTCAAGTTACTCCCTGTGCATTCTGTTTCTGTGTGTCCGTTTCACAAAAAAATTCCAAGATATCCTATTATTGTCTGCATCACGGACAAGGATAGCACTGTTCTATTAGGAGCCAGCTGTTCTGTTCCGCAAAATTTAGAAAGAATATGGACGTCATCCTTATTTTTTTTATGGATACGTGTTCTGCAGACCGCAAAATACATACAGTCGTGTGCATGAGCCCTAACCCTGAGAGAAAGAGATCTTAGAAGGTCCAGAACCAACCAGGCAATGGAAGCTTCAGAGAGAAAGGTATTTGCTTGTTTATGGCATTGTGCCTTTGCTGCTATGGAAGGATTATATTGCTTTGGCACCTACCACATTCAGAGATGGACTGACCATCCAGATCTAAATGCTTAACCCCACAATGAGAAATGCAGAAAGGTTAACAAGAACAGAATAGCATGCTTATGGTTGTTTGGAGAGACTGCAAAGTGTCCTTAGAAGGTCAGGGACTACTACTACCATCATTGTTGTTACCCATACACAGCTATTGGGAGAAAATACTATTAAATACTTGGGAACTGTGCATTTTGCAGCTCTATATACGACTGCTCCTATCTAGTAAAGAAGGACTTTATTATAACTAATCTGTCGCCAGTTCTGCATCTTCCCTTGCATCTTGCCAACTACATACTTAATATCAAAGGAACACTAAACTACTAGGCAGGAGCCCCAGTACCAGGATGTGCCCCGCGGGAAGAAAGGGAGCAGTTACAATATCTGTTCATGGGTTTCCTTTGTAGGTCATGTGGGCTGGTTGCTGATGGTGTATATCTAGGGACATGAATCAGTGTGGCAGTGCTCATCTGCCTCTGTATTGTGCGTACTGGCCGTGGATACTTGTGGTGTCCCATTGTTTCTTGGTGGGCTGGTTGCTGTACACTTGTGGATATGTATCTACGGTTATGTGGCAGTGCTCATCTGTCTGTGTTGTGACTGCTGGCCGTGGTACATAGTTTGTGGTGTGAACCTGACCATTGGTATGTCTTGTATTTCTCTTCTAGGAAAAGAGAACAATTTTTATTTATCTATACACCTGATGATCAGCTGTATGTGGTGGTTGGTCCACTATTACTTGCCCAATCATTAGTAATCTTCTATATGTATCTAATGGAGTGATTAGCTACTTTATATGTACCAGATGTATACTGCAAGTGGTGCTGTCCTTCACCTGTGCATACCGGAAAGTTTGGGGAATTATGGCAAATGTATGCAGCGGAGGTCTGTTGGCCCTCACCTGCTCATACTGTTGTGTTGCTGTGATGGAGCTAGCTGAAGGTGTACTAAGATGGCACTGGTACATCAGAGCATGCGCCAACCTGGTAATGTCACAGGATATGTTTCTATGACTCCTCGGGTCCTACACCTGGTAAGTTGCCTATTGGCCAGTTACCAGAACCCTCACTTATTTGGAGCACATTTAAACCAGCATCTTTCTGCTTGCTGCATTTCTGCCAGGCAGCCAAACCCTTAGCCAATTAAGGTATTTCCATGAAGACATCCTCTTTACTTCCCTTTGCAAACTGAAACTGCTCAGTAGTAGTTTTATTTTTTTACACTTATTCACCCTTCAGTGGGAAAAGAAAATCCAAGCATGCACATTGTTTAGGCTGTCAGCAGCCTCTTCCAGATGGCTGGGAACTTCGCATTTGCTCCCATTGTGGCATTAAGAGTGACACTTCTCTTCAAGGGCAAACAAGGCATGTTCCGTCTTGATTTAACCCCTCACCTACCGCCACACAACTTTATACGTGGGCTCCTAACTGGATCCAGACGTATAAATGTGTGGTGGTGAAGATCACTGTGATTGTGCGGTCATTAAATAGCTACAGTCACAGTAAAGTCTCCCTGCTTGGCATCAGGACACACAGTGTTCATCCATTTTCTGTCCATGTCTCATTTTTAATGCCCATGAAAACGGATGAACTTGATTGGCAGTTATTTCTAGACCCACCCTTCTGAGAACACCTACAGGATGGTAGGCCCCACTATAGTGTAGCTATTTTTTTTTGTCTTGTAAAAATCTTAGTAATTTTTCATTTTCACAGCTAAGTATTGAAAATCTATGAAACGCTTGTTGGGCCAAAGCACTCACTCTACCACTCAAATTCCTTGAGGATTGTAGTTTCCAAAATGGAGTTACTTTTTGTGGGTTTCCTTTTTAGGGGTATCTCAGGGTCCTTTCAGATGTGACATGGCTCCCAAAAACTATTCCAGCAAAATCTGCCTTCCAAAAAACACATGGTGCTCCCTGCCTTCTGCTCATGTAGAGGTTTACGATCATATATGGGGTGTTTCCGTAAACTGCAGAAGCAGGGTAATAAATATTGAGGTTTGTTTTGCTGTTAACCCTTGCTAGGTAACAGTAAATAGATTAAAATGGAAAATCTGCACAAAAAAATGAAAATCTTAAATTTGGCTTAATTTCTGTGGAACACCTAAAGAGTTAACAAACTTTGTAAAAATCAGTTTTGAATAAGTTGGAGTGTAGTTTCTAAAAAGTGATCATTTATGTTTGGTTTATTTTAATTAAGGTCCTTAAAGTAACTTCCAAACTGAATTGGTCCTTAGTCGGTTTTACAAATTTCATAGAAAATTAGAAGGCTTAGAATTTTAGAATTCATTTTTCAAACACCCTGGGAAAAAAAGTAATTTACAAAATGATGCTGAAATAAAGTAGACACATGGTGAATGTTATTAAATACCGGTAACTATTTTATGAGGTATCACTATCTGTCTTTAATGCATAGAAATTCAAATTTAGAAAATTGCAATTTTTTTTCAAATTTTCTGTAAATGTTGGATTTTTAATAAAATAAATGTAAAACATATCCTCCCATCCCACTTGAAAATTACAACGCATCCTGCAAACATATGTGTGTATATATATATATATATATATATATATACAAAAAGCAGATCGATCTGCTATACCATCTTATGTTCTAAACGAAAGGATTGATCTTCCCAAAAGTACAACACAATAAAATGTCCTTTTTAGATCTTTATTATATCCAGCACATATAGAAAGCCCACTGGAGGCAATACCATTCTGCATGCCCGCACAAATCACCCAATTTATACTCTTAAAGCAATCCTGGTAGGAGAGAACATAAGGGCCAAACATAAATGCAGCAATAACTCGATGTATATGAAAAAGTTCAAACAGATTAACATTAGATTGTCTAGGCAAAAATAATTATAACTCCTCCTCACATACTTCCTCTTTACCTGTTTTAGTTTTACAATATAGCCCACTGTACAATAAAATTAAAGCATTAACACACAAATATCTCCCAATTTTATTTGAGGAGAGTAAACTACAAAATATTGTCTCAGGTGTATAAAATAGTATATAAAAAAAGCGCCCACCATAGGACAGAAAATTGCTCCCAGTGCACCGCAAGATTCATATAAAAGTAAAACCTGGCTACACTGTAGTGGCTTTCTTAGATGCGGCTCAACGCCTTTTAAAGTTTGCACATATGTGGCATCTAGGTGGCGAACTTCATCGCTTTCGATTTCGGCAGTCATTCATAGAGTGAATCGAATAGCCTTATACGAAAAATTAAATGCTACATTAACAGATACGAGGGAACGTTATTATCAGATATGGAACCCCTGGTTAAACTGTTCTCAATCCCCTAATTTGCAATACTTTCTATCCCTCTGAAGGGAAGCCTTAGGCACTAGGAGGCCCTCCACATGCCCTTACCCCCTCCATTCCCCTCCCCCTTCCTGACCGGGGGGGTCCAGAAGGCTACGCCTTCTTTACTAAATACGGATTGTTTGAAACAGTTCGTATTCAGAAATGAGTCCACACTATGCAAAGATTGTTCAATTTATTGTTTGACATTATTTTCTTAATATGTTCATCGTTACATTGAAAATTGTAAAATGTTTTACATATCTAGTCTGTATTTGTATACTTTTCGTATGCATTTCTTCTTGTTTCTTGCCATCAACCCAATAAATACTATTTGAAACTAAAGTTTGCACATATGCAAGGCCAACAAAAACCTTTACCAACCATGATCATTCTATTGTATATGACATCAAAGAATACAGTAATTGTAACTCGGACCATGGTATATATGTTTTTCTATGCACCTTACAAGTGCATCTCAATAAATTAGAATATCAAAAAGTTTTTTTTTTTTTCCAGTAATTCAATTCATAAAGTGAAACACCTATTATATAGAGTCATTACAAACAGAGTGAACTTTTTCAAGTGTTTATTTCTGTTAATGTTGATGATTATGGCTTACAGCCAAGGAAAACCCAAAAGTCATTATCTCAGAAAATTACAATATTATATTAGACCAACTGTGAAAATTTTTTTTTAAACACAGAAATGTTGGCCAAGTGAAAAGTATGTCCAGTAAATGCCCTCAATACTTAGTTGGGGCTCCTTTTGCATGAATGACTGCATCAATGCGGCCTGGCATGGAGGTGATCAGCCTGTGGCACTGCAGAGGTGTTATGGATTCCCAGGTTGCTTTGATAGCAGCCTTCAGTTCGTCTGCATTGTTGGGTCCGGTGTCTCTCATCTTCCTCTTGACAATACCCCATAGATTCTCTATGGGATTATGGTCAGGCAAGTTTGCTGGCCAATCAAGCACAGTGATACTGTGGTTATTAAACCAGGTATTGGTACTTTTGGCAGTGTGGACAGGTGCCAAGTCCTGCTGGAAAATAAAAATTCCATCTCCAAAAAGCTTGTCAGCAGAGGGAAGCATGAAGTGCTCTAAAATTTCCTGGTAGACGGCTGCACTGACTTTGGTCTTGATAAAACACAGTGGACCTACACCAGCAGATGACATGGCTCCCCACACCATCACTGATTGTGGAAACTTCACACTAGACCTCAAGCAGATTGGATTGAGTGCCTCTCCACTCTTCCTCCAGACTCTGGGACCTGGATTTCCAAATGAAATGCAAATTTAACTTTCAGCTGAGAACAATACCTTTGACCACTGAGCAACAGTCCAGTTTTTTCTCCTTGGCCCAGGTAAGAAGCCCTTGGTGTTGTCTATTGGTCATGAGTGGCTTGACACATGGAATGCAACACTTTTAACCCATGTCCTGGCTATGTCTGTGTGTGGTGGCTCTTGAAGCACTGACTCCAGCAGCAGTCCACTCCTTGTAATCTCACCCAAATTTAGAAAATGCCTTTTCTTAACAATCCTATCAAGACTGCGGTTCTCCCTGTTGCTTGTGCACCTTTTTCTACCACCCTTTTTCCTTCCACTCAACTTTCCATTAATATGCTTTGATACAGCACTCTGTGAACAGCCAGCTTCTTTAGCAATGACCTTTTGTGGCTTACCCTCCTTGTGGAGTGTGCCAATGACCGCCTTCTGGACATCTGTCAAGTCAGCATTCTTCCCCATGATTGTGTCGCCTACTGAACCACACTAAGGGACCTTTTTAAAGGCAAAGGAAGCCTTTGCAGGTGTTTTGGGTTAATTATTCCAATTTTCTGAGATAATGAATTTTGGGTTTTCCATAATCATGATCATTAACATAAATAAACACTTGAAAAAGTTCACTCTGTTTATAATGACTCTACATAATATATGTGTGTTTCACTTTTTGAACTGAATTACTGAAAAAACAACAACTTTTTGATGATATTCAAATTTATTGAGATGCACTTGTATATGACAAATTTTATGCTGCCAGTACAATCAGGAAGCTTAACCCCTTCCCGACCGGGACTTTAAAGATGGCGCCCGCTCCTACACGAAGCAGGCGTGATGGCCGCGGGTGACCTGCATATCCCGCTAGCAGGCACCCGCGGCTAATGTCCGCGACCGGCAGTAATGCCGATCGCGGACATTTAACCCCTCGGGTGCCGCTGTCAAGCCTGACCACGGCACCCAAGGGCGGGAAACACCGGAAGCGTATGCTTCCGGTGTTGCTCCGGCACCCCCGTGTGGCGATCGGAGGAGCCGGAGCGTGCCTGCAGCAGCCCCTGTCATAGTAAATGACAGGAAGCTGCTGCAAAGGCTTTCCTATGGAGCCCTTCTGTGTAATAGGGCTCCATAGGAAAGCACTAAAATCATTATAGACTCTAATGTAAGTGCATTGGAGTCTATGATATAAGCAATCAAATTCCTTCCTATAGATTGCTTCCTATACACCATGTTCCAAATTATTATCAAATTGGATTTAAGTGTCATAAAGATAAAATGTTTTGTTTTTCAATGAAACTCATTGATGGTATTGTGTCTCAGGGCTCTTTGGATCACTGAAATCAATCTCAGATACCTGTGATAATTAGTTTGCCAGGTGAGCCCAATTAAAGGAAAACTGGATGTTCCACAATATTAACCCTTTCACTCCCGGAGGTTTTTTCAGTTATGCATTTTCGTTTTGCGCTCCCTGCCTTCAAACAGCCATAACTGTTTTATTTTTCTGTTCACATAGCTGTATGAGGGCTTGTTTTTTGCGGGACAAGTTGTACTTTCCAACGCCACCATTTAATATTGCATATGGTGTAGTGGGAAGCGGGAAAAAAATTCCAAATCAGGTGAAATTGCAAAAAAAACGCTATTCCGCTACAGTTCTACGGGTTTCTTTACAGCGTTCGATGTGCATTAAAACTGACCCATTACTTTCATTCTACTGGTCAGTACGAATCCGGCAATACCTAATATGTATAGTTTTTCCTGCATTTTGATAGTGATAAAATAATTAGAAAGTTGCCCTTTTTTTTTTCCTTGTCATATCTTGACCCCTATAACTTTTTGGTATTTATGTGAACGGAGCTGTATGGGGGCTCATTTTTTGTGGGGCGATCTGAAGTTTTTATTGATACCATTCTGGGGTGTGTATGACTTTGATCACTTTTTATTTAATTTTTTTTAGAAAAAAAAAGCGACAAAAAACAGCGAATCGCCATTTGGACACTTTTTTCCGCCACACAATTCGCCGTATTGGAATTTTTTTTTTATATTTTAAAAGTAGGGGCGTTTTCGGTCACGGTGATACCCATGATGTCTATATTTCTTGTTATTTAGGTATTTATTTTTTAATTATACGGAAAGGGGGGTGATTTGAACTTATATATTTTTTATTTTTTTTATATATTTTTTAACATTTTTTAAATTTTTGTTTGACTATTTTAAAGCTCAAATATGAGCTCATATATTGTGGCTTTTTTTTTTTTCTTTATGAGCAATCAGGGATTTTCTAGACTGAGATAAATCCAAGAATTGCTCATTTCTTATCCTGGCCTGCCATCTAGTGGCCAGAATAAGAATTGCACTTTGAAAACTGTAATCCTCACCAGCGAGGATTACAGTTTTCATATGGTGTACAGACACCCCGATTGGCCACTCGGGGCGTCTGTACACCACCCGGAAGCGTACGCTTCCGGGTTCAGACGCAGCAAGATGCCGTGATCACGGCATCTAAACGCCCAGCAAGACGCTGCCGGTGAGGTAAGTAGCGGCAAGTCTCTGCTGTTAGAAACAGCAGAGACTTGCCGGCCATGACGCCCGCCGCACTTGCGAGCGGGCGCCATGTGCCCGCATCGCCCCAGCGCCGTACATATACGGCGCTGGGAGTGTAAGGGTTAAGCAGGCCACTGTTTTCAAGTAAAATGGGAAAGAAAAAGGATCTCTCCTGCTGAAAAGCATCAAATAGTGCAATGCCTTGGACAAGGGATGAAAACATTAGATATTTCACGAAAACATAAGCGTGATCATCGTACTGTGAAGAGATTTGTGGCTGATTCAGAGCACAGACGTGTTCGTGCTGATAAAGGCAGAATGAGGAAGGTTTCTGCCAGGCAAGTTCATCGGATTAAGAGAGCAGCTGCTAAAAAGCCATTACAAACCAGCAAACAGATATTTGAAGCCGCTGGTGCCTCTGGAGTCCCTCGAACCTCAAGGTTTGAAAAATTAGGCTGGATCCTAAAGGTGAAAACTGGCTGGGCCCTGAAGGGGTTAAAGTAGCAAAATAAAAAATAAAATTAACAACATACCATCTTTGGGTGACCATAATAACTTGTTAGGCATCAGACAAACTTACAGTATATTTTACTGACATCTGAGGTTGTCCCAGTATAAACACTGCACAAACGATACCTTATCAGAGGTTTATCTCTAGAACCTGAAAACAATTCAACCATTATCAGTCAGGGTACAATACATGACTGATCATCATCATTTTCTTCTATATCATGTGAGCACAATCTGACAAAAGAGTCCAGAAAGAAAGTTTATTGTTCCTAAGTTATCCATTTATTGCTATAAACCTGGACATTTCCATCAGCTATTCATAATTACTCTTAATTTACCAGTATGTTTCTTGTACTGTATAATAAATACACATCAATTTCTGCAAGTCCAGCTTGCCAATATCATCCTATAAAAATATTTCTGTATTTACAATTTTTAACACACACAAAATGCTGAAATATTATTCACCTTTAAATGCATATACAAAAATGTGACAGCAAAACCATACAGCAAAGTACTTAGGCTAGTTTCACACTAGTCAGATCCACAGGCAGCTGTATTTGTCCGTCCGGATCTCCACAAGTACCCATTATAGTTAATGGGGCTGGAGAGAGTTTCCTGCAATGCTTGATTCAGAGAGATCCAGCAAGCTGTTCCAGCCAGATCTGATATGGCAAAGTTACTGGCTGGTGTGAATAATGGTGGCACTCTTCATACTAACTTATTGTTCCATACAACTGCTTGCCATGATTACTTATGTAAAGTATGTGCCAATGTACTTGCTCACAACAGAACCTAGTTTTATAGTTTGATGCATAAATAAAAATATACATATTGGGGGAGACTTATCAAAACTGGTGTAAAGGAAAACTAGCTTCGTTGCCGATAGAAACCAGATTGATCCTTTCATTTTCCAGATTAGCTCTGGGAAATGAAAGGTGGAATCAATTTTCTATGGGCAGCTAAGCAGGTGTTCCTTTACACCAGTGATGATCAATCTCCTTGAAGGTTTTTGTTTTTCTGTTTTAAGTACCGTAAATTGCACTATTGCAAATTGATTTTTGACTGCATGATAGCCCAGGAGTTGCAATTCAAATTTAGTTGGTTGATATTTGAGTACATCAAATTACACATTAAGCAGCAATGTATGCAGAGATCTATGCTCAGAAGGCTGAAGTACTGTGAAGGCGGTGCTCGTCTTGAAATTCTAGAATTCAGGACGTAGAAAGATATGTAAAAAGAAGGTTACACCGTTCTTAATAGTATGTACTTTAACGTTGGGCTATCTAGAGCTGTAATCACATAAATTTGACTCAATTTGGATCATAATTCAAACATAACATTTTCTTCACATGCATGTCCACTATAGGTATGTTTTTGTAAAGGTACAAGTTTGTGGAAATTCTGTTTAGCGAGTTTTCTATAAAATCCTACAACACACACAGTGACCTATGGGCAGAAGTAATCTATGTACAGGCTGCACCTCTCACTATCAATTTATAACAAACAATAGTGGCAATTTATAATAAGCAGTTCTCGCACATTCTCAGAGATGATCCCTAGAATAGGTCATTAATATCAGATTGGCAGGTGTACAGGGTGTCGGACCCCCACCAATCAGCTGTCCAGTAGCTCTGGCACCATCCACTATACCAGGGATCAGCAACCTCTAAGCACTCCAGCTGTTCAGAAGCTGCAACTCCCAGAGTACTTCTTTCACTTCTATGGGAGTTAGAATATCAGCCAAGCATGTTTACATGCTGGGAGTTGTAGTTTCACATCAGCTGGAGTGCCGAAGGCTGCTGATCCCTGGACTATATAGCGGGCAAACTGTGTGGTTCTGTTGCTGATCCTAGGGATAGGTCATCAGTTAAATCCCAGAGAACCCCTTTAAGGCCCCTCTACTTGTTCATTCTCTACCATACATATTCATTGTTTGGTTGAAGCAAAACCTTATTTAAACAGGAAAATCAGCCACCAATAGAGATGAACGAATCAAATTGATTTAAAAAGGTAAAAGGTATTCAGATGAACGCTGAGCCCTGAAAATTGCCCTGATCTTAAGCCCATGTGAAAGGGCCTTTAGTGTAGGGTTTATGGTATCAATACGGTCAGTACTATGCTTTGATATTTCAGTTGCTGCTAGTTAGAAATGATTATGCTGTACTTCTCTCCAGGGTACAAAACGCTGATCTAGTTTCAGTTTACCAATAGTGTCCTTTGTATCACTGTCCTGAGCGTATGTCTGGTGGTCTCAGCTGTCTCTCTCCTTCAGCCAGGAAAATCTGCATCGCTTTATAAAGCATGTGCACTCCAAGACGCTGTTGTCGTGTGGATGACCAGTTTTGGGCCTGCCCATAGTATATCCCTTTCTTTTGATTGGTTAGCATCTTTAAACCTTAAAAAAAAAAAAAAAAAAGTACAAATCAGAACTACAATGCAAAGATGACGTATGTTCAAATTTTTTCACTTTTTAAAAAAGGTAAATGGAAACCTTAAAGAGGACCCGATGCCACTCCTGACACGTCTGTGTTAGTAAGGCTACTTTCACTCTTGTGTTTCCAGGATCAGTTTGTGAGATCCATCCAGGCTCCATCATGATAATACAACCGTCTGCATCCATTCTGAACGGATCCGTTTGTATTATCTTTTACATAGCAAAGACGGATCTGTCTTGAACTCCATTGAAAGTCAATGGAGGACGGATCAGTCTTCTTTTGTGCCAGACAAAACGGATCCGTCCCCATTGACTTACATTGTGAGACATGACGGATCCGTTTGCATCAGTTTCTTCATGCGGACACCAAAACGCAGCAAGCAGCGTTTCAGCACTTGGAAACTGAAGGCATCTGTCTTGGTCCCATGTCCATATGTGCCCGCATTGCTGAGAAAAATGAAGTTTTAATATATGCAAATGAGCCTCTAGAACAGTGGTTCTCAACTCCAGTCCTCGGGACCCACCTGCCAGTCAGGATTTAGGAATATCCTGATGGATGGACGCTAATTATATCAGCTGGTCTAAACTAAGGAAATCCTGACTGGCAGGTGGGTCCCGAGGACTGGAGTTGAGAACCACTGCTCTAGAAGCAACGGGGGCATTACTGTTATACCCAGAGGCTCAGCTCCCTCTGCATTTTAGGAGGTCAGGTTAAGGCGTGATCACGTTTACATTGACCCTGACCCTGTCAATTAAAGTACAGAGGGCTCGGCAGTTGCTGCGAGAGCTAAGCCTGTAAGTGTAAAGGCAACGGCCCCATTTCTCCTAGAGTCCCATTTGCATATATTAAAACTTAATTTCTCTGGGCAATCTGGGCACATATGAACATGGGAGCAACACAGATGCATTCATCTGCCAAGTGCACATGTAACAGATCAGCCAGTTTCATAGGTACAAATCTGCTGACAGATGTCCTTTAAATAATTCTGGATCATATTTTCTTATAACTCTGTGTTGTGCTGTTCCTCTATTACTCTTCCTGAAAATACATCAATAAATTAACAAGTGGGAGTTACCCTTTTTCTTATCAATCGGCTTTGCCCCTACACAGTCTGACACAGTCAATACTAATTTCTCTAATAATAAAGGAATGCCATGACGGTAGTGACAGACCATTTAAAGAGTACCATGAAATGAAATGTAATCTGCAAGAAGAATGTTATAGAGCAGAAGTGACTGCATATAACACTTACACAGCGAATGCTATCAATCACTGATAACACCTCCTCTGTGTGCAACTATCAGTGACTGACAGCTATTTATTTCTACACACTTACACAGTGAATACTATCAATCACTGATAACACCTCCCCTGTGTACAACTATCAGTGACTGACATCTATGTATACACAATTACACAGAGAATGCTATCACTGATAACACCTCCCGTGTACAACTATCAGTGACTGACAGCTATGTATTCACACTTTCTCAATCAATGCTATCAATCACTGATAACACCTCCCCTGTGTACAACTATCAGTGACTGACATCTATGTATATACAATTACACAGCAAATGCTATCAATCACTGATAACACCTGCTCTATGTACAACTATCAGTGACTGACAGCTATCTATGTATACACACTTTCTCAATCAATGCTATCAATCACTGATAACACCTCCCCTGTGTACAACTATCAGTGACTGCCAAAGCCAGGTTTTATAGAATCTGCACAGCTCCCCCTGCTCTGTATCCTAATGCCTGCAGATCACACAGCATTTTGAGCGACAGGTTTTCTTAAAGTACCTGGCATGTCGGCATGACACTTTCTCATAGGATACAATCTAAAACAAGGACTTTGCAAAAGCCCATCGTCAAAATCTAGGGGACAAAGACTCACAGTACAACTGCAATTATTGTTCCGCCATTGCTTACTCAACATAATGCTGCTGAAATCTATAATCTGAATACAAGCATTTCAGCACATATTTTTGTATTTCTTTACATACTTTGTACTTGTGTATCTTCTTAAACTGTCACTATCATGTCAGGTGAATTTTCATAATTACCAAATGCGTGTACATGAGGGAGGACCCCTACCATAGGACTGTGGGTGGATTTATCTATGAAGTTTTTCTTGGATAAGCAGCCTCTTACAGTGCTATTATTAAACAGGTTCAGGGGGAAAGGGGCATTTGGGGGACCTGTTCATATAAAACAATCTATTTTGGGCTATTACTGCAGCCTGATCTCCCCTCCTCCCTTTCTGTTTTTCAAGTTTAGAAGCGGCACAGACTATGGTTTTTATATTGTAATGATGGATAAGTGGATTTTGGCTGGAACTTACGCAAGTCAATGACTGCGTAGGCTAAGAGAGGAAAGAAGAGGCTGACAGGGTACAGGGGACCAGCCTGTAAGGATGCCAACCAATATTTGACTACAAGCTCATGATGCTATATGTATGCAGAGCTTTCAGTGCTGGAGGCAGTTAGCATCAGAGGCAGCATCATTCAACATCAGCTGTGTGGGTCTGGGGTGCAGTTGCTCCTGTAGCAATTCCCTATAGCCCCTAATGAAAAGTTTAGCAGAAAATTACTACAGATCGGCATCTGCCAGCTAGTTAAAAGCAAATCAAAGGTGCAGTGGACCATTTCATTCTTCCTACTCCGGAGCCAGATGCCATACACATTACATCAGAAGTGGGTGGGGGTGGGGGGGGGTCAACTCTGGTTTCAAGAGGGAGGTATGATGAAGATAAACGTTCCTGTCCTGTGTGCTCCTACCCATCAGGTCTCTTTAGAGAGGTCTCTACAATGAAGGAAATAATTATTTGTTACCTTGCTGATTTTGTAAGTTTGCCCACTGTCAACATGACATCAACATCATGAACAGTCTATAATTTTTAGGGTAGGTTAATTTTAACAGTGAGAGATAGAATATCCACAAAAAAAAACAGAATATCACATGGTCTAAATTATATATATTTTGCATTTTGCGCAGAGAAATAAGTATTTGATCCCTCTGGCAAACAAGACTTAATACTTGGTGGCAAAACCCTTGTTGGCAAGCACAGCACTCAGATGTTTTTTGTAGTTGATGATGAGGTTTGCGCACATGTCAGAAGGAATTTTGGTCCTCTCCTCTTTGCAGATCATCTCTAAATCATTAAGATTTCAAGGCTGTCGCTTGGCAACTCTGATCTTCAGCTCCCTCCATAAGTTTTCAGGCTCTGGAGACTGGCTAGGCCACTCCATGACCTTAATGTGCTTCTTTTTGACCCAATCCTTTGTTGCCTTGGCTGTATGTTTTGTATCATTGTCGCGCTGGAAGATCCAGCCACGACCCATGGTCCCAGCTGCCTTGAGATCATTAACAAGTCTCCCCCCCCACCACCGTGTAGTTTTAGGCTGATCTCTCACCTTCCTCATGATCAAGGATACCCCACGAGATGAGATTTTACATAGAGCCCCAGATTGATGTTGATTGACAGTCATTTTGTATGTCTTCAATTTTCTTACTATTGTACCAACATTTATCTCCTTCTCACCCAGCGTCTTACTTATGGTTTTGTAGCCCATTCCAGCCTTGTGTAGGTCTATGATCTTGTCCCTGACATCCTTAGAAAGCTCTTTGGTCTTGCCCATGTTGTAGAGGTTAGAGTCTGGCTGATTAATTGAGTCTGTGGACAGTAGTCTTTTATACATGGGACCATTTAAGACAGCAGGTAACGAGTTGATTAGGAGAGTCTAACTGGTCTGGAGGAGCCTGAACTCTTAATAGTTGGTAGGGGAAATCCAAGGATTTGAGGAATTCCGCTATACACTTAGTCCACTGAATATTTAATATACGCTTGCCTTTTTTAATTTTATTTTAACTGCAACACCCGTGAGAAACTGACACCAACAAACAAAAAAGGGTGGGAAGTAATGGGTGCTGTCGTGGGTTCAGGAAAATCGAATTACCGGTAAGAGTAATCTTCATTTTTTCCCCTCACCCTACGATAGCACCATGAGAGAGAATAATCAAGGAGACACCTAGGGTGGGATAGCAGCAGAAAGAACGGAAGATCCAAAGGATAAATCAAGAGGGTGAATTCAACTGTAAACGATTGTGTCTAAAAAAGGTAGAAGGAGAAGCCCACACAGCTGCTCTACAAATATCTTCAATAGAAACTGCAGCCCTTTTAGCCCAAAAAGTAGATACTGCCCTGGTAGAGTGGGCTCTAAGGCCTTCTGGGGGAGATTTTCCCAAATTAGTGTAAGCCAGAGCAATGGCTGAAGTAATCCATCTTGCCAACGTCTTTTTAGATGCCTGCTGACCTTTATTCTTCCCCTGGAAGAGAATAAACATCGAGGAGAATTTCCTCCATAGTTTAGTAAAAGACAAATATTGAAGAAGACACCTCCTAACATCCAAGCAATGTAAAGACCTTTCCTCCTCAGAGGTTGGATCTTTAAAAAAGGTTGGAAGGATAATTTCTTGCGATCTATGGAACCTAGATGATACTTTTGGAAGAAAGGCCGGGTCAGGTTTAATAACAACTCTATCCTCAAGAATAGTAGTATAAGGAGGATCTATAGAAATAGCTTGAAGCTCACTCACTCTACAAGCAGAAGTCAAGGCTACTAACAAACAAAACTTTAGAGACAGGTGTTTAATGGAGATTTCCTCAATGGGTTCAAAAGGAGCCCCAGTAAGGGCACCCAAGACCAAATTTAAGTCCCAGGGGAAACTTTTGGAGGGAGAGGGAAGCCCTAGAAACCGACTTCAAAAAATGTATCACCCTGGAGTTAGAGGCAATATTTTCATTAAACAGGGCAGATAATGCAGAAATCTCGACTTTTAACGTACTGAGGGACAAACCTAGCTGCAATCCTTTCTGAAGGAATTCTAACACTTTCAACATAGGAGCTGGAGAAGGAAAATCCTTCAACTTTAACCCCGCAAAAGACATAAATTTTCTCCAAGTTCTAGCGTAAATGGCCACAGTAACCTTTTTATTTTTTAAGAGAGTGTTAACTAAATCTGGGGAGAAACCTCTTCTAGATAACAAACGCCTTTCAAATTCCAGGCCGTCAGATAAAGACTTTCCATCTGAGGGTGGAATATCGGACCTTGGAATAACAGGTCCCGGGTTACCGGAAGGACCCATGGGTCCGTCACCGACATTCTCCTCAGCCAGATAAACCAAGGCCTCCTGGGCCAGAAGTGGGCTATAAGAATGACCCTTGCTTGATCCTCCCTTATCTTCTTCAGAACCCTGGGAATTAAAGGAAGGGGAGGAAAGGTGTAAGCCAGCAGGAAGCTCCATTTGTGAAGGAAAGCATCTAGCCCAAGGAGGGACCCCACCGGGGACAGGGAAAAGAAGGCTTTTACTTTCCTGTTCTGAGCTGTGGCAAACAAATCTAAGCATGGGCAGCCCCAACTGTCCACAATCTTCTTGAATATTGACCGGTTTAAACACCACTCCCCCTGAGAGATAATGTGACGACTCAAAAAATCCGCCTGAATATTTTCTTTCCCTCTTATGTACACTGCTGAAATGGACATGCATGTGTTCTCTACTAACTGCATAATCTCGCTCAATGTCCTCATAAGGCTCTTGCTCCTGGTTCCGCCCTGCTTGTTTAGATAGGACACTACTGTTTTGTTGTCCGATATTACTCGTAAGCTTCTGCCTGATAGTATTGGCAGAATTTCCAGAATGGCAAATTTTACTGCCATAAGCTCTTTCATGTTGGAGGAAGCTAATTTCTGACTGTTTGTCCATCTCTCCTTAAGCACCTTGCCCTGAACATGAGCCCCCCAGCCCCAGGGACTTGCATCTGTAGTCAAGCATAATAGATCTTGGAGTCTCCATGGGACCCCCTGGACCAGATTGTTCTAGTTCAACCATCTTAAACTACTAACTTCTTGTCTATAGTCTGTTTCCCTCCATCCCAGGCATTTAGAATGTTCCACTATAGATCTCTGGAGTGAAACTGGGCCCACATAACTGCCGGGATGCAAGAAGTCATAGCCCCCAAAATTGACATACCTCTTCTTATTGAAACAGCTGGATTCCTGATGAGGTTCAGAATCTTTTCCCTCAGGAATATTAATTTGTCGTTTGTCAAAACACACTTCTGCTCCCTGGAGTCTAGCACCAAACCCAGAAACTGCTGAATCTGAACCAATCTCGATTTCTCTCTGTTCACGTTCAAGCCCAGCTTCTCTAAAATCAGCATGACTTCTCCAACCGCTTTGTCGCCAGCTTCCTCGGATCTCGCCGCTATGAGGAAATCGTCGATATATGGAATGAATAGTATATCCTTCTCTCTTATGTGGGCTCCCATTTCTGCTACAATTTTTGAAAACACCCTGGGAGCCATTGACAGACCAAAATGAAGTGCTTGAAATTGGAGGTGTCTGATTGTACCTTTTATTTCCACAGCAACTCGTAGGAATCTCTGGTGATCTCTGTGAATGGGTATATGAAAGTAAGCGTCCTTTAAGTCCAGAACGGCCATAAAACGTCCTGGGAATAGCAGATTTATGGCTGACTTTACCGTTTCCATTCTGAATTTTTTTTAGTAGCAAGAAACGATTTAGCTTTTTTAAATTTTTAATTGTTCTCAATGATCCGTCTGTTTTTTTCAACAGAAAGAGAGTAGAGTAGAATCCCTCTCCTTCTTGTTGTTTGGGAACTGGAACTAAAACTCTTTTTTCTATTAGGGATTGAACTTCTAACTGCAAGGAGTCTATCCCTAGCCCGGAGACTTTTGTAACAACGAAACTTGCTGGAGGAGGAACCCTGAACTCCAATTTTAACCCCAGACCTACGGTATCTAAAACCCAGGCATTTCTGGAAATCAATTTCCATGCAGGAAGAAAGTTTTTTAATCTTCCCCCCACATGGAGCCTGGCATCATTGTTGGTCTGACTTTTTCTGTCTGCAGAAGCCTGGCTGAAAAAGAACCCCCTTCCACTCTTCCTCTGGGTTCTACCTCTAAACTCCTTACCCTTCCTATCTCCTTCTTTGTGGTCTCTAAAGGAATGAAAGGATTTATTAACTCTACCCCTGGTAGGAAAAAAGGTCTGATCTGGAAATGTTTTCTATCAGAAGCCTTTTTTAAAAGCTCATCTAAAGTGCAACCAAAAAGGAAATCTCCTTCACATGGCATAGCACAAAGCCTTTTTTTTTTTTTTTTTTTTTTATAAGAGGTACCCATTCCAATTCTTTAGCCACAATGCCCTGCAGGCAGAATTGGCTAGTGCTGACGAGCGAGTGGCTGCTTTAATAGCATCAGCAGAGGCATCAGCTAAAAAATCAGCTGCTTTTTTAACTATAGGAAGCCCTGCTAAAATTTCCTCTCTGGGACATTTGTTTCTAATCTGCTCTTCTATCCCAGATAACCAAACAATCAAAGAGCGGGCAGTACAAGTAGAAGCAATTGAAGGTCTAAAAGAGGAGGTAGATGCCTCCCAAGCTCCTTTTAAAAAACCATCAGCCTTCCTATCTAAAGGATCCTTTAAGGATCCCATATCCTCTGAAGGAAGTGACGACTTCCTTGCTACCGTGGAGATCGCTACATCTATTTTTGGTGCTTTATTCCAAGAAGCAGATATATCTTCAGAGAATGGGTATTTTCTTTTGAGGTTTTTAGATACATATACTCTTTTGTTAGGCTTTTTCCACTCCTCTTTAATCAGAGCTATAATATTCTCATGGACCGGAAATGATCTCTGCTGCTTAGATTCCAGACCACCAAACATTAAGTCCTGTACCGACTTAGGCTCCTTGAAGTCTTAGATCCCCATGGTAGATTTAACTGCTTTAAGAAGGCGATCTAAATATTCAACAGGAAAAAAGGGCTTTCCCACACTTTCCCCCTCATCATCAGAAGTACAGGAAGAAACATCCGAGTAAAGAGTCTCTATAGACAAAGACCTATCCTCTTCCTCTGAATCCGAAAAAATAACATGACTTTTTTTTTAAATTTTTGTTCCCTAGGTACAGCAGCCCTCTTCTGTGAAAGAGAAGAATCCACTTCAGATCTAACTAGAGATTGTAGACATTTGTAAAAAGACGGGGATTCTTCCGCATCCGTCTTATCTATACATGTTTGGCACAATTTCTTCTCATAGTCAGATGAAAGCGAACATCGACACAAGGGGCATTCTTTATTTCTCCTTTTTGCTAGGGCCTTTTTAGGCTTCCCCTGCAAAAACATACACCCATATAAGTAAAAATAAAAGACACCTGTGGCCAAAGCCTCTCACCCCTCCACAGATACCAAGGCTGGAGCGGACACTTGCTCTTCTGATATGTCCTTTTTTTCTTCCTCCATAGTTCTGCCGGCGGATATTCTGTGCTTCTATCCAGAAACCAAGCACTGGTCTGCTAGGAGTTGTGAATACAGTTTAAAAATCCCGCTCTGGCCTCTTATTTCCAGGTCCTGTGCACAGCACCTCCCCCGGTCACGTGATACTGTGGAACGCATCCGTGCGTTCCAGGCCTCAGCCTGGAACTGCCTCTTGTACAGCAGATGCTGGAAGCCGGAGCCCCTCCCCCAGAGCCAGAGGAAGCACCAGAACTGAATCGCCTCCCCATGCTCCACACCATGCCGCACTTCTAGTGCCAGGAAGCACGGAAGCCGCAAGCCTCAAAACACTTTAAAGGTCATATTACCACGCATCTCTGCTGGCCCCCCCGCACACCCTGTGCCGCGTGACAACCATGACAACAGGTCTCCCCACAAGACAGGAAACCAAACTGAAGGAGGGGGAGAGTCTCCGCCTTTTGTACTTCAGGTTTCCTGTCTTGGAGGCGGATCCCTTCTCTCGTGGTGCTGTCGTTGGGTGAGGGGAAAATATATAATTTAGACGATTTTCTGGATTTTTTATATATATATATATATATATATATATATATATATATATATATATTATACACACATATACACAGTACAGACCAAAAGTTTGGACACACCTTCTCAAAGAGTTTTCTGTATTTTCATGACTATGAAAATTGTAGATTCACACTGAAGGCATCAAAACTATGAATTAACACATGTGGAATTATATACTTAACACAAAAGTGTGAAACAACTGTAAATATGTCTTATATTCTAGGTTCTTCAAAGTAGCCACCTTTTGCTTTGATTACCGCTTTGCACACTCTTGGCATTCTCTTGATGAGCTTCAAGAGGTAGTCACCTGAAATGGTTTTCACTTCACAGGTGTGTCCTGTCAGGTTTAATAAGTGGGATTTCTTGCCTTATAAATGGGGTTGGGACCATGAGTTGTGTTGGGCAGAAGTCAGGTGGATACACAGCTGATAGTCCTACTGAATAGACTGTTAGAATTTGTATTATGGCAAGAAAAAAGCAGCTAAGTAAAGAAAAACAACTGGCCATCATTACTTTAAGAAATGAAGGTCAGTCAGTCCGGAAAAATGGGGGAAAACTTTGAAAGTGTCCCCAAGTGCAGTCGCAAAAACCATCAAGCGCTACAAAGAAACTGGCTCACATGAGAACCGCCCCAGGAAAGGAAGACCAAGAGTCACCTCTGCTGCGGAGGATAAGTTCATCCGAGTCACCAGCCTCAGAAATCGCAGGTTAACAGCAGCTCAGATTAGAGACCAGGTCCATGCCACACAGAGTTCTAGCAGCAGACACATCTCTACAACAACTGGTTTTTTTTTTTAAATTTAAAAATATAATTTCTCATAGTCTCTAACTTTGACAACCAAACGTTTCAATTCCAACACTGATGGCAGGGTTTTACTTCCCCAGTGTCTCACCAATATAACTCTAGCAAGCATTGTAACTTGGCAAATACATGTTTGAATATATCTAGAAACTTTGGTTGTCACTTCAGCTGAAAAACTATTGAGAATCATATTCCCCACCGAGAGCTTCACCTCTATTTTTAACCTATCCAAGATTAAGTTCTGTACATTTTCCCAATAAACCTGCGCATGTGAACAAGACCACACAAAATGTAGGAAATCGGCATCTAACACGCAGATGTTTCCTTCAATTTCATTCTGTGCAACATTCTAGGTGTATAATATAATCTGTGCAATAAATTAAACTGAATTAATCTATGTCCAGAATTGAGTGACATTCTAGTGATGTTCCAACAAGACCTCCGCCACACCGCATCTGAGACATTAGGCTCATACTCCCAACAGAGTCTGCCCTGTGAAGCATCCCCACATGTCAACTCCTTCAGCACCAATTTATAAAAAGAAGATATTTTATTCTTCATTTTCTTATCTCCAAACACCCAGTCTAAACAAGGAAAAGAAACACAATTAAAAATCGACTTATCCTTCGTGCTCTTATATGCATTAACAACCTGAATATACCTAAAGTATAATTTATCCTGTAAATTAAATTGCATTTTTAATTCTTGAAATGACCTAATATTCCCCTCGTGAAATAAGTGTCCCAGATCCACTATCCCTACCTCTACCTATATCTTGTACTCAGAAATTTTAAAAAATTCTTTCAAATACCTATTGCACCAGAGCGGAGAGCATTTCAACATGCCCTTTATCCCCATAATTCTCTTCATAACTTTCCAACATTTCAATAATTTCACCGCCACCCAATCCCTACTTCATCTACCACTCTCGATTTGACCTGATTCCAATAATTGAAATATAGTTTGCACGCCACTCGCCTCCTGTACAAGTCTAGTTAGATAAAGAGAAGATCCCCACTGAGATAAAATAATAAACTGGGCCGCTAAGAAATATCCTCTCAAATTCGGTACGCCTAAACCTCCCTCCGAAACAGGATTCCATAAAAAATTTTTTGTTTAATTCTCACCCGCTTACGACCCCATATTAATTCATTCAAAAGTCTCTCAATGACTTTAAAATAAATCGCTCCTCAATCCAAACTGGAGAAACAGAGATGACATATAATAATTGGGGAAGAACTATCATTTTAATAATAGCCACTCGATCCGCTTTAGCAACCATTTTATACCAGATTCCAACCTTAGCTTTTATTTTAAATAATAACGGTGATAGGTTGAGAGAGGGGGATCTCGCTCGGGTCTCTACTAATTTGGAGTCCCAGATATTCCAAGTTACCCCCTCTCTCAACCACCCGCACCTGAGGGCAGCTCAATTCCTCCCCAACATCAATCCACATTAAAGCGGATTTGGACCAGTTTATCTCTAATCCCGAGAAGGGTCCAAAGCCACCGACTAATTACATTTAAGCTGGAACAGACTGTCGAATTAGACAAGCACAGAAGAATATCGTCTGCGTACAGAAGAAGTTTATCATCTACACCACGACATCCACAACCTTCAATCTTCTTCTACCTTCAACCTAAATGCCCTCCCATTTCGAGGACCCTCATTTCCCAGACATAAATCCACTACCAATATAGAGTGGTCAGACATACTCCCAGCTCTATATTGCACGTCTCCAACTAAATCAAGAAGATTTCACTAACCAGCACCATGTCTATCCTGGACAGAGACCCATGGGTTCTAGAGAAACACGAGAAACATTTACGACTAGGATTCCTTATTCTCCAGACATCCAAAAGTCCAATCTCCTGCGTGAACTTCCCAAGAGGAGTGGAAGAGGAACTGACACACTTTCCTTCCCTGAGTCTGTCTAGCGACGGATCCATAACACAATTGAGGTCCCCAATAGTCAAAATTGGAACAAAGCAATACTGTCCACTAAAGGCCAACAATGCCATCAATACCTCGATAGAAAATGGAGAGGGTATATAAACAAAAGCCAAAATACAGGCAACCTTCTCCAATTTACCATACAAAAATATATACTACCTGTCGGATCTATCTTCACGGTAATGGTCGTAAAGTCTATATTTTTATGCACATACACCGATATCCCTCTTGCATAAGCGGAAAACGTGGCATGATACTCCAGAGCAGCCCATTTTCTCTTCCCCCACAGCAAATTCTGGTCTACTAAATGAGTTTCCACTAGACATACAATTGCTGGAAGGAAACGGGTTATGATAGCAAACACAGCACAACACTTCACTCTATCGTTTAACCCTCTTACATTCCAGGTCACTATCTTAACAGTCATCTACAAAAAGAGCAAAGAAAGAGAAAAAAAAAAAAATCAGCGACCTGGCATCCCACCCCCGCCCTCCCCACATCCTGTATTGCAGCAACCCACAATACCCATTCACATGTAGCATAATACATGCCCCCCCAACCAAGCCCCCCACAAACCAAAATCATTACATTCTCAAGATCCTTTTTATATTTTACCCAAGACCTTCCTCCTCCAGCCACTTAGAGGCATCCTCTACTGAAGGAAAGAAGAGAGTTTTCCCCTTATATACCACCCGCAAAGTAGAGGGAAACATCATTGAGTATACAATCTGATTTTGACTAAGACCTTTCTTTACTACATCATACGACCTTCTTTTCTGTCTAGTCGCCCACGAGAAGTCTGGGTACACTGCTATCTTAGCTAAAATTATACAGAAATTACTCATTGTTCCGAGCAGATTTCAAAATCACATCACGATCTTGAGAACATAGGACCTTGACTATAACAGCTCTGGGTCTATCGCCCAGGACCGGAGCCCGGCCTGGTACCCTGTGGGCTCTTTCAATTAAAACAAAGGCTGACAGCTTCTCCCTGCCTACCACTTCAAGCAACCACCCTTGTAAAAAAGACGCCAAATTATCTGGGAGGCCTGCCTCAGGGAAACCCACAAAATGTAAATTACAACGCCTAGCACGATCTTCCAGATCTGTCATCTTAGTAGAAAGTTCTTTATACTGTGAGGCCATAGAATTACATACTTTATTATTACGTTCAACCTCCTTAGCAACTTTACCCATCTTGTTCCCCTGATTTTTGACTTGATCACGCAACTTATTAAGTTCATCTCTAATTTTAGTAACGTCATTTTGCGTAACTCTAGTTTGTTCCTGGAGATCCTCCAACACTTCATTACTTTTTTTAACCGTGGAAAGTATCTCCTGCAATATATCCGAAGTTTCTGCTGGTTGCGCTTCTAATACTCCGCTTTCTAATACTCTGCAACGAGATCCCTCATTACCCCCGTCAGCGCAGATCGAGTTTTAGCTTGCAGAGTTTTCCAAAATGTATCTAACTTTGTGGGCATCTCAGATTTATTAGACGCTTTACCTGGGGGGGGGGGGGAAGCTACCCCACCCCCAGACCTTCTGGCAGATGATTTTGGGGGCATTACCCCCCCCCCCTTTTATTTTTATTTATGAAAAACACCCAGAGAGATACGGAGCACCTAAGAAACCAATCTGATATCAATGCATAAAAAACCACAGCAGTTATTATAATATGCAATACGGATTTTCGAACAAGAATTAGATCTTTCAAGCAGAGTATAACGGTTAATAGAAGCAAGGAGTGTCCACAGATATACTCAATACGAAGATGTTCATCCCGAGATTACTCGACGGTTATAATGATCTGCTGTGCAAGTATCCAACTAAAGAGTCAGTTCTTTCAAACGAGGATATGGACAGTTAGTAAAAGCATTAATAGCATTAATTGTCAAGTTAGTAGTAGCCAAGTTAGTAACGAAATAAACAGGGTCCACCAATAGTTGAATTAGTCAGGCAAGCACAGCCAACCAGGTAAGAAACAAAAATAGTTGCCTTCCAGGGACGTCCAAACAAAAAGCTGTGCACGGATCTCACCACTCCAGGGAATGCCACCAGACTCACACCCGACACGATCACTGATTCACCACCGCAATCCCAGGAGAGCGCAAAATGCTGAGCAGTCCATCAGGTAAGGCGCCTTCCACTTCCCACGATTGCCAGCCCCAGCAGGAGCACAACCGTACCACTCGTGTATTCGGGGCAAACTGCAGCAAGCGCTCACTCTCCCCGGCGGCGTCCCCAAGAACAGCGCAGCGTCACCAACCACGTGGTGACCTCCACTCTCCGGCGGCATCCCCCAGAACAGCGCAGCGTCACCAACCACGTGGAGACCTCCAGGAGGGTGCAGAAGGACACCACTGCCACCACAGAACAACCGCCCCAAAGTCCACCAACGGACCAGGCCAAGTCAGGGCGGCACAACAACCCCTCCAACCACAGGGGCACAGCACAAGGGCAGCGGGAGCCAGGACAGGTATCCTCGGACAGGGCACAATCACAGGTACGGGCCCAGACACCGGCGGCAGAGCTCCATGATCAACCAAGGGGGGGGGGGGGTTATCCGGAGGACGTCCACTACGTCATGCTACACCCGAATCGTGCTCTACAACAACTGTTAAGAGGAGACTGTGCAGCAGGCCTTCATGGTAAAATAGCTGCTAGGAAACCACTTCTAAGGACAGGCAACAAGCAGAAGAGACTTGTTTGGGCTAAAGAACACAAGGAATGGACATTAGACCAGTGGAAATCTGTGCTTTGGTCTGATGAGTCCAAATTTGAGAGCTTTGGTTCCAACCACCGTGTCTTTGTGCGATGCAGAAAAGGTGAACGGATGGACTCTACATGCCTGGTTCCCACTGTGAAGAATGGAGGAGGAGGTGTGATGGTGTGGGGGTGCTTTGCTGGTGACACTGTTGGGGATTTATTCAAAATTGAAGGCATACTGAACCAGCATGGCTACCACAGCATCTTGCAGCGGCATGCTATTCCATCCAGTTTGCGTTTAGTTGGACCATCATTTATTTATCAACAGGACAATGACCCCAAACACCTCCAGGCTGTGTAAGGGCTATTTGACCAAGAAGGAGAGTGATGGGGTGCTACGCCAGATGACCTGGCCTCCACAGTCACCAGACCTGAACCCAATCGAGATGGTTTGGGGTGAGCTGGACCGCAGAGGGAAGGCAAAAGGGCCAAGAAGTGCTAAGCATCTCTGGGAACTCCTTCAAGACTGTTGGAATACCATTTCAGGTGACTACCTCTTGAAGCTCATCAAGAGAATGCCAAGAGTGTGCAAAGCAGTAATCAAAGCAAAAGGTGGCTACTTTGAAGAACCTAGAATATAAGACATTTACAGTGGTTTCACACTTTTTTGTTAAAGGGGTTGGCCACTTTGTTAGCACTTATTAAAACTCTAAAGAAAGCAGGGAGACAAACTTCCTAATATATCTTCTGCAGCAGATCTGCCTGGTTTCCTTGCTATTGGAAGCCACGCCTCCTCAGTCCTGCTCTCATAGCTGCCTGTCTCGTCCATGCCTGCACGTGCACTAGTCCATGGAAGGAGTGTGCTGCTCCTGGGTCCTAAAGGCACCCTGCTTGTGTCAGAGAAGTTTCCTTCTGCTGTGACTGCAGTCCTGACTATACAGGGCTGAAGAGAAACTTGTTAGAAGCTGAAATAAAGAAACTTTGCAAGAGGAAGAGAGACTGAGGAGAAGCTGTGATGGACCTCACTGACTGCAGTGATGTAGCAGAGCCAGGAAGGTGCTGTGGACAACAAAGTGTGAGCAATCCTAGTGTCTGTCCTGTCTATGACCACTCTGCAATGTGATCTTATCACAGACATGTTTATTCCAGCCAGACCAACAGGTCAGGAGCTTTAACCCCTTCTGAGCTGTCAGTATGGCTGAGGTCAGTGATATCAGCAGCAGTCACTGATGTCATCTGTAAATATGTGCCCTCTCCTTCCTGCACACTGTATATAGTGATATATGATGCCCCCAATACAGTGATATGTGATCACCACCTTATACTGTATATAGTGATGTGTGACCCCCTGTATACAGTAATAGTTGACCCCACCACCACCATACACTGTATATACTGATGTGTGACCCCCCCCACCACTGCATACAGAGATCTGTGAACCCCTGTACAGTGACCCCCTTTATACTGTATATACAGATGTGTGACCCCCTGTACATTGTATATAGTGCCGTGTGACCCCCTGTACATTATATATAATGACGTGTGACCCCCTGTACATTATATATAGTGACGTGTGACCCCCTGTACATTATATATAGTGACGTGTGACCCCCTGTACATTATATATAGTGACTTGTGACCCCCTGTACATTATATATAGTGACTTGTGACCCCCCTGTACGTTATATATAGCTATTTGACTACACTGATTTTCCCTTTTTTCCCAGATGAAGGGTAGTCATATATTCATAGATGATTGATGGGCTGTCAGCTGGGAGCAGGTTGTATGATGATAGACAGGAGGCTCCTCTTTATGTCAGCAGATCGATTTGTGCAGTCCGTGCACCTAAACAGAAATCTATGACAGCTCAGAGCTGCCATAGATTTCTGGCTTCATTTGAGTCAGAAAACTGGTGAAAATGAATATAAATTTGTTGGGGTGACTGGTCACGCCCTGTCTCTGCTATTGTCACGCCCTTTAAAAAAAAAAAAAAAAAAACGCAGTTAAAAATTTGCAAACACAGAGGGAGATTTATTAAAACTGCTGTAAAGGAAAACTGGCTTAGTTGCCCATAGCAACCAATTAGATTCCACCTCTCATTTTCCAAAGGAGCTTTGAAAAATGAAAGGTGGAATCTGATTGGTTGCTATGGGCAACCAAGCCAGTTTTACTTTACACCAGTTTTGATAAATCTGTCCGACAGTTTGCAACTTTTTAGGAACAAGGGAAATGATAACTCCCCCCCCATTCTGTTTTTGGCTTACATCCAGTGGCACAACTAGAAATGACTGGGCCCCACTGCAAATTTAGGAAAAGGGTAACACCCCCCCCCCTTTACTGTTGGGACTATGTCTGTACACCAGTTATTCACTGATAACTGGGTTATTGATATTATCTAAGGGGCTCTTGTCTCTATGGGAACACAGGTGGGTGGGGAGGTCATGTGACTGCTCCTCTAGACATGCTTGCTGCAGTGCATGCTGGGATTTTTACTTTCACTTTGCAGCTGCTCCTCCCACACAGCCTGTCTGAGGGAGCTCCTCCAGGGAAGTGTGTCATGGTGAACAGGTTAGATAAATGATGTACAGCCAGTACATGTCACCTGAGAAATACTTCATAGTGTTGGCTATTGTCTGGGGGAACTTTGGATTTTTGATACTTAGCGTGGCCAACCCCTTTAAAGGGAACCTGTCATCTCCGAAACACCCCCTGAACTAGAGTAAGCAGTGTATAGTGTAAGTGATGCTGAATCTGATTATGTAAGTTTATCTTCATACTCACTTCCATTCTGACGCTGTGCTCCCACAAACCTGCAGGTTTGTGGGAACGCGGCGTCGGAATGGAAGTGAGTATGAAGATAAAACTTACATATACGGATTCAGCATCACTTACACTGTACAACGCTTACTCTAGTTCAGGGGGTGTTTCGGAGATGACAGGTTCCCTTTAAGTATATAATTCCACATGTGTTAATTCATAGCAGGGGCGGATTGGCCATAGACCTTACAGGGAAATTTCCCGTTGGGCCGATGCCCAGGGGGCTGCCTGGGCCCTCCTCACAACCTCCCAGTGGAAGTTTTTGAAGATGTATTTTGTGTTGCTGACAGTATTTTGTGATGGACTGTGGTATTAGGCTCTGTTGGGGTGGTATAATGTGCCACAATATGGTATTGCGGGCCCTGCCTTCCATCAATTTAGACCCAATGGGGCCATTTTTAGTATTTTTTCGAGGGCCACTAAGTTCCCAGTCCGCCCGATTCATAGTTTTGATGCCTTCAGTGTGAATCTACAATTTTCATAGTCATGAAAATACAGAAAACTGTTTGAATGAGAAGGTGTGTCCAAACTTTTGGTCTGTACTGTATATATATATGTGACAGACCATGTGGGAAAGTGGTAGATGGTGTCTATGTTTCTCCATGCTTTATGGTTCCATTCAGGTAAAGCAAGCATTGGTCTCAGAGGTCTGTGTGATTTGGAGGTAATTAGGAATCAGCTGTGATGGCCTCTTGTTGCGCCCTGGTAGCCTCCTGCTGTGATGCAACAGCATGCAACACTGCTTTAATCATGTCCTCCATCTTAAATGTGCAGAGTTATACTCTCTTGCAATAGGCAAAAATAGGGTACGCTGGCCCTTTAAATTTTCCACCATGTTTCTTTGTGCCCAAAGCCCCCTCCACCAACTTGTAAGGGATTAGGTAGTGGGATAGTTGTCTCCTGGGGTACACAGGCACTCACCAGCAGGCACACCAGAAGAATTATCCAACCACACGGCAGGAATTTGGCGCAAACTAACCTCAGTCCATTTTATTTTCAGGTTGCAGGGCATAAACCAAAACAAACAGCAAAATAAAACCCATGCCTCTCTGGCTCTAACTTAAACACAAACGATTTCCTCACTGACGTAGTGCAGGCCTAAGACCTGACACCCAAAACAAACATGTACAAGGAACAGTCTGTACAACCTGATTTTAGCAGTCCAGCAGTGTCCTCTCGCAGGCATATACCACCTTCCCCCAGGCTGAGAGAGAGTGTGTGACTCAGAGGCTGGCTTGTTTTTAAAGAGGCCATCACAGCTGATCCCCAATTACCTCCAAATCACACAGACCTCTGAGACCAATGCTTGCTTTACCTGAATGGAACCATAAAGCATGGAGAAACATAGACCAGAAGACACACATCAAATGCACCCATGTCATAATTTATGTTTTGTAATAAATAATGTTCTTATAATCAGGGAACCTTGGTGCTTTTTGACCTAAACTGCCAGGATTTTTGGCCTTAGGAAACCTACTGAATTACATATTGGATGAAAGTGTTTTTGGCTGAAATTAGAATTATGCAATACAACTTTCCACTTGTTGCATGTAAATAACAAGAGTGTCACATTACTAAGAAAATTCTTCTCAATTCTGATCAAATATGCAAGTGTGAACGAGCGGTAATGCTTATACAGTCAACCCAATAAAAAAGCAGAATGCACAAAACTCAAATTCCATCATATGCTGTTTGTGGTCTGCCGAGTTTGAGCATGTATCAATGTATATCAGGGAATCTGGAGTTTCATATCAGAAAAATGAAGCTCCGACCACTATAAAGATTTCACTGAGAAATTAATCAGAATAGATTGTTACACCTAAAAATTATATTATGAAGGTAAAGATTCATTTTATAGAGTTCAGAACTGTATATAAAATTAATGTATGTTTATAGCTTAGGTAACTGAACAGATAAATGAATAAGTGTTACCAATGGCATCCACCATGCAGGCTTCTCTTGTGTAAGCTTCCACTGGGATGGTGTTCTGGAAACAGTGCAGAGACAGCACACCTTGACCACTTTTCCAGACATCTACAATGTGCTGTACTTTAGAACAAGGCTGAAAAACAGAAAAAAAAACAAAACAGAATCAACGATACTTGCTATCTATTGGTTTGCAGTTCGCAAAAATTAAAAAATACTGTTACCGGTACGTTTATCCACTATTGTGAATTAGCGACATGGAAGGACTGGAAATCTGAATGTAAAAATGCAAACTATTTTGTTATCCCCAGGCTATATAAGCGAACATATTACTCCCTGTACTCACTTTAATATCCTGTTCTTACGGGATTTTTCAAATCTCATGAGAACAGTTTGTCTTCTCCATGCCCTGGCTATGAAGCGGTCTGCAGTGATTGGACAGCCTCACAACCAGGGAGAGGGAGACACCCACTGAGGAGAGCAGAGGTTTCCTCCTACCTGTACCGATGGTTGTGATTAACATATTAGGACCCAAAACTGAACTGGGGCACAGCGGTATATGGCATCTCCTAAAAGAGGTCAGTTTTACAGCACAGGAGTTCGCATAAAAATGAAAAATACATAAACTGTGTTTTTTCTTCAGTTCCACCCTATTTGGAATTTTTTTTCCAGCCCCCCACTACATTGCATGCAATATTAAGTTGTGCCATTACAAATTACAACTTGTCCTGCATAAAACAAGCCCTCATAATTATGTGAACTGAAAAATAAAAAGGGGAGGAAAAAAATCTGCGTCAGGAAAAGGTTTATTATAAATTTCAAGCATTAATGAATGATTTTTTGCAATACAATATAGGTAAATGCTCAAATGCAGCATGAACAATCTTCTTACATCTAATAACACGGATATTTGTTGTTCATTTTTTGCATTTGCTTAATGGTGTATTCCAGTTGTAGCAAACTATCCCCATCCACTGGATTAGGGATAACTTTTAGATTGGTGGGAGTCCGACTACTGAAACCTCCACAGATCATGAGAACGTGGACCCCACAAAATGGAGTGGCCGGTCGGACACGTGCTTCAATGGGACTGCCAGAGATACGGTAGAGGAGTACGATTGCTTGTCTATTTCCAGCAGGAGTGGCAGGGCACATGCAGGACCTGATGCTCTATTCATTTTAATGGGGGTAATCCCACGAATAATGTAAAAAATGAAAATCAGACATCATATAGTACATGACAACCTCTTTCTAACAAAGCTAGAACCAGCCCTGTACCTCACATGGATCCAGAGATCTCTCCATCCATTGCTCTGCTAGATTTATATCAAGCTGACAGCTCAAGGGGAGTGTCTTTTCTGCTGCAGCTCAGGAGGCGTGTCTCAGCAATACCTATTACAGCTCAGATGGCAATTAAAAGTTGAAACTGAGCATGTGCGGCCTGCTCAGTGAATAGGTCAAAGAAATAAGAAATTAAGTGGTCCTATACAGATACATTTTATTGAATAACTCAGTAGCTGTACAAAATTTTTAATTACATGCAATTACAAAAGTATTCAGATCCAGGTGCTGGTTTGAAAACTGTAAAATATTTTTCGTGGGACAACCCCTTTAAGGATTGCCCAAAGGGTACACTACCCCAGCAGTTAGTCCCCCAATCTAACAGTTATCCATTGTGGATAGGGGATAACTTGTTACAACCAGAATATCCCTTTGATAATGAAGGGGTTTAATTTCCTGTGAACAATGAAACTTCGATGCCACTTAAAGGAAACCAGAAAATTCACAGTTAAACCAGACAAAATGACTTGCAGGGATTTAATTACCTTTTACTTATTTTAATTATTTATTATACTCACTTATATTGTGCTGCTATATCCTGCAGCACTTTACAGACATCATCATCACAATCTCCCCGATGGGGCACACAATCTAAGTTCCCCATCAGTATGTCTTTGGGAGAACGGAGAGAACACACAAACTCCATGCATATGTTGTCCTTGGTCAGTTACTAAGGCAGCCTTGGGCCTTCTGAAGGCTCCGAGACCTGTTGTAGTGATGTTTCTATCAGGCCCTGTCTGTGAATGGGGCATATTGTACTCTATGTCAGTGTACCATCAAGTATTCAGTGCATTATAATGAATGAACACTGAGTACTTCAGGGCAAACGTGGCTGCTGAAAGATCAGCCGCTGCAGGAGACCGTTGTTTAGGCAGCCAGATTAATTTTTTTATGTTATACTGCCATCTATTGGCCAAACTTGGAAATGATCAGGATTCTTATGTAATGCTTTTCTTTGTGACATAAGTAGCGCACTGTAGGCACGATATTGCTAATGAATTTCTCGCTTTCAGTCAAGGTGCTCTTTGCTACATCTGCAAATATAAAAAAGTTGTGGGAGTCAGAAAATGGCAATGCAATGAAAAAGGTGTTTTAATTCTTAGAAAAAAAACACAAGAAAAACTATAGAGAATGAAGGTAACAGGTCAGTTTTACCATCTAGGGGATGCCTGAAACGCGTTTCCTCCCCAATTCCATCCTACTTCCCACTACATTGTATGCAATATAATGGGGCCATTAGAAAATATAAATTGTTCCACAAAAGACAAGTGTCATACACCTATGAGAATGTAAATATAAAAAATTTACGGCTTCTGGAAGTACAAAATTAAAACGGAGAAGGTAAAAATAAAGTTCTTAAAGCGGTTCTGTAGCTTTTTATTACTGATGCATGTCTGACACCCGGGACCCCCGCCGATCAGCACCCTGGCCTTCTCGCCGTTTTCCTCAGGCCAGTGACGTCACGACTACTATCACTTGCCTGGATGTGGCTCAGTCCCACTGAAATGGCCCGTAGTCGTGAACGCCTTCTCAGACAGCTGATCGGATCATCAGTAATAAAAAGCTACAGAACCCCTTTAAGTGGTTAATCCATACGCGAAAAGGCAGTTAAAGGGGTATTCCCATCTCACAAATGTAGTTTGTATAGTTAGATATAGCCATACCAGGGGGCGGAGCTAGCCACGCTAGGAGATGGACGCTGATAAGTGAGCTCCTCAGTACAACGCTCATAAAAGCTTTAATCTGGGCATTCCATTGCTTACAACATGGGCAAACAGAACAAGGAACGCACCAGGGAGTCCCAGAGCACACCAAGACACAGCAGGGGCTAAGCAGACAGGGACAAATTCTTGAAAAAGAAGTTAACCTCTCCGGCAGGCCGCTCCAAGATGGCGCTGGAAGCGGCTGCCGCGCCTGCTGAGCTGGAGGACTCTGATGATGGAAGCTCGTGCGCAATGTCGGAGGCACAAGGTGAGCTGGACACCATCCCTATCACCAGAACATTTCTTCGGGAGGCGCTGGCTGAAGCATTTGAGCCGGTATTGAGGGAGCTTGCAGACATCAAGTCCAACATAAAACATATGGGTCACAGAGTGGCGGCTTTGGAAGAAACACATAACGCAGTGATCAAACACAGCACGGCCATGCAATCTAACCTGGAAGAAGTTAAAGACCAGATGAATGCGGCCTTTCTGCATCTTGAAGATCAGGAGAATCGGAGCCGCCGTAAAAACATACGATTGCGAGGCATACCCGAGACGGTCCAAGCAGACGCCATACAAGGTGCTGTCCGCCATACTTTTACCTCACTATTGGGCCAAGAGAGGGCTGACCAGGTGGTCATTGAGCAGGCTCATAGGGCTCTTAGGCCCAAACCAGACGCGAGTGCTCCACCCAGGGACGTTATCTGCAGCCTACTAAATTTTCTAGACACATACTAGACATACTATATGAAAATAGCAAGATTCAATTGTATCAGGATCTGGCGGCAAGTACTCTCGCCAAACGTAGGCTTCTGAAGCCACTTACAGACCTGTTAAGAGCCAAGAAATGCCCACTGAGATGGCTTTATCCGTTTGGCCTCAACACATTAATCAACGGGAAACAGATCAACATTCGCCACCCTGATGATCTTTCAAAAGTGTGGCCTCTTTTACACTCGGAGCCGCTGGATATCCCTTCCTGGCTTCCTCTCTCCGGTAATCTCCAGATTCTACCGTTACCTACTCCAGAAGAGTGGCAAGTGGTCAAGAGATTCAAGTCACCGCAAGCCAAGAAACGCCGAGTGATGCGGCAAAGACATGAACTTTTCCATAAAGAGAAGTTTTCACCATGTACGGTGCTGGAAGCCGGGAAACAAAGGATAGTTCACAAAGGAACCGTAGATAACCTCTAAACACCTAAAAGCCTTTCTCAGAGAACTTTTTGATCTTACTTGGTTTAAGCCTTACACTCCCAGCGCCGTACATGTACGGTGCTGGAAGCCGAGACACAAATCCCAGCGTCGTATTGGTACGGCGCTCTGATTGGGCGGGCGAAGGAGCTGCGCTCGCCCGATCAGCTGCAGGGGTCCGGCAGTGGCCGATAGCCGGACCCCTGCTGTATGCACCAGCATCGGTGAAAACACAGATGCCGGTGCATTAACCCTGGCACTGCCGCGGTCAGCGCTGACCGCGGCATGTGCGATGTCGGCGCTGGGAGGAAGAGCTCATCGGGTCTCCGCGCTGCTGTGACGGGGACCCAGCTCTATGCCTTCCTTAGGCATCGGGCTGCCTTCTACGGAAGCCTGTGAGATCCAGCCCCCTGGATCTCACAGGCAGGAAGCTGTAAGTGTATTACACTGTGTAATACACTTACAGCCAATGTATTACAATATAGAAGTATTGTAATGCATTGTGCAGGGGATAAGACCCCCAAAAGTTGAAGTCCCAGACTGGGACAAAAAATAAATTAAAAAAATAAAGTTAAAAAAAAATAAAAAAAAAAATTGTAAAAAATAGGGAAAAAAAGAAAAGCAGGCATATTAGGTATCGCTGCGTCCGTATCGACCGGCTCTATAAAAATATCACATGACCCACCTAGGTAAACACCGTAAAAAATAAAAACAATGCAAAAAAAGCCATTTTCTGATTACCTTGCCTCACAAAAAGTGTAATACCAAAAAGACATGTTAATCCCAAAATGGTACCAATCAAACAATCATCTCGTCCCGCAAAAAAAGGAAACCCTACCTAAGACAATCGCCCAAAAAAAAAAAAATTTGGCTCTCAGAAAATGGCAACACAAAAAGATTATATTCTGTTCAAAAATGCATCTAATGTGTAAAACTTAACAAAAATAAAAAGGTTAAACTTATTGGGTATCATCACGTCCGTAACAACCTGCTCTATAAAAATATTACATGAGATGGCCTTCCAGGTGAATGCTGTAAAAAAATTAAAAAAAAAAACTATGTCAAAACAACAATTTTTTTCCACCAGTGTAATAGCAGGCGATCAAAAAGTCTTATGTACCCCAAAATGGTACTAATGAAAAAGTCACCTCATCCCGCAAAAAATGAGCCCCCACATAAAATAAAAATCAATATCAATGTCTCCCGCAAACCAATCCATCAAAATCTGTGCTTCAAAATTCATATGGCGCTCCTTCTGTTTTGAGTCCTGCCATGTACCCCAGCAGTTTACCACCACATATGGGGTGTTGCCGTATTCAGGAGAAAATGGGTAACAAATTATGGGGTGCTTTTCTCCTGTTACCCCTTGTGAAAATGAAAAATTTTGGGCTAAAGCAACATTTTATTGGAAGAAATGAAACTTTTCATTTTCACAGCCAAGTGTTTCCAAATTTTGTAAATTCCGTAAAAGGAGGTCAAAGTGGCCAGTACCCCACCCCCTTAATATATTCTTTGAAGGGTGTAGTTTCCAAAATGGGGTCACTCTTTGAGGGTTTCCACTGTAGGGGTACGTCAGGGTCTCTCAATTACAAAATGGTGCCTAAAAACCATTCTAGCAAAATCTGCCTCCAAAATCCGTATGGCGCTCCTTTCCTTCTGACCACTACCACAAACCCATAGAGACGTTTACCACCACATATGGGGTATTTCTGTAAGCTGCAGAATCAGAGTAATGTATATTGAGATTTAGTTTGCTGTTAACCTTTGCTGTGTTGCAAGAAAAAAATTAATAACATGAATAATCTACCAAAAAATTGAAATTTTGAAATTTCACCTCCATTTTCCTTTAATTCTTGTGGAACACCTCAAGGGTTAATAAGAAGTAAAAAAGTTTGTAACAGTTTTTCATAATTTGAGGGGTGTAGTTTATAAAATGGGGTCATTTATTAGTGGTTTCCATTAGGTAAGCCTCCCAAAATAACTTTAGAACTGAATTGGTGCTAAAAAAAAAAATGGTTTTGGAAATTTTGTTGAAAATTTGAAAAATGGCTTCTAAACTTCTAAGGTTTCTCACGTCCAAAAAAAAGTAAAATTACATTTATAAAATGATGCCAATATAAAGTATACATATGGGGAATGTAAAATAACTATTTTTGGAGGTATTACTATGTATTTTGAAAGTAGAGAAATTGAAATTTTGAAATTTGCAAGTTTTCCAAATTTTTGCTAAATTTAGTATTTTTTTTTATAAATAAAAATGAAATATTTTGCCACAATTTTACTACTGTCGTGAAGCACAACATGTGACGAGAAAATCTCAGAATGGTCTGGATAAGTAAGAGTGTTCCAAAGTTATTACCACATAAAGTGACACGTCAGATTAGTAAAAATCGGCCTGGGATTTAAGGTGAAAAGTGGCTTGGTTTTGAAAGGGTTAAATGAGAAGTGTTATGTTTGAAGAAAATAAATCACTGCATTTCAGCATACAAAATATCATCTTATATGTAAAACATGGTGGTGGTAGTATCATGGTTTACTACATCTGGGCCAGGACAACTTGCTGACATTGATGGAACAATGTATTCTAAGGCCTCATGCACACGAACGCATTTTCTTTCCGTGTCTGTTCCGTTTTTTTTTGTGTGGACCGCATACGGAACCTTTCACTTCAATGGGCTGCTAAAAAAACGCTAGTTACTCCGTGTACATTCCGTTTCCGTATGTCTATATTTCTGCTCCGCAAAAAAATAGAACATGTCCTATTATTGTCCGCATCACAGGCAAGGATAGTACTGTTCTATCACCTCTTCTGTTCCGCAAAATGTTATGAACACGGACGTCATCCGTATTTTTTGCGGACGCAAAATACATACAGTCATGTGCATGAGGCCTAAATCATCACCATCAGAGGGAAGAAAAATGTCAGGACATCTGTCCGTGAGCTAAATCCCAAGAAAATGTGGGTCGTGGAGCAAGAACACAATCCTAAGCACACAAGTCGTTCTATCAAAGAACAGTTAAATAATAACGAAGTTAAGGTTTTGGAATGGTCAAGTGAAAGCCCTGACCTTAATCCAATAGAAATGTTGAGGACGGACCTCAAGTGAACAGTTCATGGTATGAAGCTCACCAACACAACAAAGTTGAACAGTCTGTACCTGTTCTCGGTCTTGATCCACTCTGTTCCATGTTTAGCCTAGCAGTGCTCTAACTGCGTCTGATAGCTTGGCAGTGCTAAACAGCTTCTGATCTTGTCTATTCTATGGCTTGCCTGCAGTGCCTACTGCTTCTGTTCCTGTCCTGTGTATGTATGTCCTGCCTTCGTGAGAGGGCTCCTGGGTTCTCTGGAGGGGAGGGCTGTCATCTAGTCTGTGTGCAGCTCTACCTGTGACCGCCATGCTTCCGTTCCATATGGGGTCTAGGCATCTGTTGTGTGCTGGTTCCCATTTGTCTGATCCATGTCCTGAGTTTGTTTGGGTTCCAGTCCTGTTGTCTGTGCAAGCACCAGCGTGGTTCTCTGAAGGTAGCGGCCAAGTGTACTGGGACCTCCCTGGCTCTCCGCCCTCTGGGTTTTGCCTCTAGTCTGCCAGTGCACTTGGTTCTGTGGTACTGCTACCACTATCACCTAACCTGCATATGTTACTGTCATGTTCCTTATTGCATGTGTAATAAAGTACTCTGTTGGTCCCTGGTCTGTTTCTGCCTGTGTCCTGTTTGCACGACGTTCCTGTGGTAGAACGACCCGGTATCGCTAGATCCTGGGTGCTGATAAAAGATTAAAGTTTGCAAAAAAAAAAAAAAAAAAGCTTCCAATTTGCTCAATTACAGATGCACCCTTTTCATCTGGGCAATTTCTACCCCATAATCAGGAGTAACTGAATAATAAATCTGTGTCTACTGTGATAAGTAACCTAATCGTTACTTTCAGATGTCCAATGTAAAATAAATAAAACATAGACAAATCAGAACATATAAAAAAAGTCCATATCCCAACTACCCTCCCCCCCATGACCGATATAAAACATGCCAAGTCTATATAAAAGTCAATTTTTCCCACATTTCGACATTTATAAACGTCCTTACTAAAAGGCACAGTATGATCCATACCTTCTTGCCGCTACCCTTGTAGTGAGTAAGTGCCTCATATAGATGACAGTATGGTCGAGATCGCTTTCCTTTTCCCACGTAAAAAACAGAGCTGACAAAAGTACGGAAGCAATCACATGGAGATATGTCACGACATCGAGATGGCAGATTTCGAGTGACCCTAGGAAGAAATTTCAGACTTGATGAAAAATTCTCTTTAACCCTTTTGCAGCCATGGGAGGTCTGGACATTTTGCACCTTTGGTACCAAGGACAATTTTCAGTTTTGCCACGTACGAATAAATTCCAAATTATTAAATAAAAAAAATCCTACTAACGCCTCCATACCTATATATCTGTAGACACCCAAGACATTGCTAAAATGCCACTCAGCACTTTATACATACACCTTCATGCAACTTTGCATGTTAATATTAGCGGATAAAAGCGTGACCCGACCTGAAAGCGAGGCCTCATGCACACAGCCGTGTGCACCCCGCATCATGGATGTGGACCCATTCACTTTAACAGAGGCACAGATCGGAACCTCACGGAATAACTATGGAGTGCTTCCGTGGCGTTTTTCCATGCCTCTGCACTGCAAAAAAATTTTAACTTGTAACTTCTATTTTTTTTGCAGTGCAGACAGTCGCATGGAGATTGCACACTCTACTAAAGTGAACGGGCCTGCGATCCGCATGCGGAAGCCCCATGGTTGGTGCCCGTGCAGTACGGGCACAGCCGGCACACGTTCGTGTGCATGAGGCCTTATATGGACCACACCTCCTAAAAATAAACCTTCAACACGTGCAGAGTTCATACATACAACTTAGGCATAAACTTACACACATATATCTTCATAAAATCACCAGAACAGGAAAGGGATTGCAGTCCCTTATACGCAAGTGAACGCCCAAAACCTATAAATTTCCTGAAAGTAGACAACCTGATGACTGCAGCTGTCTTGGACTGTTGACAACCATGTCCACATTCATGTAAATTTGTGACAAACAGGAGTTATTTAAAAAAAATGCATGAAACCAAACATTTGCAGCTAACACTCGCATCCAAGCAGAGGGTTAAACAATGTAAAAATATATTGAGGTGCACACATCTCAAGTGTATACATCTGCAAGAACTTGAGTTCTTAACCCCTTTTGGACATCCACCTTTAACCCTTTCGCTACCAGCACCGTACATGTACGGCGTTTGGTCGATGGGTAAACATGTTTCAAACAGCAGAGACCTGCAGCTAATGACCGCGACCAGCAATAATGTTGATCGCGGTCATTAAAGCCTTTAGACGCCGTAATCAAGTGTGATCACGGCATCTAAAAGCCCCAAAACCCGGATCTTCTTACGGGCATCCTCTGCAGGTCAAGGAGGATGCCGGTCATTGAATTGACCCAGGGTATTGGAGCTGCAATTCTTATTTTGGACAGTAGGTGGCAGGCCAACATAAGAAATTAGCAATTCTGCTCTCACCATTGATCTATATCAGGGGTGCACAATTGTCACAACACTATTTCAAGGGGCCACAAAAAAAAAAAAAAAAAAGTTAATCAGTGATTGTCATTGCTTCCTTTTCAGTTCTATTGATAATCTCAGTAGCATATTCCTTATTACAGAGGGATATGTGCTGACGATTACCGTACATCTTTCATCCTGATAAATATGCAAATCAGCTGACAAACGATTCGGCACGATTATAAAGCCAGTTATCAGGAATGATCGCTCCTATGAACACTTGTTCCCAGTAATTGACCTGAATATCATGTAGTGTAATAGGAATCTACAGATTTCCTGATAAAAAATGATTAACATGCTCCCGCAGCATGGTCCTGAAACAGAAGAATCATACTTTCCTGCTCCCTGCCCCTCCCGCTATTTCCATCTTCCGGTCCGCGTGTTGTTTACATCCGCTTGGCTTTGGGCATAGTCACATGCTCGCACATGCACACGCTCCAGCTAATGACTGACCTCAGCGGTGATGTAGCTACAAGCAGAGTTTCATCACTGAAGTCAGTCATTTGCTGCAGAGGTGTTCCGGGTCCAGAAGATGGAGACAGTGAGCGCAGCATGGAGCAGGAAAGTATGAATCTTCTATTTCAGGGCCATGCTACAGAAACTTATTAAAAATCATTTTTACTGGGAGACCCCTTTAAGTGGCGACATTTCCAGAGCGCATTCCTTCACTGCAGAGGACTGTGCTCACTGGTTCTTACTGCCTCCTGCACCGCCAGATATACTGTAGGTGCCCTGCAATAACCAGTAAGCACTTTCCCTGAGGGCTCATGGACACGGTCATTGTTTTAGTCCGCATCTGAGCTGCATTTTTTGCGGATCGGATGCGGACCCATTCACTTAAATGGGGCCGCAAAAGATGTGGACCGCATGCACCGTGTAAAGTCCGAATCCGTTACTCCGTTTCACAAAATGCAGAACAATAATTTTTACAGCTTTTTATTACATGACACGGGCTTTTTAATATATTTTTTAGTTTTATTAGGGGAAACTGTACAACATTTTTTTTTTTTTAAAGTCTTTTTTATTCAAACTATAGCTCATTATTTAAATATGCAAATTATTATAATTAGTTCCCTATATGTGTTGGATCGTTTTATTATAAAATATGTATAGTTTGACATGAACATAATTGTAATGGATTTGGTTGGTGGGGGCTTTTTTCTTTTATGTATTTTATTATTTTCTTTTTTTAACTTATTTTTTTTAATATATTTCTGCTACAAAAAGACCTTTGGGGGACACACTTATTTTGCACATTTTCCTTTTTCCCCCCTTTTATTTGTATTTTATTTATTTATTTTTTATTGTCATTTATTTTAAAAATATATTTTTGCCACATAATATGTCCCACAATAGGTCATAAAAAGACCGCTGGGGCACAGTGAACAATTTTATTTTGCACTTTTTCATTTTTATTGTTTATTCTTGTATCTTTTACTTGAATTTTATTAATTTATTTATTTTGCTAAAATTTTCTATTTTTTTTTTTATATATTTTTGCAGCACTGACCAAGAGATCTTTTAAATACCTATGGGGGGGACACTGACTTTTTAAAATTATTTTGTACTTTTTTCCCTTTTATTTTTATTTTTTTTAAACTTTTTATATATATTTGCCACATAATTTGTTCCCAAAAGGTCCATAAAAGACATCTGGGGACAAAGACTTTTTTTTTCCACTATTTCCACTGTAACTGGAGCATCCAAAAGAGCCCCAGTTACAGGGAAAACCAGCCTCCTGGGGAGGCTTTGTACAAGGCTGAGCTGGTGAGGCTCTGCACTCCTCTGCCCCTGAACTGCTCAGTGCGCTGCTCAATTGTCTGAGGAGAAGCACTGACAAACATCAACTGCTTTCTCCTCGAGTCCTCCGTTGTCTCTGACAGCTGGGGACCATCCTGCTACAGCGCAGGAGCTGTCATCCTGCAATTGTGCGGCGCCTCAGGCAGAAACACAGCTGATCGCACAATCAGCTGTGTTTCTGCCCAGCAGGATGGGGGCCGCAGACCTTGGCTCTGGTAAATCATGTCTCAAGGTTTATTTAAAGAGCTGAACATTGGCTTACAGGATAGCTGCCTTACATCTGGTGGCATTAGAGGCAGGGCTTGTTAAGAGCTCGTTTGCATTGCCTTTGTCCCAGAATTCCAGAGGAGCACGAATGGTCTATAAGTCTCCTCACGCCGATTAATGCGCACTCCCCCCAAGGAGAGATTGTACCCCCCAAACCCTGATAAGTGTAGACACCTTCAGGTTCCCCATGGGGTAAAGGTGTTATCCCACTATTAATGTAAAAAAAATGAAAATCAGATATGTGTAAATATATATATATATATATATATATATATATATATATATATAAATCAGCCTCGAGTACAGGAATATGAAGTCAAAGTTCTCACCTTGGATCCAACAATAAGTAATTAAAACTAGATTTTAAAACCCCCTCTCTCCATTTTCGCGTTTTATCTGGTTGGTCAAATTCTCGTGAAATCTCTGCCTCATCTTTGCTGCAGTCTGGAATGTTAAATGTGTGTAGGGCTAAAGAGAGTTCTGGGCTATATTTAATGGACAAACCTATAACGTAAAAGAAACACAAAACAAAAACAGAAATCAGATTGATACTAATTATATCGAACAAAGTAAAAATGATGGTTTTAGACACTATGGTAATAATTATCCTTTTAATTGGTGCAAACATCTACAGCTTTCACACAATACAAATACTTGAATAAAGTGTTTCTAAAAGCCATAGACTCATTTGCACTGATTTTTTTCATTGTTCATTTGCTTCCTAAATGCAAAAATCAATCAATTTTCTAATTAGCTTTCATTAAAAACAAATCTACCATTTTATTGCTGTACAGTCTGGGCAAATCCTTCACATAGCTGGCTGTTCTGCTGCTTCTAGAACACATCCAACAGCCTACTGCAAGTTTCTGCTGTTAGCTCAAGACTAACATTTGATCTCTGCTCTACTTCTCCCTTCTCAAACAGTATAGAGCTACCAGCAAAAGGGAAGAAGACGTTGTACACAAGGGGTAGGCAACTTCTGGCATTCCAGCTGCTGTCAAACTACAACTCCCAGCATGTATACTTGCCCTGCTCTTCTCAGAAATCCCACAGGAATGAATTGAGCATGCCGGGAATTGTAGTTTCCTGATTGTTGGAGTGCCAAAGGTTGCTGACCCCTGCTGAACACAGAGTAAGCTGTATTGAGAAGTAAGAGCACCCAAAGTCTGAAGCACCACAAATTATACAGGCATCAATGTAGAAATAAAGATGAGAGCACCTATGGAAGACCTGCAGTAGAGGGAGAGATCTTGCATATGCAGGAAGCACCAAAGACCGCAAAGTGTAAAGGAGATCAAAAGGGGCTGAATCAGAAGAGGAAAGAAGTACAGTGATCCCTCAAGATACAATATTTTCAAGATACAATGGTCTTTTCTGACCCATCGTAAGTTGAAACCAGACTCAACATACAATGTCTCAGACTCAGATCCAGCCAGTCAAGGCCACTTCTCTGGTACAATATCTGTATCAGTTGCTAGTTATCACCTATTCCTGACTGTTATATGTAAGGACTTGTTTTATCAGTGCTCCAGACTAAAAAAAAAATACCTAGGAGCCATTGGCTCCTGAACTGAAAAATTTAGGAGCCAAATTTAAATACATATAATTAAAAACAGACTTGGAGGAGAAGATGGAACGTCTGGCCCATAATAGAACAGCCCTATCCTATTTTTTGGGGGGACAAGGTGACTACAAAATGGTGAATTGTGCGTTTATTTTTTTCTGTTATGTTTTTACCGCATAGGAGATTTTTAAAATATTTTAATAGTTTGGACTTTTCGGACGTCGTGATATGTAAAATATTTATTTATTGTTAATATATTTTATATGTAAAATTGGGAAAGGGGGTGATTAAGGGGCTATTCAGACGGCCATAGTATTGCGCATCCGCTCCACAATACCACGGATGCCGCCCGGCGTGTGTTCCACAATTTGCGGAACACGTGGCCGGGCGCCCCGTTCAAAATGCCTATTCTTGTCTGCTGTTGCGGACAAGAATAGGACATGTTCTGTAATTTCTTGCGGAGCCCCGGCAGGTTTGCACGCCGCCCACTGAAGTGAATGCGGCCGCATCTACTCTGCAAAATTGCGGAATAGATGCGGGCTCATTCACACGGTCGTGCTGTCCTGGGCTTTGTGCACACGGCAGCAGGGAGCTTACCACCTTAGGGGTTAACTGCGGCATATGGGAGCTCCCTATAATACAGGTCGGGTGCCGTGCACCCGCTCCTGTACTTTTATTAAACAGAGTTTACTTCATTGGTGGCGCAGTGCGCCCTCCCCCTACCCTCCTCTGCCCCTCCCATTGGTGGCGCAGTGCGCCCTCCCCCCTCTCCCATTGGTGGCAGCGGCAGCAGCAGCACAGGGGGGAGGGAGAGCTTCCTTCTCCCCTGTGCTGCTGAGGGAACATGGTGCATGCTGACAGCAGCGCGCACCATGTTCTCCGATACTAGGCTACGCTATAGCGCAGCCTAGTATCGGTAAATGCCAGATCTAGGTGCAAATGACAACATTTTGGTCGCCATCTGGAGCCCTGTTTATCTGTGTTAGTTATCTGCTTATTTTTCTTAAATCTTCATTTTCTTTTGTCTTGGATGACATTTTGGGGTTTTGGAACAGATTACTCAAGTTACAATGGTTTCAACATACAATGGTCGTCCTGGAACCAATTAATATTGTATCTTGAGGGACCACTGTACAGTGAGAACTAGTTCAGGATGGGGCGATGTCCTCATACCGACACCTGCTTCACATCACCATCGACCCTGGAGGACAGTGCCCAGGAGAAATATTTACCAGAACTGCCTTTAGATTAGTAAATTCTAGAATGGTGGCAATTTTTGTATAATCAGACTATTAGCGTCTTACCTGTTGGTCTATTTGAAGTCTGTTCTTTTAAACATTTGTCTAATAATAAGATGCACATTTTCCGATTCTGGCTGGTTACTTGTCCGGGATCTTCCCCAAACCCCCGCAATCTGCTGGCAATATCATCATTAGATAATCTATAGAGTTCCACAGCCACTCGATTAGGTGAATTTACAGAAGAGGTCTTGTTTATGGTTAGTGTATTAATCTTATAGTTTCTCCAGTCGTACACTATAGTATTTTCTGAAGTTTCTGCAGTATCTGTCTTGGAATGGTCTATAGATGGCATATGTTTTTCGATGAGTACATGTCCTTTTTCATTATCCTTATAGAGATATTCCACTGGCTCTACTTGACTTAGATTTACAGGGCGTCCACCAGGTGATAATGGCACTTCCTGACTGGAAGAATCATGGAGTGTACTTAGACATGACACAGTACTTCCATCTACTCGTGGGATTAAAGAAATTCTACTAAAGCTGTAACGTGGAGGTTTACAACTATTCACAACTGTGTCTTCTATTAATGTACTATGAAAAAAAGATCTGTTGGATAAAGATGCAGGTAACGATTTCTCCTCAGTGGTAGAACAAACATTCCTGTTTTTATGAACAGCAACTCCACTAATCTCAGATTCCCCATCTTCTGTTAGCCATGCACTCTCAGAAAACCCACCATCACCACCATGGTTGCTAGTGGCTTGTTGTAACTGCAGACAAGCTTTTTCTTCTGTCTCTGAAGAAAGATCATCTGTAAGAAAGTTAGTGATACTGATGGTGGTTTCTGCTTCAGAAAGGTTTTCTCCATGAGACTGTGGAATTTTTTTTGTCAAGGTCAACTCTGGTGAATCTTTTGCATGACGACATGTATCTGACTGTTTAATTGGGTCATATGTCACACTGGGGGAGTAGGAGCTCATTCTAGGCAGAAATTCATCTGGTGGAAGATCGTGTGTGGGAGATGCCAGGCCACCTGGACTCCTCACCCGCCTGCCTCGTTTCGGCATTTCCACAGAGTCATCGAAGAGTAAAGAACTATTCTGATGAACTTTGAAAGTGTGGAGTCTGCTTTTAGTACGTGGGGTAAAGAAGGGGCTTTTGTCCTCATTCGCTATGACTGGTGAATGAGAGTTCTTAGTTGCCAGCATCATTTTTTTCAGGTCTTGCTGCAGATCAGAATCTCCTGTTACAGTTACACATCGTTCATGGTATTCTACAAAACAATTACCTTCAGAGCTAGTAGAGGAGGAGGAACTTGCATCTTTCTGGTTTGGTGATCTTGTTTCACCACTCACTGCTTGTGACCCAGTCTTATGGTGAGCTTTGGTAGACAATAATAAGTTCCTTAAATGAATCTGCAAATCCTGGCCATCATGTTCACTAGTGGCTTCTATAGGCACAGTGGAAGATTGTGAAGTGAACTGCACTTCTGAGGTTCTTACGGTTTTATTTGTACACTCTACTGTATGTGTTCTGTTGCATTCACTACTTACTAGTTGTGTGCAAGCACCCGTTAACCTTTCATTTTCCACTGCTTGCAGATCTTCTTTATGTACAAGTCCCAAACACTGTGCATTCATGGTTTTACTTTCATATCTTTTAGAAAGTACTGTTGCATCCCCTGAATCATGGAAGATACTGTCCATTCCAACCGAGCCCCACCTTCTATGACCACTATCCCACAGGCTTGTGTCACCATACATACTCCTACAATAGGTTTTCTGTGCTTCCAAGACTTTGCTCTCTGATACATTACTAACCAAAATCAAAGTCTTTTCCATGTTCTCCCCGCTGTGTTCTTTGTTGTAGGTGTAAACATGGTCAGGAGAGGTCACATCTAATCCTTCCAGTTTTCCACATACCAGGTCTACTTCTCTATGACTTTTTAAATCTTGCTGTACTGCTGAATCAATATCCAGAGATACTGCCTCATTTACTGTATTTCTAGTATTATTTTCCCAGTTATGATCAACTAAAGTGTGAGTCTTTTTGCTTATAGGTGAGTTATCTAAGGTCAAGTCAGATTCCCCCTGAGTGGAAAAGTATTCAGTACAGTGATCACTTTGTGATGAACCTCTGCCAGGACCTGCTTCTTTTGCTTCATCTGGGTTTAATTCACATTCATCACTCAAGCTTTTGATGCTACAACCTAATTCTTGTTGTTTTCTGGATTCATTTTTTGTATACAAGAATGGCATTTCTGCCTGACTTGATATTACTGCGTCGTCCATGTGGCTCAGTGGATTTAAAGTTTTAGGAAAAATCATTATAGGAGAGATTTTGGTACTGCTTAGTGGAGAGTTTTCATAGGTCGGCTCAAGAAGTAGAGAGATGCAGCTCATTTCTATGATATCAGTTTCAGTGGGATAATTCTTGTGACACTCTGTGGAGAAAATGAGAGGACATAAAAAAAAAAAAAAAAAAGTTACAAAAATGATATATATAAACATATGTAGTCCTATGTATTCAATAATTTTAGATGCTTCGTTTAGTGTTTTTTAGACTTTCTAATGCTTCTAGATTTTATCAAAATATCGGCATGGGCGCATTTTCACAATCATATTATGGCCAAAATTCCCAGCCCACCTGAGTTTTATGACCCGAACTTACAGCATCATACTGTATATGCCTATGATGCTGAAAGTTCAGGTCATGAGAATTATGGTTAGGCCAGGAATTGCGGGTTTTATTATGACGTTAAAATACGCCCACATTATGACTGCCTGGATGAGGCCTAAGCAGTAGACTTGTCCATTAAAGGTTGTCTCACTTCAATAAGTGGCATTTATCATGTAGAGAAAGTTAATACAAGCAACTTACTAATGTATTGTTATTACCCATATTGCTTCCTTGCTGGCTGGATTCATTTTTCCATCACATTATACACTGCTCATTTCCATGGTTACAGACCACCCTGCAATTCAGCAGTGGTGGCCGTGCTTGCACAATATAGGAAAAAAGCACTAGCCTATGTGAGCCCCCACCTGGCCACCAGAGAGGCTGACGTTTTCTCCTACAGTGGGCAAGCACAACCACCACTGATGGATTGCAGGGTGGTCTGTAACCATGGGAACGAGCAGTGTATAACGTGATGGAAAAATGAATCCAGCCAGCAAAGAAAGCAATATGGATAATAACAATATATTAGTAAGTGGCTTGTATTAACTTTCTCTACATGATACATGTCACTTACTGAAGTGAAACAACCCCATTAAGGGCTTTTACCAATCACATTCACTGTTGCTCAGCAAAGAATGTGATGCAACAGCTAGGGCTGTCACTACACTAAAATTTGGACTTCAATTCCGATACCAAGTACAGCATCATGAAGATTTTCAATACCAAAAAAGATGCAAGGGTGCAAAGAGTCTTTGGCCTGCCCTTGGTGTATTAGCGCAAGAAGATCAAGACTGGCAGATGGATCTGCCAGTCTAGATCTATCTCCCCCAATGCCTTATTCATACATCAGTGATTTCCATCAGGTGCAGATCTTCCCCTTATACCTTAGTTCTGTGGAGGCTCCATTCCTGGTTTTAGCTCACGGTCACTGATGGAAATCACTGACGTGTGAATAAGGGTACATTCACACGACAGTAAGTGTTTTGCGGTCCGCAAATTGCGGATCCGCACATGGCTAGCGCTATATAGAGAATGCCTATTCTTGTCCGTGCTTGCGGACAAGAATAGGACATGCTCTATATTTTTTGCAGCGCCGCGGAAGGATATGCTGTCCGCATCTTTTGCGGCTCCATTGAAATGAATGGGTCCGCACCCGTTCCGCAAAATTGCGGAACGGATGCGGACCCAAAACTACGGTCGTGTGAATGCACCCTAAGGCTTAAGAGATCACGGCGTTCAATGAAGAAAATAACCCAGCACACTGCAAACTTCATATAGTAACGTAATGAAAAAAATCAATGGAAAAAAAATGGCTGGAATGTGGGGCAGTAAACACCAAAATAGAATTTCACCCACCAGGGAAAAGATTTCTGACACTAAAATGGTTAAAGGGGTTCTCCAAGTTATATTTATTGATGACCTATCCTCAGGATAGGTCATCATTATCAGATCGGTGGGGTCCGACACCTGGCACCCCCGCGATCAGCTGTTTGAAGAGGAGGCACGTACCAGCGCTGCCTCCTCTTCACTGTTTACATCCTATCCATAACATGAGTAGCGGTGAGTAGGTGTAATGACACCCAACCGCCCAATTCATTTCAATGGGAAGGAATGCTCCCATAACCCGCCAATCTGATATTGATGACCTATCCTGAGTATAGGTCATCAATATATATAACTTGGAGAACCCCTTTAAGTGTTCATATCTGCCACACTATTTGCATTATTCCATGGATGACTGGGCGATTGGCGTATAATAAATAAAATTACCATGTCTTTCATCTGCACATCCACCAGGGATCCTTTCTTTGTATACCTGAAGAGCAACAACACACCTCCTGTTATTCTCCATTAAGGCCAGGTCTAATGCTGTATTCCCATCCTACGACACAAAATGGAAAAGTCTATCAACAAAAATGGAAATCAAGACAGAAAAATGAACGTAAATGGGTAAAAGAAAGTAACCTGATCCTGAATAGAAGGGTCACCTCCTTTCCGCAGTAAGAAGAGAAGAGCCTTACAACATCCCCATGAAGCTGCCACATGCACTGGGGTTAGATCATCTGTAGACCTTAAAAAAAAAAAAAAGTGAAGTCAAGACAAGAAAAACACATAAATCCATCATTAGAAATATACAAACACTAGCCAACGTTATCTTGGCATATGTCCATATAAATTGTCTTAAAGTGTTTGTCCAACCCGTTACGAGTGATGGCCTACCATCTAAATAGGCCATCACTATCTGACATCTTGCAACCATACCGATCAGCTGCTATGCAGTAGCTCCAGATCAGTGGATGGAGATGTTACTGCAGTACTGCTCTTCCACTACTCCATGGAAGGAGCTGTGTAGTTAAGCTGCCAAAGCTACTACAAAGCAGCGGGATACAATATGCTGCACCCTTGCACATCAGATAGTGATGGCCTACCCTGAGGATAAGCAATTGCTTGCAAAGGGTGAGGCAACCCTTTTCAGGGGGTTCTCTCGGCCTGTATCTAAAAGTCTTTCAGCTAACCTGTGGACAGAAGACACTTTCAACCAGAGTTCCTCAACTCCAGTCCTCAGGGACCACCTGCCGTTCACGATTTGAGAATATCCCACAGAACGACTACCTGTGTTAAGTCCTCATGAATGGACACTAATTATATCACCTGCTCAATACTAGGGAATCCTGAAAACATGTCCAGCTGGTGGTCCCTGAGGACTGGAGTTGAGGAACACTGCCAGGTTCACAAACCAAGCTAGGATCATGTGACCACCCGACTGGACCAGGTAATTTTGGGCCCCAGAGGAACTATCAGAACAATAAATGCTCTTTTTTTTCAGTTGCTTCTTCAGCAATCTGAAATACACAAAGAGAAAAGAAAATCCCAAATTATGGTAGTAAAATAAACTGAATTTTCTCACCCATCATCAGAGATGATGCCCACAAAGTATCAGGACTGCTGGTCTCAAATGCATTGGCAAGGCAAGACCAGTTCCCATGCTTGGACGTTATAGAGTTAAGCAACAGAGAGGATGCAGACAATGTCACAGGCAAGCTGGGCTAGCTGACTTCCTGGAATAGAGACAGGACCTTTCCCCTATCTATCCCAACATTATCTGACACCTGAAGTGGCACCGTCGTCTGTCCTATACGTGGCCAAAAGATGCATTCAATGTTGGCAGCTATCTTGAAACTGAAAACCACAGCTCTCACTTAAGAGACTGCAAAAACTTGCACTAGACCAAAGATATCTGGCACAGCAACTTCCAGCAGAGATGGTGAGGGAACTGGGATAAGAGTGGAGGAATTGTCAGGCTTCAGTGGTAGCGGCTTCAACAAGACTATTATGCCCCAATGGCGTAGGGCCTCTTACCGTTAGCGAACTGACATCCCCAAGCCCTCAGGTGTGAATGCTTCCAAGTAGCAGAAGCTCCCTTAAGACATCTTGTCCAGAGGACAGGAAACCTGAACTGATGTGATGGATGCATGAACCTTTCTTTCTCAGGATCCCTGTCCTGAGATGTCTCCTTGCAAGGGTGTTGTTATGGGAAAAGAGTTATATTTCTAGGTTATGACAACAGTTTTCAGAAGTGAAATCAGAAGGACTGAGTTCTATGGGTGATATCCAAATGAACCAGTGGCTTTTCAGTTATATGTGCACAGAAGAATTAATGAGTTACGATTATATATCTTTACCTAAGCATACCTGACATTGGGATTTCCACCATGTTGCAAAATCAGCGTCAAACATCTCAGGGCACACTCGCTCTCCTTTCCCGAAGCAAGGTGAATAGCTGCAATGCCATTGGGAAGAACTAGATTTGGGTCTGCTCCACATTTCAAGAGAACTTCAACCTCCCTGAGTAAAGACAAAATCGTAAACAGAATGCATGTTAAATATTAGTTATTAGTGGAAAATGGTTGGGAATGGTTTGTAAATATATTAAAACAAAAAACACTATGGGGGTCATTTATCAAACTGGAGTAAAGTAGAACTGGCTTAGTTGCCCACAGCAACCAATGAGATTTCACCTTTCATTTTTCACAGCTCCTTTGGAAAATGAAAGGTGGAATCTGATTGGTTGCCATGGGCAACTAAGCCAGTTCTACTTTACACCAGTTTGATAAATCTCCCCCTATAGGTCTAAAATAAGCCAGTCCAGCAAACCATATACCAAGATTTTGTCAAATTGTCGTACATAGAAAGCTCTAGGACTGTACATGTCCATTATAGCCCCACTTAAAAAGGTTACCTGTGTTAAAGTGCAATTTTGTACCTATGAAACTGGATGACCTGTTGCATATGCACTTGGCAGATAAAAGCATCTGTGTTGATGTGCCATCCTACATGTCTCTTATATTATATTTCTCAGGACACCTTAGCGCTTTCTTTTTTAGATGATGCAAATAATATTTTAAAAAAATATTTAAGGAAAAACTTAAAATGATGAAAAAAATGTTTCTTTTATCAATTTTTTTCTAACTATTACAAAAGGTTTAACCACTTCCTATCCGGGCCATTTCCCCCCTTCCTGACCAGGCCTAATTTTGCAAATCTGACATGTGTCACTTCATGTGGTAATAACTTTGGAACGCTTTTACTTATCCAAGCGATTCTGAGATTGTTTTCTCATGATACATTGTACTTCAAGTTAACGAAAATTTTAAAAAATTCACCGTTTTCTAAATTTGAATCTCTCTGCTTTTAAGACAGATAGTGATACCCCATAAACTACTTTTCAATTTACATTCCCCATATGTCTACTTTATGTTGGCATCATTTTGGTAGTGTCATTTTATTTTTTTTAGGACAGTAGAAGGTTTAGAATTTTAGACGCAATATTTTCAAATTTGCAAAATAAACTTTTTTAAGGACCAGTTCAGTTCTGAAGTCAGTTTGTGAGGCTTACATAATAGAAACCACCCATAAATTATCCCATTTTAGAAACTACACCCCTCAAACTATTCAAAACTGATTTTTACAAAGTTTGTTAACCGTTTGGATTTCCACAAGAATTAAAACAGAAGGAAGGTGAAATTTAAAAATATATTTTTTTGCAGATTTTAAATTTTTAATTCATTTTTCCTATAAGATAGCAAGGTTAAACCGCAAATCAAACCTGAATATTTATTTTCCTGATTCTGAAGTTTGCAGAAACACCCCATATGTGGTTGTAAACTGCTCTGTGACCAGCAGTAATGAGAGGGAGATAGTACAAGCATTTGTGATGGCTTTGACAGCTTGTCAGAGTGATCAAAAGCCTGGAGGCCAGGAAAAAAGGTCTCAGGTTAAAGCTCCATGTTCTTGGCTGCCAGGAGGCAGCTGAGTCATGGAGCTTCTATGTACAGGTGCTGCACACAGGGGGCAAAGCTCAAGGACGTTTTAAAACGTCCATTCAGAGACAGAGATCCACTACCAGGACGTTTATAGTCAATGGGCAGACTGGAAGTGGTTAAAGACAAAACATGTCTAAAACCATTCCTGTACGTTTGTACCCTGAAACTGAACGCTATTTACGTAATTTATCTACTGGCTGGGCCCACCGCAAGACTTCAAAAGTATCTCAATAGTGGGGGAAAATGCTTCCGTTTTGTCCCCATTCATTGTCAATAGGGACAAAACTGAATGAAACGGAATGCACTAGAAAGTATTCCGTTCTATTGCGTCGCCATCGCGGACAGAATAATGCTGCGGATCTGTCCCCCATTGACTTTCAGTGGAGTTCATGATGGATCCATCTTGGCTATTTTAAAGGGAACCTGTCACCTCTTGTAGCCAGAAAAAAAAGTTAGTAGTACCTTAATTTAGGCGCCAGGGTGATGCTGAATAAGATCTTCATAAGGAGAAGAGATTCCTCAAAGTGGCAGAAATTGATCTTTTAATTCTCCTGCGCGCGCTGTCTTGACTCTGCTTGTAGTCAAGGGGGCAGCGGCCTCCTTGATTCAAGTCAAGCAAACCACTCCCCTGGTCAACTTGACTGACAGGTTGCCGTTGGGCCGGGGATCGCGCAAGTCTCGCGCATGCGCGGTGCGCGATATCTCCCTGTGCGATCCCGGCCCCGGCTCTTCACTTTGCCAGCGGCCGGGCATTCCAACGCTTTCAATGACCCCTTGCGTGCAGGGACGGCGAGCGCGCTCTGCCATGCGCGCTCGCTTGCTTGCTTCTGTGGCGCATGCGCTGTACAGACAAAGCGCCGGCAAAGTGAAGAGCCAGGATCGCGCAGGGAGATATCACGCACTGCGCATGCGCAAGATCCCCGGCCCAACGGCAACCTGTCAGTCAAGTTGACCAGGGGAGTGGTTTGCTTGACTTGAAACAAGGAGGCCGCTGCCCCCTTGACTTCAAGCGGAGTCAAGACAGCGCGCGCAGGAGAATTAAAAGATCAATTTCTGCCACTTTGAGGAATCTCTTCTCCTTATGAAGATCTTATTCAGCATCACCCTGGCGCCTAAACCGGAGTTTTTTTCGGTTATGCATTTTCGTTTTGCGCTCCCTGCCTTCAAACAGCCATAACTGTTTTATTTTTCTGTTCACATAGCTGTATGAGGGCTTGTTCTTTGCGGGACAAGTTGTACTTTCCAACGCCACCATTTAATATTGCATATGGTGTAGTGGGAAGCGGGAAAAAAAAATTACAAATCGGGTGAAATTGCAAAAAAAACGCTATTCCGCTACAGTTCTACGGGTTTCTTATTTACAGCGTTCGATGTTCATTAAAACTGACCAGTTACTTTCATTCTACTGGTCAGTACGAATCCGGCGATACCTAATATGTATAGTTTTTCCTTGTTTTAATAGTGATAAAATAATTATAAAGTTGGCCTTTTTTTTTTTTTTTTTTTTTTGTCATATCTTGACCCCTATAACTTTTTGGTATTTATGTGTACGGAGCTGTATGGGGGCTCATTTTTTGCAAGGCGATCTGAAGTTTTTATTGATACCATTCTGGGGTGTGTATGACTTTTTGATCACTTTTATTTAATTTTTTTTAGAAAAAAAAAGCGACAAAAAACAGCAAATCGTCATTTGGACGCTTTTTTCCGCCACACAATTCGCCGTATTGGAATTTTTTTATATTTTAAAAGTACGGGCGTTTTCGGTCACGGTGATACCCATGATGTCTATATTTATTGTTATTTAGGTATTTATTTTTTTAATTATACGGAAAGGGGGGCGATTTGAACTTTTATATATTTTTTATAGATTTACTAGATGGAGATAAATCCAAGAATTGCTCATTTCTTATCCTGGCCTTCTAGTGGCCAGAATAAGAATTGCACTTTGAAAGCTGTAAACCTCATCAGCGAGGTTTACAGCTTTCAGATCGTGTACAGACACCCCGATTGGCCACACGGGGTGTCTGTACACCCCATGTACGCTTCCGGGTAAAGACGCAACTAGAGGCCCAGCAAGACACCGCCGATGGGGTAAGTAGCCGCAAGTCTCTGCTGTTAGAAACAGCAGAGACTTGCCGGCCATGATGTCCGCCGCACTTGCGAGCGGGCGCCATGTGCCCGCATCGCCCCACATGTACGACACTGGGAGTCTAAGGGTTAAAGAGGACCTTTCACCACTCCTGACATGCCTGTTTTAACCCTTTCGTGCCCGGAGGTTTTTTTCGGTTATGCATTTTCGTTTTGCGCTCCCTGCCTTCAAACAGCCATAACTGTTTTATTTTTCTGTTCACATAGCTGTATGAGGGCTTATTTTTTGCGGGACAAGTTGTACTTTCCAACGCCACCATTTAATATTGCATATGGTGTAGTGGGAAGCGGGAAAAAAATTCCAAACCGGGTGAAATTGCAAAGAAAACGCTATTCCGCTACAGTTCTACGGGTTTCTTATTTACAGCGTTCGATGTGCATTAAAACTGATCCGCTACTTTCATTCTACTGGTCAGTACGAATCCGGCAATACCTAATATGTATAGTTTTTCCTGCGTTTTCATAGTGATAAAATAATTAGAAAGTTGCCCTTTTTTTTTTTTTTTTTCCTTGTCAAATCTTGACCCCTATAACTTTTTGGTATTTATGTGTACAGAGCTGTATGGGGGCTCATTTTTTGCGGGACGATCTGAAGTTTTTATTGATACCATTCTGGGGTGTGTATGACTTTTTGATCACTTTTTATTTAATTTTTTTTAGAAAAAAAAAGTGACAAAAAACGGCAAATCGCCATTTGGACGCTTTTTTCCGCCACACAATTCACCGTATTGGAATTTTTTTTTTTATATTTTAAAAGTACGGGCGTTTTCGGTCACGGTGATACCCATGATGTCTATATTTATTGTTATTTAGGTATTTATTTTTTAATTATACGGAAAGGGGGGTGATTTGAATTTTTATATCTTTTTTATTTTTTATATATTTTTTAACATTTTTTTTAATTTTTTTTTTACTATTTGAAAGTTCAAATATGGGCTGATATATTGTGGCTTTTTTTTTTCTTTATGAGCAATCATGGATTTTATAGACTCAGAAATCCAAGAATTGCTCATTTCTTATCCTGGCCTGCCATCTAGTGGCCAGAGTAAGAATTGCACTTTGAAAACTGTAATCCTCACCAGCGAGGATTACAGTTTTCATATGGTGTACAGACACCCCGATTGGCCACACGGGGTGTCTGTACACCACCTAGGCTCTAGGCATCTAGGCTCCCAGGAAGACGCCGCCGATGGCGGTAAGTAGCGGCAAGTCTCTGCTGTTAGAAACAGCAGAGACTTGCCGGCCATGACGCCGCCGCACCGCATCGCCCCAGCGCCGTACATGTACGGTGCTGGGCGCGAAGGGGTTAATAGCTTCATGCATTCCCCATGTAATAATAAGTCTGGAACATCTATTCTTATGTCTCTATGTTGTGTCATTCCTTTATTATTTGCACTAGAAGTTATGAATGAATTGCTATTTGCCTTCAGTAAAGGAACAGAGGGGAGGTGACCAGTTGGGGGGGGGGGGGGTGTACCTGCACAGACTGACTCTAGCCAATCAGTGCTGCCATGTTCAGACTGTGCAGATACACACCCCCAACTTATTACCTCCCCTCTGTTCCCTTACTGAAGACAAATAGCAATTCATTCATAACTTCTAGTGCAAATAATAAAGGAATGGCACAACATACAGACATAAGAATAGATGTTCCAGACTTGTTATTACAAGGGGAATGCATGAAGCTATTAAAACAGGCATCTCAGGAGTGGTGAAAGTTTTACAGGGTGGGCCATTTATATGGATACACCTAAATAAAATGGAAATGGTTGGTGATATTAACTTCCTGTTTGTGGCACATTAGTATATGGGAGGGGGGAAACTTTTCAAGATGGTTGGTGACCATGGCGGCCATTTTGAAGTCGGCCATTTTGGATCCAACTTTCGTGTTTTCAGTGGGAAAAGGGTCATGTGACACATCAAACTTATTGAGAATTTCACAAGAAAAACAATGGTGTGCTTGGTTTTAACGTAACTTTATTCTTTCATGAGTTATTTTCAAGTTTCTGACCACTTATAAAATGTGTTTAATGTGCTGCCCATTGTGTTGGATTGTCAATACAACCCTCTTCTCCCACTGATAGCAACACCGCAGAAGAAATGCTAGCACAGGCTTCCAGTATCCATAGTTTCAGGTGCTGCACATCTCTTATCTTCACAGCATAAACAATTGCCTTCAGATGACCCCAAAGATAAAAGTCTAAGGGGGTCAGATCAGGAGACCTTGGGGGCCATTTAACTGGCCCACGACGACCAATCCACTTTCCAGGAAACTGTTCATCTAGGAATGCTCGGACCTGACACCCATAATGTGGTGGTGCACCATCTTGCTGGAAAAACTCAGGGAACGTGCCAGCTTCAGTGCATAAAGAAGGAAAAGCATCATCATGTAGCAGTTGAATGGCCCCACCACCCATCTTGAAAAGTTTCCCCCCTCCCATATACTAATGTGCCACAAACAGGAAGTTAAACAAAGGTAGATAGAATTATGTCGGCGCCGACTATATATAAAAAAATACAAACATAAAAGTAGAATTCAAATCAAATAAATATGGATGAATTAATAAATATGTATCTGGTGAGTATAATAAAATGTATACCCCCAATCAGGTGAGTATTAATATGAATACACATTTATATCTCCATAGAAGAACTAAAAAAAAAGCTATATAATAATGCCTGTCTGATGAAACATACTTCTGAGACATTTACCATCAACCAGAAAGAAAAGGGTTAACACAGTCTTAAAATCTAAACGAGCTGCCACTCACAAGGTCCAGCCCATATGGGTTGTAGCCTATATAAAGGGCATTTTAATTGTGAGCTACTTACCATTGAGGAAGGGGAGCTAACCCCGAAACGCGTCTGGCATATGTGAGTGGCAGCTCCAATTATATGGACATTATATAAATATACCACTATAACCCAAGTGGTATTTATCATCAAGGACTTTGGATATACAATTATCATTTGATAAAACATAAGGAATAAACAGGCAACCTATTTGGGAGCAAGCACTAAGTAATCCAAATAAACTAAACAGCGTTGGAATTCCATCCGCCGATCAACTACCGTGTTTTTCGCTTTATAAGACGCACTTTTTTCCCCCAAAAGTAGGGGGAAAATTGCGGTGCGTCTTATAAAGCGAATACTAGTGCACCTCCGCTCCGGGTCCGGCGCTCCTCTGTCTTCTCCGGGCCAGCGCCGGCAGGAGAATATAGAGGAGCGCCGGAGCAGACCCGCGGCGCAGGAGAGGTGAGAGTTTTTTTATTTTATCCTTATGGGGCTGGGTGGGGAGATCTGAGGTCTGATGGGGGTAGAGGGGGCTGATCTGAGGTCTGATGGGGGTAGAGGAGGCTGATCTGAGGTCTGATGGGGGCACACTGGGCTGATCTGAGGTCTGATGGGGGCACACTGGGCTGATATGGGGGCACAGTGGGGTCATATGGGGGCTGATCTAAGGTCTGCTGGGGGCACAGTGGTCTGATATGGAGGCTGATGGGCTGATCTGAGGGGGCTCTGACATGGAGGGCTGATATGGGGGTCTGATATGAGGTGTGATGAAAAATGATAATTACACTCACCGGTAATTTGATTTTCCAGAAGTCCATGACAGCACGAGGAGAGAGGGTCCGCCTCCCAGGACAGGAAACCCACAGGTATAAAAAAGGAGGAGCCTCTCCTATCCTCAGTGGTCTTTCAGAGAACGAGAAGCCCGCCGAACCTTCATCATCCAGACTACAATGATCGATCCGATCGCCAGATGAACCTTGCTTCCTGCTATGTTTAACAGTCACTTCTTATACTTTTTTTTTTTTTTTTTTGATGCACACCCGTGAACCAACAAGACCATCACCAATATCAACCGAAAGTAGGGTGGGAATAATAGGTGCTGTCATGGACTTCTGGAAAATCAAATTACCGGTGAGTGTAATTATCATTTTTCCCATCGTCCATGACAGCACCAGGAGAGATTACAGAGAAAATCTAGGGTGGGACCACTGCCTGAAGAACCTTACGACCAAAGGATAAGTCAGAAACAGAGGAAAGATCAAGTCTATAGTGTCTATAAAAAGGTGTGAGCAGAAGACCAAGATGCTGCCTTGCAAATATCCAATATGGATGCTTCTGCCTTCTCCGCCCAAGAAGTAGCCATCGCTCTAGTCGAGTGAGCCGACCATCCTAAGGGAACCGGTTCCTGTAGGGAGACATAAGCTAAACAGATAGCCTGCCTTATCCACCTAGCTACAGCACACTTGCTGGCCGACTTTCCCTTATTTGCCCCTCTGAACTGAACAAACAAGGAGGAGGACTTCCTCCATCCCTTAGTGGCCTCAAGATAAGCTAACACTGACCTCCTAACATCCAGGCAATTAAATTCTACCTCCCTAGGGTCCTTGGGATTATCACAGAAGGATGGAAGAACTACCTCTTGGGATCTATGAAAATCTGTCACCTCCTTAGGGAGAAAGGCTGGGTCCGGAAGAAAGGAAATTCTATCATCCTGAATACGCATGTATGGAGGGTTGATGGACAGAGCCTGTATCTCACCTACCCTACGGGCGGAGGTAATGGCTACCAGGAACACACATTTCAACGTTAGATTCTTAATAGAAATCTCTGATAACGGCTCAAAGGGGGGGGGGGGGAAGAACTAAGGCCTTGAGGACCAGACCCAAATCCCAGGGAGGAACCCTGGGAACTGACACAGGTCTACGTCTGTAGACAGCTCTACAGAATCTAGCAATCAGGGAGTGGGACGCTAAACTTGTGTCAGATAGCACTTTGAAAGTTCAGATTTCGGCACTTAGCGTGCCAAGTGCCAAACCCCTATCCAACCCCCTCTGAAGGAAATTTTAAACATCCGGAACACAGAGGGGAATGGAAGGAGTAACGGGAACCCCTAGAAACCCGAAGAAGACTGACCAAACTCTAGCATAAATGTCCCTAGTCACTTTCTTCCTACTGCCCAGAAGGGTAGAGACTACTGACTCAGACAACCCTTTCTGAATTAGAAGAGACCTTTCAAAAGCCAAGCCGTCAAGTGTAATCCTTGTACCTGAGGATGGTTCACCGGACCCTGATAAAGATCCGGAATTTCCGGAAGAATCCACGGGTCCCTGACAGACAGGAGTCTTAACCAGGTGAACCATGCTCGACGCGGCCAGAACGGGGCTATCAGAATTACTAAGGCCCTGTCCTCTCTTATCTTCAACACCCTGGGAACCAACTGCAGAGGAGGAAAGGCGTACAGGAGACCCTTGTTCCAAGGCTGAAGGAACACGTCTACAGCTGTGGGATGTTCCCCTGGACATAGAGAAAAGAATTTCCTTACTTTCCTGTTGGACCTTGTGGAAAATAAATCTGTCTCCGGAAGTCCCCAGAGATCTATGATCCTGGTAAAAATAGTCTGATTCAGACACCATTCCTTCTGGTCTAGCCTGTGTCGACTCAAAAAATCTGCCTTCCAATTGTCCACCCCCCTGATATGGATGGCAGATAGGGACAATATTTTCCCTTCTAAAACGGAGAAGATCTGATTGGCAATGTCCTGCAACTCCCTGGACCTGGTACCCCCTGACCTTTAAATGCCGATCTTGCAGAGAGGGAGCAATCTGCTGTAAGGCTCTCAAGACTGCAGCTAGCTCTTTCACGTTTGAAGAAGTCCCCAAGTCTGAGTTGTCCCAGGGGCCCTGAAAAAAACTTGTTTTGAACATGAGCTCCCCACCCATAAGGGCTGGCATCGGTGGTCACGACTAAGGGATCTAGCACCTTCCAAGGAACTCCCTGATCTAAATTCCTCCTGTCCAACCACCAACCTAGAGCCTGGCGGGTGTCTCTGGAAATTAGGATCTTGGAGTCTAACTGACTCAGATCCCCTCCCCAGGACTGAAGAATCTCCCATTGAAGACATCTGGAATGAGCCTGAGCCCATAATACTGCCGGGATGCATGATGTTAAGGTACCCAGTACGGACATAGCTTTCCTGACTGGGACTAAGGGATGTCGTACCAGATTCTGGACAACTGACCTGACTCTCTCGATCTTGTCCAGTGGCAGAAGAGACTTCTGGGACCTTGAGTTCAACAGAATGCCCAAGAATCTCTGCGTCTGTAGGGGGATCAACCTGGACTTTTCTTTGTTCAAGATCCATCCTAATGACTCCAGGATCTGTATAACCTGATTCACCTGAGAAAGACAAACCTGTTCTGATGAGGCTACTATTAAAAAATCGTCCAGGTATGGAATAAGTAAAATGTCCTTCTCCCTGATGTGATCCGCCATTTCCGCTATCAATTTGGTGAAAATGCGGGGAGCCATTAAAATCCCAAAAGGAAGTACCTTGAACTGGAAGTGCCTTACTTTGCCTCTCAGCAACTCTGAGGAACCTCTGATGATCTTGATGAATCGGCAGATAATACGCATCCTTTATGTCCAACACAACCATGTAACAATCCTTGTACAAAAGGTCTACCACCGATCTCAAGGTCTCCATTTTGAATTTCCGGTACCTTAAATATCTGTTTAGATTCCTTAGGTTTATAATTGTCCTGAAATCCCCATTGGGCTTCCTTACTAAAAAAAGATTTGAGTAGAACCCCGATCCTTCTTCTCCTGGTGGACAGGGGATTAACCCTTTCACTCCCGGAGGTTTTTTCGGTCATGCATTTTTGTTTTGCGCTCCCTGCCTTCAAACAGCCATAACTCTTATTTTTCTGTTCACATAGCTGTATGAGGGCTTGTTTTTTACGGGACAAGTTGTACTTTCCAATGCCACCATTTAATATTGCATATGGTGTAGTGGGAAAAAAAATTCCAAACCGGGTGAAATTGCAAAAAAAAGCTATTCCGCTACAGTTCTACGGGTTTCTTATTTACAGCGTTCGATGTGCATTAAAACTGATCCGTTACTTTCATTCTACTGGTCAGTACGAATCCGGCAATACCTAATATGTATAGTTTTTCCTGCGTTTTCATAGTGATAAAATAATTAGAACGTTGCCCTTTTTTTTTTTTTCTTGTCATATCTTGACCTCTATAACTTTTTGGTATTTATGTGTACAGAGCTGTATGGGGGCTCATTTTTTGCGGGACGATCTGAAGTTTTTATTGATACCATTCTGGGGTGTGTATGACTTTGTGATCACTTTTTATTTAATTTTTTTTAGAAAAAAAAGCGACAAAAAAAAGGCAAATCGCCATTTGGACGCTTTTTTCCGCCACACAATTCGCCGTATTGGAATTTTTTTTTTTAAATATTTTAAAAGTATGGGCGTTTTTGGTCACGGTGATACCCATGATGTCTATATTTATTGTTATTTAGGTATTTATTTTTTAATTATACGGAAAGGGGGGTGATTTGAACTTTTATATCTTTTTTATTTTTTTATATATTTTTTAACATTTTTTTTTTACTATTTGAAAGCTCAAATATGGGCTTATATATTGTGGCTTTTTTTTTTCTTTATGAGCAATCAGGGATTTTCTAGACTCAGAAATCCAAGAATTGCTCATTTCTTATCCTGGCCTGCCATCTAGTGGCCAGAATAAGAATTGCACTTTGAAAACTGTAATCCTCACCAGCGAGGATTAGTTTTCATATGGTGTACAGACACCCCGATTGGCCACACGGGGTGTCTGTACACCACCCGGAAGCGAACGCTTCCGGGTTCAGACGCAACTAGATGCCGTGATCACGTGTGATCACGGCATCTAAACGCCCAGGAAGACGCCACCAATATAGTAAGTAGCGGCAAGTCTCTGCTGTTAGAAACAGCAGAGACTTGCCGGCCATGACGCCCGCCGCACTTGCGAGCGGGCGCCATGTGCCCGCATCGCCCCAGCGCCGTACATGTACGGCGCTGGGAGTGTAAGGGTTAAAGCACCTTTCTCTAACAAGGACCTTCCTTCGTTTTCTAACACTTTCTGTTTTCCTACTTCTATCTCGGAGACAAAAAACCTCTCTGGAGGGGAATGTGAAAATTCAAGTCTGAAACCATCTCTTAAAGACTCTAATATCCACAGACTGTTGGATATTAGGGCCCAGGAAGGGAGGAAGTTTGTTAACCTTCCCCCCACCCTGGCATCATTGTGAATCCTTCCTAGGCCCGGAGTTCTGCCCCTTAAACAAGAACCCTCTAGGTTTAGACGAGGAAAACTTCCATTTATTATTCTTTTTACTGGGGCTTTTATCTCTCCTGGAAAACCTTCTGTTCCCATGTGCGTCTAAGGAAGCTATCTGCCTTCCTGTCCATTACATCTTTCAGCTGACCTAAGTCATCGAACGGAAGGGAAGTTTTGCGGGAAACTTTGGCAATAGGAACGTCAATCTTAGGAGCATGATCCAAAAATTGACAGTCTGCTACCTCAAAGGGGTATTTCCGCTTAACTGAAGAGGGTATGAAACTACGCTTGTCATGGTTCCTCCATTCATCAGAAATGAGAGCGGAGACATTTTTATGAAGAAAAAAGGAGCGCTTCTTCCTCCCCTCTAACCCTTCAAACATGGCATCCTGTACAGAAAGGGTCTCTTTTGGATCCTCAATGTTCATTGTGGCTCTGATGGCTTTGAGAAGTTGATCGGTATCCTGAATAGGAAAAAAGGGCTTTCCGCCTCTTTCCTCATCCGATGAAGAGTCCGTATCCAACTCGCCACTCTCTAAGGGAATTCCCTCTTCCTCAGAAGAAGAAATATCCGAACACACTAATGGGGACCTACCTCGGGACCTATTCTGAGATCTTTTTGATTTTAGGGCATTCCCTAATCAACTTTTTCATGCACCTCATCATCGATGGAGATTCCTCCGAAATGGTGTTTTCAATACACTGACGGCAAAGGGATTTAGCATAAGTAGCTGATAATTTCACTTTACATAATCCACATTCTTTATGTTTTGTTTTTGAAGACGCCTTTTTAGGTTTATCCTGAAAAACAATATACTGCCATAAGAAACTGATAAATCAGTATATATTGCCGTACATACCCTCCAATCATACCATAGGAGCAGGGGTAGACGGATCCTTCTGGTCACTTGGATTCTCCAAGACCCTTGAAACGCCTGGATTCGTCCCTTCCCGACAAGAATCCTGGCTTCCTGCTGGCTTACTTGAAATCCACACGTCTGCCACCTCCTGTGGCTCTCCGGTTTATGAAGACCTCTTCAGCCCACGTGTATCTCCATCTTCCGGAGAAAGCGCGCTTCCTGCACAGACTCCGCCCCCCTAGTACGTCACTCGCTGAGCGCCTCATCGGGGATGCGCACTACAAGCCATCACTCGAGCCAGAGCGCACACCCGAACGGGGAACGCCGTCCGGATACCCTGCTCACAGGTACCATGTGGGGGGCTCCGCGGGCGGCCCGGGGATCTTCTGGGTGTGTGGAACTCACCTGGCGCACACCCCAGCCAGCAACACGTTGCCGGAGAGAAACTACTCCCCATCCTGGCACACTATACCTGTAGGTGAACTGCTTCCCAGGACAGGAAACCACTGAGGAGGGGAGAGGCTCCTCCTTTTTTATACCTGTGGGTTTCCTGTCCTGGGAGGCGGACCCTCTCTCCTGGTGCTGTCATGGACGATGGGAAAAATATTTTTTTTCTTATTTTCCTACTCTAAAATCTGGGGTGCGTCTTATCATCAGGTGCGTCTTATAAAGCGAAAAATACGGTAAGCCAAATAGCTCCAAACTACAGCCGCCTCGCTGACAGAGCTGGCAACAGCAACCACGTGGGGCACTCTGAAAAGGCGCACAGGTCTGCCGCACGCTCTGTACTCAGCAAGTGGATGCAACCCGCACCACTAGGAAGAAGATACAAGGACTACAGGAGGGTAATGTACACATGTGAAATAAGTCTCCTCACTGTGCATACTGATACATAGGCTATCGGACGAAACCTATACAATTATTTTACTAACAAAACAGACTATATAATTATTTCATCAACAAAATAACCTTTGGAGCATAAGGACATTAAAGGGATTCTGTCAGCAGGATATTGGGTATAGAGATAATTACATCTCTATACCGGCCTTACTGCTGTGATTGTAGATATGTAAGTGTAATTGTTATTAGGGCAGTAGTTTACATAAAAAAGCGTTTTTATTAACATGTGAAATACCTGGATAAGGAGCCCAAGGGGAGGTCCTGCGAGCCGTTGGAGCCCGGGCACGCCGCAGATTTCGGAGCCCAGCACCGCACTCCAGCTAATTATGCACACCCCTTCAGCGCTGTCTTCTCCCCCGGCTGTGGCGCATCTCGCGCATGCGCCGTGCATACAAGAGTCTGTGCCGCAGCCGGAGGAGAAGACAGCGCTGAAGGGGCGTGCATAATTAGCTGGAGGGCGGTGCTGGGCTCCGAAATCTGTGGCGTGCCCGGGCTCCAACGGCTCGCAGGACCTCCCCTTGGGCTCCTTATCCAGGTATTTCACGTTAATAAAAACGCTTTTTTATGTAAACTACTGCCCTAATAACAATTACACTTACATATTTACAATCACAGCAGTAAGGCCGGTATAGAGATGTAATTATCTCTATACCCAATATCCTGCTGACAGAATCCCTTTAAGTCTCAGAGTTGATCTGGAATATAGGACTGTATCCATTAGATTTGTATTTACTACATTTGCAAAGCATGAGTGACTACTGGAAGTCAATAATTTAACCCCTTCATGCCTCTTATGCTTTTTTAGTGCTTCTATGGAGATATAAATGTGTATTCATATTAATACTCACCTGATTGGGGGTATACATTTTATTATACTCACCAGATACATATTTATTTATTCATCCATCCATATTTATTTGATTTCTACTTTTATGTTTGTATTTTTTTGTGTTTTTGCTGATCATGATGGATCCAGCAAAAATGCTAGTGTGAAAGTAACCTAAGCAGTGTCCATGAAATACAAGATGGCACATGGAGGGCAAAGAAGGGATACACGGACCACACAAGGACTATTCACAGTTAAACTGTTCACCATATTGTCACAGACGTGTGAATGAGGCCTAATGAAGAATATCAACAGCAGAATTGATCTCCTTTGAAGATGAAGCCTAAAGGTGCCCAGACATATCAGATAAAGGTCAGCTAAACCTGACTGGCCGGCCTTCTGTAAGGTGGGTGCCGCGATTCTACCAAGTCTCAATCTGGGGCACACAGAACAATTCTGCAAGAAGTATAAGCCCAATCATTGTGGATTTCACAGGGAAAGCTGCAGGATCACCGGACGCGTGATGCGAACGCATTGCACCCGCACTGAATCCTGACCCATTAATTTCAATGGGTCTTTTCACATGAGCAATGTTTTTCACCCATCAGTTCGCCGTTGCGTGAAAATCGCACCATGTTCTATATTCTGCGTTTTTCACGCAGCCCTGGCCCCATTGAAGTGAAAGGGGCTGCGTGAATAACGCATTGCATCCGCACGCAAGTGATTCACTGATGGTTGCTAAGAGATGTTGTTTGTAAACTTTCAGTTTTTTTATCACGCGCGTGAAAAACACATCAAAACACTTCTCACCCGCGCGGAAAAAAAATGAACGAACGTACGCAAATCGCAGTCAAAACTGACTGCGATTGCGTGCGGATTTTCCGGAACGCATCCGGACTGAATCCGTGACGCCCGTGTGAAAGAGGCCGAATGCTCTTGTAGACCTTCTGGCACATCTCAGACCCATCTCCTGTAATCACAGGTCACATTACAATGGGCAAATCCAAGACGTGACCAGAGCTGGCACCTTAGCAGAAGAATCCACAGGTGGATTTCAACATATGTCCAGGCAGAAAACTCACAATTTCTTTCCTGCCTGGACCCTAATCTTTGAGGGTCAGGCAGGAGGAGAGGGGATTTTGGAGCAGCACCTCAGAGGTTACTAGGAGGCATGCCTATACATGTCCAGAATATATACTGTACCTATATACAGATAAAAAAAAAAAAGTACAGTATCCTCCAAAATTCTGGAGAATGAAAGAACTTTACTTTTCTCCTCATTTTGGAGGGTGCCGTACATTCCCCTTTGTGTGGTCAGGCACCCTGGACAGCACCTCCGCTGCTTATATTCTGGGTTATTATATATAGCTACACACATACTGTACATGTTACTCACTTGGCGTCTTCATTCTCCACGGCTTCACACAACCTTCCAGCCAAATCCTCCATCCTGCAGGAAGGCGCCAGGAATCTTCAGGGCGATGACAGATTGGAGGTAACTGGAGAGGTTCAAGGTGCAGGCAGGAGCAGCCGCGGATCCATAGCAATTCCTGCGGTGATACGGACAGACCTGCGCCGCCGCTTCAAACTTCCCGCCGAGGCTCTCGACCACCACACTGAGCCCGCCCACTCCGGCGGTAGCGCCGCCCAGTCGCCTCAGTGAGGCGCGGCTCGGGTGTAATGACCTCACGCGTACATTCATAATCTCTGTCCGCTTTCTGTAAATACTGCGCATAGCGACCTTTTCACTCTGCTAGGTTTTCCTTACTCTGTAATCACGTAGCACAGGCTTCTGGGTTGTAGTTACTAGAGGCAGCAGGGACCTCCAGGCCAGCCAGTGTATGCGAATTTTGAAAACCTAGTTTAATTTTATCCGGTGTGAACAGGTTCCTGTAATGTGAGTACATATGCTGCCAGCAGTAGAAATAAATATGCCTGTCCTGCCTCCTGCTCTACACCTCAGGCTCATACACACTCCAGTGGGGTGCCTAAACACCAGGGGCAGGTCCTTTCTCTGGCACCCCCCAATACTTTAAGGCTACTTTAAACTAGCGTTAATATTTTCTGGTATTGAGATCCATCATAGGGTCTCAATACTGGAAAAAATGCTTCCGTTTTGTCCCCATTCATTGTCAATAGGGACAAAACGTAACTGATCAGAACGGAATGCTCCAAAATGCGTTCCGTTTAGTTGCATTCTCATACCAGAGAGCAAACCGCAGCATGTTGTAGTTTGCTTCCGTCCTGGGATGTAAAGCCAGATGTATCCGTCATGACCCCCAATGCAAGTCAATGGGGACGGATCCGTTTTGTCTGACACAATGGAAAACGGATCCGTTCCCCCATTGACTTTCAATGGGGGTCATGACGTATCCGTCTTGGCTATGTTAACATAGTCCGTCTTGGCTATTTTAAAGATAATACAACCGGATCCGTTCATAACGGATGCAGATGGTTGTATTATCAGTAACAGAAGCGTTTTTGCTTAACCCTGACAGATCCAGCAAAACCGCTAGTTTGAAAGAAGCCTAAAAAAATTGTACAGTAGTTTTGTCCAGATATGTGGCCCCTCACGGTAGTTATACCCACACTGTGCCCCCTTAAAGTACTTATCCCCTCATTGTGCTCCCTTCACATTAGTTATGTCCTCTCTGTGTCCCTTTCACAGTTCTAATGCCCTCTCTGTGCCCCTTCAGAGTAGTTATGCCGATTGTGCCCCCTTCACAGTAATAATCCCCACTCATTGACCGATAACAGTTATGCCCAACCCCTTTACAGGAGTAATGCCCTCTGTACCCCCTTCATAGTAGTAATGCCCATTGTGCCCCTTCATAGTAGTAATGCCCATTGTGCCCCTTCATGTGCCCCTCCTCCTCTGCTGGTGGCGGTGGGAAGGAGGAGACAGCTGAAGCGCGGCAAGGAGGTAGGCGGCACCCGCTGAGCCGCGGAGAAGACTGTGGCTGGGCACTGTTAAAGGGCAGTGGGGTGAGTGAGGACTCGGAGCCGGCATTAAAGCGGCTCAGTGGGACAGGACTCGGGAGGGAGCAGCAAAAAGTAAAAAATTAATTAAAAAAAAAAGCCAGCGGCTGAGTGGGCCCCCCGAGGAGCAGGGGCATAGCTAAAGGCTCACGGGCCCTGGTGCAAGAGTTCAGCTTGGGCCCCCCCCCCAGCTACATTCACACGACGATGTTTTTGCAGCGTCCGATCTGCATATTTTGTCCTAAGGATAGGTCATCAGTAAGATAATCTCGAAAACTTTTAACTTTAACCCTTTTAACATTCTTTACATGATCTGATGAAATCTGAAGGTGTCGGCCCCTTACAGAGTAATGAGAGGGGAGTTGCAGAGAGCGATGAGGAGAAAGCAAAGCTACTAAATATCTTTTTCTCCACTGTATTCACTGAGGAAAATAAACTGTCAGATGAAATGCAGAATATAAAAATAAATTCCCCATTAAAAGTGCCCTGTCTGACCCAGGAAGAAGTACAGCGATGTCTTAAAAAGATTAAAATAGAAAAATCCCCAGGACCGGATGGCATACACCCCCGTATCCTAAGAGAATTAAGTAATGTCACCGACAGACCCTTATTTCTGATATTTAAGGACTCTATACTGACGGGGAGTGTTCCACAGGATTGGCGCATAGCAAATGTGGTGCCAATATTCAAAAAGGGTCCAAAACCAGAGCCCGGAAACTATAGGCCGGTAAGTTTAACATCTGTAGTGGGTAAACTGTTTGAAAGGTTTTCTGAGAGATGGTATCTTGAAGTACCTCAATGAAAATAAGCAAATAACTCCATATCAGCATGGCTTCATGAGGGATCGGTTGTGTCAAACCAATTTAATCAGTTTCTATGAGGAGGTAAGTTCTAGACTTGACCGCGGCGAATCCATGGATGTCGTATATCTGGACCTCTCCAAAGCATTTGACACGGTACCACATAAAAGGTTAGTATATAAAATGAGAATGCTTGGCCTGGGAGAAAATGTCTGTATGTGGGTAAGTAACTGGCTCAGTGATAGAAAACAGAGGGTGGTTATTAACGGTACATACTCAGATTGGGTCACTGTCACTAGTGGGGTACCACAGGGGTCAGTATTGGGCCCTATTCTCTTCAATATATTTATTAATGATCTTGTAGAAGGCTTGCACAGTAAAATATCAATTTTTGCAGATGACACTAAACTGTGTAAAGTAATTAACACAGAAGAGGACAGTACACTGCTACAGATGGATCTGGATAGACTGGAGGCTTGGGCAGAGAAGTGGCAGATGAGGGTTAACACTGACAAATGTAAGGTTATGCATATGGGAAGGAATAATGCAAGTCACCAGTACATACTAAATGGTAAAACACTGGGTAACACTGACATGGAAAAGGACCTATGATAAGATAATGGGTTGCATCAAAAGGGGCATAGATGCCCGTGATGAGAACATAGTCCTGCCACTTTACAAATCACTAGTCAGACCACACATGGAGTACTGTGTACAGTTCTGGGCTCCTGTGAACAAGGCAGACATAGCAGAGCTGGAGAGGGTTCAGAGGAGGGCAACTAAAGTAATAACTGGAATGGGTGGACTACAGTACCCAGAAAGATTATCAAAATTAGGGTTATTCACTTTAGAAAAAAGACGACTGAGGGGAGATCTAATAACTATGTATAAATATATCAGAGGTCAGTACAGAGATCTCTCCCATGATCTATTTATCCCGAGGACTATGACTGTGACGAGGGGACATCCTCTGCGCCTGGAAGAAAGAAGGTTTGTACACAGACATAGAAGAGGATTCTTTACGGTAAGAGCAGTGAGACTATGGAACTCTCTGCCTGAGGAGGTGGTGATGGTAAGTTCACTAAAAGAGTTCAAGAGAGGCCTGGGTGTATTTTTGGAGGGTAATAATATTACAGGTTATAGTTACTAGAGAGGGGTCGTTGATCCAGGGAGTTATTCTGATTGCCTGATTGGAGTCGGGAAGGAATTTTTTCCCTAAGGCTCCATTCACACGTCCTGTTTTTCTTTCCTGATTCGATCCTGATCTGGATCCATTCATTTCAATGGGTCCTGAAAAAATCAGGATCGAATCAGGAAAGAAAAACAGGACGTGTGAATGGAGCCTCAAAGTGAGGAACATTGGCTTCTACCGCACAGGGTTTTTTGCCTTCCTCTGCATCAACTTGTAGGAAAACAGGCCGAACTGGATGGACAGATGTCTTTTTTCGGCTTTATAAACTATGTTATGATAAATGCCATTTGCTGATGTGAGACATCCCCGAATTCCACAATAATATTCTATCGGATTCATATGGAATCTATCAGAATGTAACTTCTGTATCCCTCCGCATATAACTGGAATTAAGTAGAGGTATAATAAAGGCCTCATTTACCTCTTATGGCAGAAGAAAAGGTGCACCACATATTACATCAGTGTACATCCTCACCAAGGCTTGATTGAATCCCCTTTAGGCCTCTTTCACACGACAGTATATTTTGCGGGTAGGATGCGGATCCATTCATTCCTATGGGTCCACAAAAAATACTGACAGCACACTGTGTGTTATCCGCATCAGTATGTCCGTTCCGTAGCCCGCAAAAAAAAATAGAACATGTCCTATTCTTGTCCGTTTTGCGGACAAAGATAGGCATTGTTACAATGGATCCGCAAAAAAAACGGATGCCATACGGACACCATCCGTCTTTTTTGCGGATCTGCAATTTTCGGACCGCAAAACACAACGTTCGTCTGAAAGTAGCCTTATCTTCACATAATCCTTCATGTTTCTGTTAATCATACTGCTCAATTTTACCTCTTAATCACAATGGAAGCTGGCCAACTATTGTAGAAGCCCATTAAAATCAATGGTGACATTAAAGAACTATTCCAGTTCTAACAAGTTATCCCCAGTCCACAGGATAAGGGATAACTATTAGATTGTGTGATATGCGAGCAGCATATAGAAATCAATGGGGGTCTCACCTCTCAGACCTCCACCAATAAAAACTTTTGATATGCCTCTATGACATATCAAAAGTTTAGTGACCCTTTAATAATCTCCACACTCTGATCCAGCACTAGAAATCCTGGGACTTGTAGTTCCACACATTCCAATAGTATAAGGATACATTTGCATCTGTGTGTCTGTCCAATTCTTGGTCGTCTAACCATATTTAACGTCCTTTTTTCATCCAATGCATCTGATTTTAACACCTTCAGGACGTGGGCATTTTTCACCTTAAAGGGGTTGTCTGGATTTTTACTATTGATGACCAAGACTGCAGCAGTGGACAGTAAGAGAGAAGGGAGATGTTATGTGTACACTGCACGTGCGCCATCTCATCACACAGCTGACAGCTGTTGGATTTCTTGCGACTGCCGCGGCGATCCCATTCATCTCTATGGGATCCCCGCTACTCAGGGATCCTGGCTGCGACGGGTGTCGCGCGACAACTGTCACCGTGTAGCCCTAGCCTTAAATAAGTTCCTCTTTTACCCTATATTGATGACCTATTCCTCAAGATATAAGCGCTGTGTTCACCTTTACCCTGCTGACTTGCAATCCTGTGGGCAGTTGTAATTCCAGCTCCTCCATCTCATTCACTTTCATCACAATTTGCGGACCGCCAGCATGCACGGGAATATAATAGAAATTGCCGTGTTGCATTGCGGACAAGAATAGGACATGTTCTATTCTTTGCGGGGCTGGTGGCTGGAGCCAACGGATGCGGACAGTACACGTGTGGCCTGTCCACATCTTTGCGGCCCCATAGAAAATGAATAGGTCGGGATCTGAGCAGCAAAATGGTCTCAGGATCCCGCAAAATATACTGTCGCTGTAAAGAAGCCTTAGGCCTTAGGGGTTGTTCGACTAGTGATCAGTTATTGATCAGATTTCCACAGTTATTGTGAGCCAAAGCCAGCGTGCCGTGTCAAAAACCACAAAATAGGTGCCAGATCTTTTTCACTTATACAAGTACCCTGATCTCTGGTAGCCTCACTCTTGGTTTTGGCTGACAATAACTGATGGAAATAACTGATCAAATAACTGATATGTGAACAACCCCTTACCTAAAGGCTTTTGTTACTTCAGTTTTATTATGCCAAATCCCCCCCCACCCCCACCCCCCCATTGGAGTCAGTAAGCAACATCTTTTGGAACTTTATAAAAAATAAATAACAGTGATAAATCTGGAGTAAAATCATTTCACATAGTTAACCACTTTTCCAAATTGTAGTAAAAAAATGCAAAAAGTTGCATAACTTTTGCTTAAGTAAGCCCACAAACTCGCAAGAGCCAGAATTCTGGAGTTCAGGGTGTGCTAAATGCCCCCTACGTGTTTAATTTTAAACACATTGAGACAATAAAAAATATTTGCAAACATACATAGCAACTGTAAAATTGCTACTAGTTTTGGCTGTAGAAAACATATTGAAAATCACAAATTAAGGGCTCATGCACATGACTGGTGCTGGCCCGTGGCCGTATTGCGGCCCGCATACGCCGGGTCTGCAATACACAGGCACCGGCCGTGTGCAGCCCGCATCACGGATTGCGGAACCATTCACTTCAATGGGTCCACAATCCGGGAGATGCGGAGCGGAGGCACAGATCGGAACACCACAGAAGCACTACGGTGCGCTTCCATGGTGTTTCTGGCTGTGCCTCCCCACCGCAAAAAAGTAGCGCATGTACTACTTTTTTGCGGTGCAGATCGCGGACCCCATTCAAATTAATGGGTCTGCGATCTGCATGCAGCGGCCCTAATGTCAGTGCCCATGTGTTGTGGACCGCATGGGCACTGAAATCACACGTTCGTGTGCATGAGCCCTAAATCAGAGCTTATCAGCACAATAGCTAGCAGTTGGTGGAATTGTGGTATAGAAAACAGATTTTTCAGACAGCAGGTAAAAGACATAACATTTTGACAAGAGCACTAATCTGACAGCACTAACACAGTTTGTCTAGTGCCATGCAACAATGATACCAGATCAGCGGCGACACGACTGCTATGGGATCTGGGGGAAAACGTGGGCACAACTATACTGTTCCTGGCATGAAAACACTACATTTTCAGGCATCCACCACTAGGGGGAGCAAAGTGAATGAACAGAAATATAGTGTTCACAATGAGCTCCATATACTGTATATGGAGCACTTGATGTACCTTTTCCAACATAGAAGTCGACTAAGTCTGGGTTCACAAAACGTTTCTGGTCTACGAGTCCAGTAGAAAAAATGTTTTCGTCTTTATGAGTTTACATTTTTTCTGTTTAATTAAAAAAAAAAAAGAAATCTGAGAAATTGTGCTTTGCATTCTGGATTGCCTGGGAGTATTTGGCACAAACCTACTGGGAAACTTGGTGGAGCAGGCGGTGTTTTGCTACGGGACCCAGTGAGATCTTGTTATACCCCTGGGCTAGGGATCACCTGCAGCACTCATTTTGGCATAAGACATGTGAACTCTGCAGAAAAGTGATCAAAGACTAGTGAGAACTACACCTATAAATGAGGGCCAATAATATTCCTGATAGGCAGGTGCAAATATGTCAATAAACATGATAGATTACCTCAAGCACACTACAATGTTGTATATGAAAAAATATTTTATTTGAAATATAGATTAAAAATACACATAGTAATATGATATAGACAAATCAGCCACATGAAGGTGCCATTATAATCGGTCTGTAATAGCAGTAAATGTGAATACAAACGAAAATATGGTACTGCAATTAATATATAACAATTATACAGACCAAAAAGTAAGCTCCTCCCGAAAAACCCCAACATGTGTTTCGCGTCAGCTTCCCCTAACAATGAGTGAATCAATTCTAAACAAATCAAATTTGTTAAACATTTTTGAAAACTTCAGTTTTACATATCAGGGAAGATAAGAAGATAAAGAAACAAGATCACAGGAAACCTCCTAGCAGGCTTTCCTGTAACACAACGTGCTTTCCTATAACACAGCGTTACCAGCTAAATAAAATACTATATTTATTATCCTGATCCTACAGTTTACATAAACACCCCATATGTAGTCAGAAACGACTGTATGGGCACGCCACAGAGTTCAGAAGGGATGGAGCACCATATGGCTTTTGGAGGGCATGGGTTACTGAGGAGGTGGTGACAAGAGAGGAGGAGGGTGATGGCATTAAAGAGCAGAGGCAATGAACAAGCAGAACCTCCTAAAAATTGGCAGGGCCAGATCTGCTTCTATTGTGATCAGCGTGGGAACTGGTGATGCCACTGATATTGTGGGTGCAGGATCAAATGGGCCAGACTTAGACCAAGCTCAGCTGCCTCTAGTTCTATGCAAGCTACTCCTATATGGCGTTTTAACTCCAAAAGTCCGGCACACAACACCACAGCTGTGTGCAAGATCTACAGGATTAAAATAAGTCATGGGTGTTCAAATACAAACATAGGTACCAGGGCTCTAATGCAGCACATGAGATGGCATCACTGCATTCTGAGGAAAAATAGAACTGGCCAGCATTCCAAATCAGAACAAGTCTGTCCTCTTTCTCCTGGTCTTCTTTGTGGCAGCATCAAGCAGTAAAATGTTTTTGTCATTATTATCAGCTGCTTCTTTTACCACTACTCCTCTCTGTCCTCAGTATTAATTAATGCTAGGAGCATCAGGTCCTTAGGTACCTGGCTGGCAGCCGCAAGTGTCCTCCTGAATTCAACTGTATTGGCCTCCTGAGGACAGAGATATAGTTGAATATTTTGGCTGAGGCAGCACTATTTTGTGCTGCACTGTGATATTTGGTTCTGCTGGGGGCGTATTTTGTGCTGCACCACAGTACTGTTGGCCCGAGTACAGTGCTTCTGTTGCCCCACCTTCTATAAAGGCCTCATCACAGATGAGGTTGACATGGAATATTGAGAACTGACCTTGGAATTTGTGGAGTGGTGTCAGCAGAACTAACTTAGGCTCAATGCCAGGAAGACTAAGGAGATGATTGTGGACTTTAGCAAGCACAGATATCCTCCTAAGGCCTCATGCACACGAACGGTCAATGCACGGGCATTGACTGTGAGGCCACCGCATGTGGATCGCGGACCCATTCACTTGAATGGGGTCCGCGATCCGCATCCAAGGGTCCACACCGCAAAAAAGTAGTGCTTGCGCTACTTTTTTGCGGTGCTGAGGCATGGCCAGAAACACCACGGAAGCACACCGTAGTGCTTCCTTGGTGTTCCGATCCGTGCCTCTGCTCCACATCTCCCGGATCGCGGACTCATTGAAGTGAATGGGTCCGCGTTTATTGTCCGTTTATTGCGGACCCGCCGTATGTGGCCCGCAGCACGGGCACGGCCGGCACACGTTCGTGTGCATGAGGCCTAAACCAGTGGACATCCAGGGAATAAACATTGAGGTAGTCAACGCTTATAAGTACCTGGGCGTATTCCTCAATAATAAGGTGTACTGGGCAGATAACATGGACGCACTATACAGAAAGGGTCATAGCAGACATTACCAACTTAGGAGACTGAGAGCTTTTGGAGTGCAGAGGGTATTTCTTAGGGCCTTTTTCAACTCAGCCATCTTCTTCGGCGTGGCCTGCTGGGGTAGCAGCATATCAACCAGGCAGAGAAAGACACTTGACAAACTGATTAGAAAGGCCAGCTCCGTCCTGGAGAGCCCCCTAGATACTATCCAAGTTGATCTCCATGCTGGAGAATAACTCCCATCCCATGCATGAGATGGTGATAGAATTGTGCAGTACCATCAGTGACTGACTGCTACACCCCAAGGGTGAGAAGAAGTGCTGTTGGAATTCATTCCTACCTGCTACAGTTAGGCTGTACAATCAACACTGACCCAAGCCAAGATAGACTGCACTCATCGCCTACAGGTTCCTGTGGATATCATTACATCCAGAGACTGTGATATGTGAGCTGTGATATCTATATCCTTTATTTTTTACATTTTTTATCTGTAATCTACTGTCACTGTAATGCCTTTATCTTGGCGTTTTTGTACTCTATGTGCTGCTGTAACACTGTAAATTTCCCCATGGTGCGACTACAGTATTAAAGGATTATTTTGTGTTGTCTTAACTTAATCAGGACCCGCCTACAACATGGGGCCACTTTTAGTTTTTTCCAGGACCACTTTTCCCGGGCCGCCCCTGCTTGTCCTCCATTGTCAGTCATTCATAACAGAATATGTTGGTAGGTAACAACAATATACACCGAGTGATCTGCTTGTATGCAAACTGAGCTCCCACCTGGAAAAAGTTGCTGTTGGTGACAGTCACTGCCGCACCACTTAGTGCATTCCATTGCCTTTGAAAACTGATCGATAGAGGAGGCCTAACCAGCATTATTTCTCAAATATCCGTCCTTGACTTGTCCTCTCATGTGGCAGAGAACAAAAAGGGATGTAAATTTATTTTATTTGTACTTGTATTATCAGGGCACACTTTGTATCCAGCTTGCAGCAACTTTTGCCAAGCAAATGCATGCTATCCACGTGTCTTACCAAAGAGCCCCTCTCCTCTCCCAGCTGAGTCACTGCTTTGCCGCTATGTTTGCCAGCGCTACTGCTACAAGTAGCAGAAGGTGCAGCAGCACCAGCTGAACATGATGGAAAAGTTTTTTTGAGTGCTGCGCCAACCTGACATACTGTATATCAGCAAATGGATACAAACCACCTGAACAACCAGGTTCACTTGTATCTGGACTGTGCCCTTTGTCAAATGCCCTGTTCCCTTATGCTATGGACATCTGGGCCAACAGATTGGAACAGTGGACAGAACTGGTGCAGTTTGCTATTAGTGTGTCTTGTGCAGCCTCCAGAGAGGGTGTTAAGTGCAGCAGGTGGTGTCATCACACAAGTGGACACAAGTTGCCCTCCACAAGTGTAGAAAACAGTACATTTATGCAAATTAATTAGGCATGGATCGGTGAGGATTTTCACATACCTTTGGCTCATGCCAATTAATAGATCTGCTCACAGTGGATATTTATTACTAGCCCAATGATGCCACTCTTGCTGTCTGCCTGTCCATCATCTGTCATACTGTACTCCTGATCTGGCTACTACTACTCAAACTGCTACTGCCACTTTGCCTATTCAGCTGCACATTTCCTGTCTGTCAGGTTCTATACTGTCCTGCTAATGATGCAACTATTTCAGCCACTACTACTACTCCTACACAGCTGCAAATCTTCTGCCATGTCAATCAGGTTCCACACTGTACTACTGCTGCTCCCAGCAGATCTGTAAAAGATTCCTTGTGACCGCATCTGGAACTGGCACATCAAAGGATAAATTATTGGGTGTAGGAAGACAGAGGATGTTGTCCATAAACAATAAATAATGGAGGCTTGTCAGCAGCCTCATAAGAATGGTTATTGTTAGAGAATTCAGCCCACAGGAGTAGGGACACCCAGTCATCTTGTTTAGAGGAAACAAAGAACTGCAGATACGATAGTTCTTTAGAACCTGTTTCATTCTCTCCACTGTCCATTGGACTGTGTGTGGTAAACGGAGGGGAAGTCCAGGTTGACCTCCGAGATCCTACAGAGCACTCTCCAGATCCTTTAGGTGAACTGTACCCCTGTATCTGTAACAACATATCGAGGAAGACCATGTAAATGGAAGATGTGCTAGATAAACAAATAAGCCAGTTGAACAGAAGTACAAAATTAATGCATGTCCGAAGAGAACTGCCTTTCTTTTTGATAAAGAAAAATATAGCGCCTGCTGGGAAGGAAGACTTCCAAATGAAACCCCTGCAGTAGCGGACTGGGAACTTAAAGTGGCCCTGGAAAAAATACTAAAAGTGGCCCCATTTTGTAGTCGGGTCCAAACTGATGGAAGGCAGAGCCAGCAATACCATATTGTGGCACATTATACCACCCCAACAGAGCCAAATACCACAGTCCATCACAAAATACTGCCAGCAGCACAAAGTACATCCCCAAAAACTTCAACTGGCCGGCCACGAGAAGGGCTCAGGCGGCCCCCTAGGCATCGGCCCACCGGGAAATTTCCCTGTAAGGTCTATGGCCAATCCGCCCCTGAACCCCTGTCAAGATTCTCCATTATGTACTCGGGCATAGCATATCGCAGGACTCCATAGGAAAAGACTGAATTCATCATAATCTGTTGTGAAGAATATACAGTGGGGAAAAAAAGTATTTAGCCAGCCACCAATTGTGCAAGTTCTCCCACTTAAAAAGATGAGAGAAGCCTGTAATTGACGTCATAGGTAGACCTCAACTATGAGAGACAACATGAGAAAACAAATCCAGAAAATCACATTGATTTTTAAAGAATTTATTTGCAAATTATGGTGGGAAAATAAGTATTTGGTCACCTACAAACAAGCAAGATTTCTGGCTCTCACAGATCTGTAACTTCTTCTTTAAGAGGCTCCTATGTCCTCCACTCATTACCTGTAGTAATGGCACCTGATGAAACTTGTTATCAGTATAAAAGACACCTGTCTACAACCTCAAACAGTCACACTCCAAACTCCACTATGGTGAAGACCAAAGAGCTGTCGAAGGACTCCAGAAACAAAATTGTAGACCTGCACCAGACTGGGAAGACTGAATCTGCAATAGGCAAGCAGATTGGTGTGAAGAAATCAACTGTGGGAGCAATAATTAGAAAATGGAAGACATACAAGACCACTGATAATCTCCCTCGGTCAGGGGCTAAAAGAGTTATAGGGGTCAGAATATGGAAAAGAAAATTTTTCCCCCAAAGTTTTTATTTTTTTAAGTATGAAAACTATACAAATGTGGTATGACTAATTGTACTGACCCAGAGAATGAAGGCCAGTTTTACCACATAAGAAATGCCGTAAAAATGAAATCCATAAAGCTAGCCACTATCACTACCATCCCCCTTTCCGACATTTCAGGGGCTTGTTGCACGTTTTTTGATGTCATAGAAGTGGCTTAATTATTGGGTTGTTTCCTTAAAGAGACTTTATTGTGCCGTCAGGGTGTATCTCTTTAGATTCTATTGCCACACTGTACTTTAGAGGCTCATTGTGGGTGCCATGACTCACCCCATTTGGCTGTCAAGGCAGAAGCAGCCCAGAGTGGGAAACTAGTGTGTACAGCCAGCCAAGTGCAGGAAGGAACGGCCCGCCTATCCAGAGGAATTTACAGACCAACAAGTGGAACTAAAATGCTCATCAGAAGTTACTGGGGTGATAGAAAACTGAGTTATAACTCGCCAGAAGTAAAGGCTGCCACCATCTTAGAAATAGGTGCATTGTTCCTGCACCTTAAGACCCAGAAATTGAATGTCAATGACCACCGATTCCCTGCTGCAGCAGCAGCTCTCACTGGGACCAGGGAACCCTTATGCCCATAGCAATGAGCCCAAAAAGTACACAATTGCCTCCTAATACCCTGCCAAATCGGGGGGAGCGCATCTTCTGCTATGTCTGATGCCCAGAGAAAATGTTAGGCCTGCTGCAGCTTCTCTAGAACGGCTGCTGCAACTCCCACACCATGGCTCCCACGCTACATATTAAAGCAGGCATATAGCTGGCAGTACAAGCACCTCTACGCGACGCCTACCAATGTCCACACACACACACACACCACCACTTTACTTACAGCGGGCGTAATCGCAGCGGGACCCAGGTGTGATGGCTGCACTGCCCGGCAGACATCCATGTCGGGAATGGGCAAGGGGCGGTATTTCCGTCCCCCTGCAGCTCCCGTGGCTGCGATGGGCCGGTTTCCACAGACCAGCCCTTCGCAGCTACAGGAAGTTACCGGAGCTGCGGGGGGGGGATCATCTCTCTCAAGGTGACAGGTGCTGAACAAGTCAGCACCTGTCCTTCCAGGAGTCAGGCAGGGAACCCCTGTGGCTACAGCTGCACAGGAAGAGGCAGAACCTTCCTGCATGCAGCCATTCTAGCTGGTGACTGCATGCAGAGAGGTTCTGTCCTTTTCTGTGCTGCTGTTGACTTGCTGGGACTTGTGGTGCACCACCACTGCGACCTGCCTTTTTCCTGCTGAAAAGAAGAAGAAAAAAGGAAGAAAAGAAGAACAAAAGAAAAGAAGAAGTAGTTACAGATCCCTAACCCACCCTCCGTCCCTGTCCCCCCCGTCCCCGTCCTTTTTTTATGGACGCCACTTGGTCCGTGTATTTTTTGCCTTTTTTAAAATTTTTTAAACAATTTTCCAGCTGCGCACCGCTTTTTCTGCGTGCGAGCTGTGACCGCCCAGTGCGTTTGAGTGCATACCTGCCTGATCAGCACCTGGGGATCATTTTTTGTGCTTTTTTTTTCTCTTTTTTTTGTCCAAAAAGAAGAAAGCACAGTTAGGATTTTATATAAATATACATAGAGCTCCATATCTCTCTATATATAGATATAAGTAAATTTTTAGCCAGTGATAATTTTTTAACAATTTAGTGACTTTTTTTTTTACTACAGTGTTTACACGCACACACGTTCTGTGTGCGTGCGTGCTGCATTAGCACATTTTTTTTAACTCTAGTTAGTGACAGATATATATCATATATCATATATATATATATATATATATACAGTACAGACCAAAAGTTTGGACACACCTCATTCAAAGAGTTTTCTGTATTTTCATGACTATGAAAATTGTAGATTCACACTGAAGGCATAAAACTATGAATTAACACATGTGGAATGATATACTGTTTGTCTCCCTGCTTTCTTTAGAGTTTTAATAAGTGCTAACAAAGTGGCCAACCCCTTTAACAAAAAAGTGTGAAACCACTGTAAAATGTCTTATATTCTAGGTTTTTCAAAGTAGCCACCTTTTGCTTTGATTACTGCTTTGCACACTTTTGGCATTCTCTTGATGAGCTTCAAGAGGTAGTCACCTGAAATGGTTTTCACTTCACATGTGTGCCCTGTCAGGTTTAATAAGTGGGATTTCTTGCCTTATAAATGGGGTTGGGACCATGAGTTGTGTTGGGCAGAAGTCAGGTGGACACACAGCTGATAGTCCTACTGAATAGACTGTTAGAATTTGTATTATGGCAAGAAAAAAGCAGCTAAGTAAAGAAAAACGAGTGACCATCATTACTTTAAGAAATGAAGGTCAGTCAGTCCAAAAAATTGGGAAAACTTTGAAAGTGTCCCCAAGTGCAGTCGCAAAAACCATCAAGCGCTACAAAGAAACTGGCTCACATGAGGACCGATACAGGAAAGGAAGACCAAGAGTCACCTCTGCTGCGAAGGATAAGTTCATCCGAGTCACCAGCCTCAGAAATCGCAGGTTAACAGCAGCTCAGATTAGAGACCAGGTCAATGCCACACAGAGTTCTAGCAGCAGACACATCTCTACAAAAACTGTTAAGAGGAGACTGTGTGCAGCAGGCCTTCATGGTAAAATAGCTGCTAGGAAACCACTGCTAAGGACAGGCAACAAGCAGAAGAGACTTGTTTGGGCTACAGAACACAAGGAATGGACATTAGACCCGTGGAAATCTGTGCTTTGGTCTGATGAGTCCAAATTTGAGATCTTTGGTTCCAACCACCGTATCTTTTTGAGACGCAGAAAAGGTGAACGGATGGACTCTAAATGCCTATTTCCCACCGTGAAGCATGGAGGAGGAGGTGTGATGGTGTGGGGGTGCTTTGCTGGTGACCCTGTTGGGGATTTATTCAAAATTGAAGGCATACTGAACCAGCATGGCTACCACAGCATCTTGCAGCAGCATGCTATTCCATCCAGTTTGCGTTTAGTTGGACCATCATTTATTTATCAACAGGACAATGACCCCAAACACACCTCCAGGCTGTGTAAAGGTTATTTGACCAAGAAGGAGAGTGATGGGGTGCTACGCCAGATGACCTGGCCTCCACAGTCACCAGACCTGAACCCAATCGAGATGGTTTAGGGTGAGCTGGACTGTAGAGTGAAGGCAAAAGGGCCAACAAGTGCTAAGCTCTGGGAACTCCTTCAAGACTGTTGGAATACCATTTCAGGTGACTACCTCTTGAAGCTCATCAAGAGAATGCCAAGAGTGTGCAAAGCAGTAATCAAAGCAAAAGGTGGCTACTTTGAAGAACCTAGAATATAACACATATTTACAGTTGTTTCACACATTTTTGTTAAGTATATAATTCCACATGTGTTAATACATAGTTTTGATGCCTTCTGTGTGGATCTAGAATTTTTATAGTCATGAAAATACAGAAAACTCTTTGAATGAGAAGGTGTGTCCAAACTTTTGGTCTGTACTGTATATATATATATATATAAATTTCAGTTAGTGTTAGTGTAGATTTTTGCACGAACGCACTATATCTGCGTACCTGCATTTTGCAGAGGACTGTAGTGAATTTTCACACTACAGTTTCTGCACGCACACACGATCTGTGTGCGTGTGTGCTGTATTAGCAGCATCTGCACATTTTTTAGTTTTTTTTTTAACCTATTTTGTGTGAAAAAAGAACCACAGTTAGTGGTAGATAAATTTTAGTTAGTGTCAGTTTAGGAATTTGCACGAGCGCATCATCTGCGTACGTGCTTTTTGCAACCACTGAGCACCGATCAGTAGTGTCCATTACTGATTGCGCCTCCGAATCTTGAGGGCTAAACAGATCATAAGTGATCCGGAACAATTGGATGTAGTCACAAATATGATGACGCATTCCTTTATGTCAAGAGGCTTTCCAAAAGTAATATTGGATTCACACTTGGAGAGAATACAACATATTCCACGTACAGTCCTTTTAAAGAAAGGACAAAAACAACATACTAGGCTACAGAGGGTCCCATTAGTAACAACATATACAGAGGACAGTCAAAAAATATGAGATACCATTAAAAAACACTGGCCAATAGTAAAATGTGCCCACGAAAGGATTTCAGAGTTCCAGGACGTTCCCTTAGACCCCTTTCACACGGACGAGATCACGCGATATTTGCTTTCCACAGTGGGCTGGCTGCCTGCATTCCACAGGCTTTTACTCTCGTCATAGCAAAACGCTGTGTCAGTGGGCGCATGCGCTTTGTGTATATGCACACGCCGATGGATAGGGAGATAGGGCCCACGCTGGTTAGTAACCCTGCCCACGCATGTTTTTAAATGTTTTTAAATCGCTCACAGCTGTCACTTATCTTCAATTGTGTATGTATCATGAGATTGGAGTGTGTTCACACAGAGGGATATGGATTATTATTGGGTATGATATGAACTATTAATGAATCAGGAATTGAATATCATGTATTAGGGCACAGGATTTTTGTTTATAATAAATAAGCATGACAAGTGTTTGTAATTACACTTTAATTATCACTTAATGTTTCCTTGGGGGGAGGAGGAGTGTATGAATATAGTGCACTACGGTTTGTATCACTGCTTGAGAAAGGTCCCAGTAAGAGGACGGAAACGTTGCGTTTTGGTGAATAAAAGGACACTATTTTTGACACAAAGTGGGAGTGCCGTGGAATTTCTTCATTTTTCTTGTAAGTTGGAGCTTTGGATCAAGCCCTCAGCCGCAGGCACCCTGACAATTTGACACAGAAGCTGTGCTACTCACATTACTTGGTTAGTGACAGTTAGATATATATCATATATTTATATATAAAAATCCATATATATATATATATATATATATATATATATATATATATTTTCAGTTAGTGTCAGTGTAGATTTTTGCACGAACGCACTGTATCTGCGTACCTGCATTTTGCAGAGGACTGTAGTGAATTTTTACACTATAGTTTCTGCACACGCACAATCTGTGTGCGTGCGTGCGTTCTGCAGAGCACCTATCAGTAGTGTGCTAATTTATATCTGGCCTTTTTTTTAGTTTTTTTTTTTTCTTTTTACATTTTTTGGTGTAAAAAAGAACAGCAGTTAGGCCTCTTTCACATGAACGATGTGGATTAGGTCGGATGCGTTCAGGAAAACTCGCACAAGCAAGTTCAGTCAGTTTTGTCTGCGATTGCGTACAGTTGTTCAGTTTTTTCCGCGTGGGTGCAATGTGTTTTGATGCGTTTTTTCACGCACGTGATAAAAACTGAAGGTTTACAAACAACATCTCTTAGCAACCATCAGTTAAAAATGCACTGCATCCGCACTTGCTTGCGGATGCAATGTGTTTTTCATGCAGCCCCATTCACTTCTATGGCGCCAGGGCTGCGTGAAAAATGCAGAATATAGAACATGCTGCGATTTTCACGCAACGCAGAAGTGATGTGTGAAAAAAAACGCTCATGTACACAGACCCATTGAAATGAATGGGTCAGGAATCAGTGCGTTTGCTATGCATTCACGTCACGCATGGCACCCGCGCGGAAAACTCGCTCGTGTGAAAGGGGCCTTAGTGGTAGATAGATAAATTTTAGTTAGTGTCAGTTTAGGAATTTGCACGAGCGCACCATCTGCATATGTGCTTTTGCAACCACTGAGCACCGATCAGTAGTGTCCATTACTGATCGCGTCTGCTCATTTTTTGTTTTTGTGCACTAAATACTGCAGTAAAGCCTTTTTTCTGCAGTAAATCCTTTTTTTTTTTTACAGAAGCCTTTTTTTTTTTTACAGAAAAGACCTTTTTTTTATTCCCCCCCTTTTTTTTAAAAAAAATCTATTTCAAAACTTAAAAAAGCACCTTCACGTGTAAAAACACTACATACACACCCCTCACACTAAAAAAGTTTTACACGTTTCACCCATCACACCCCAATAAAATAAAAATGTCCCAATCATCCCAACGAGTGTACTCGGCAGCAGAGGCATACGCCATCCTTGCCTCTGATACCAAGTCGGCCACTGAAAGAGAAGAGGATGCCATTTTCCTCTACTCCTCTACCCCCTCATATTCATCATCCGCTGATGAGGGACCCTCTAGGAGGTGCCCCAGAACGACAGCTGAGGCAGCCCCCAGAGTGACCCCACATGGACCCCACCCCCTGAGAATTATCAGCCCCAAATTCCAGAGTTTGTGGGAAACTCTGGAATTCAAATTGACTGCACGGGATTCACAGAAATTGATATTTTCAAAATCTTTTTCAGTGATGATTTAGTAAATGTTATTGTGGCCCAAACTAATTTATACGCCCAGCAGTTCATTACCCAGAACCCCACGTCATCATACGCAAGACCCCTTGGTTGGACCCCAGTAACAGCAGCAGAAATGAAAATCTTCTGGGGGCTTGTGCTGCACATGGGGCTTATTAAAAGACCAAAAATGAGACATTATTGGAGTGTGGATGTCTTGTACCACCTCTATGTGGATAACTATTATACCAGCTTACCCCTCTTCATGTCCCTAAGTGCCAGGCGTACTGTGGCTTGTGGCACAGCACGCAAAAATCAGAGAGGCCTCCCTAGATCCCTGGTAGGGAAACCACTGAGAAAGGGTGAAAGTAGGGCTCTCCTCCATGAAAACACGATGGTGGTTAAGTACAAGGACAAGAGGGACGTCCTTGTACTGACCAGCATTCACCCCAACACCAGCTCCCCTGCCGCAGTACGTGGTACCACTATCACTGTCCTCAAACCAGACTGCATCCTGGCCTACAACAGGCACATGGGAGGGGTTGATCTTTCAGATCAAGTTCTGAAGCCCTACAGTGCCACACGAAAAACAAAAGTGTGGTACAAAAAGCTGGCCCTACACCTTGTACAGACGGCAATGTACAATGCGTATGTGCTATTTAAATCTGCGGGACACACAGGAACTTTCCTTCACTTTCAAGAAGTAGTCATCAAGGCCCTAATTTTTCCCAACCAAGCAGAAGAGGCCCCCAGTACTTTTGCAAGTTACAGTGCCCGGGTTGTGAACTCAATTGTTGGACACAGCACTCAACCGAGATTGGCCTTGGTGGGTGCACATCTCGGTGGTAGTACCTTGGGTATACAAGTCTAGAATTTTTAAATGTTTGAGACAGCACTCCAAATGCTTGATCATACATTTTTTTATTTTTGTTCAATGCCAGTGGTATGGTATTAGCAACGTTTCGGACCCTGGTCGGGTGCCCTTCGTCAGGCTTAGAGTTGCAGGCACAGTAGATGGTACGGCATCCATCTACCGTGCCTCCAACTCTAAGCCTGACGAAGGGCACCCCGACCAGGGCCCGAAACGTTGCTAATACCATACCACTGGGCATTGGACAAAAATTAAAAAAAATTTATGATCAAGCATTTGGAGTACTGTCTCGAACATTTAAAAATTCTAGACAGTGCCCGGGTTGTACCAGGACAACATTTCCCTGGTGAAGTCCCCCAAACAGCGAGGAAGGGAAGGACCCAAAAACGATGCAGGGGGATTAGGAAGGACACCATTTATCACAGTGAAACCTGCCCTGAAAAACCTGGCCTGTGCACTGTGGCCTGGCCACTCATCCATGAATTAGTTTCATCCTTGATGTACCCTGAATTTTTTTCACTTTGTAATTCAGATATATTCTGAATAGCTTACATATCCACTTTTCACCATCACTACATATTCATTTCTGTGAGACACCAGTTTGCTAAAAAGTACCCTTTCTACCACTTACAATGTTCATACGGGGTGTTTCCAAAATGGGGTCACTTCTTGGGGTTTTTACTTTCTGGGGACCTCAGGAAATTTTAAACGCGACATGGCCATTTAAAAACCATGTCTGTTAATTCTGGCCTGCAAAATCCATATTTTGCAGTTTGCCTCTAGCGGCCTGCTGTGCGCCCATACAGCAGGCTGCGAGCACATATGGTGTTTGCTATAATGGGGAGAAAATGGGGAACGCATACTGGGGTGCATTTTCTCCTTTAACCCCTTGTGAATATGAAAAATTAGGGTCTGCTAGTAATTTTTCATTTTCACAAATGTGCGCTTTGAAATGCTTTTACAAGTGTTTCTGCCTTCTGTGAGACACCAGTTTGCTAAAAAGTACCCTTTCTACCACTTAAAATGTTTGTACAGGGGTGCTCTTTCCAAAATGGGGTCACTTCTTGGGGTTTTTAGTTGCTGGGGACCTCAGGAAATTTTTAAACGCGACATGGCCATTTAAAAACCATGTCTGTTCATTCTGGCCTGCAAAAATCCATATTTTGCAGTTTGCCTCTAGCGGCCTGCTGTGCGCCCATACAGCAGGCTGCGAGCACATATGGTGTTGCTATAATGGGGAGAAAATGGGTAACGCATACTGGGGTGCATTTTCTCCTTTTAACCCCTTGTGAATATGAAAAATTAGGGTCTGCTAGTAATTTTTCATTTTCACAAATGTGCGCTTTGAAATGCTTTTACAAGTGTTTCTGCCTTCTGTGAGACACCAGTTTGCTAAAAAGTACCCTTTCTACCACTTAAAATGTTCGTACAGGGGTGCTCTTTCCAAAATGGGGTCACTTCTTGGGGTTTTTAGTTGCTGGGGACCTCATGAAATTTTTAAACGTGACATGGCCATTTAAAAACCATGTCTGTTAATTCTGGCCTGCAAAATCCATATTTTGCAGTTTGCCTCTAGCGGCCTGCTGTGCGCCCATACAGCAGGCTGCAAACACATATGGGGTGTTGCTATAATGGGGAGAAAACGGGGAACGCACACGGGGGTGCATTTTCTCCTTTAACCCCTTGTGAATATGAAAAATTAGGGTCTGCTAGTAATTTTTCATTTTCACAAATGTGTGCTTTGAAATGCTTTTACAAGTTGTTTCTGCCTTCTGTGAGACACCAGTTTTCTAAAAAGTACCTTTCTACCACTTAAAATGTTCGTACAGGGGTGCTCTTTCCAAAATGGGGTCACTTCTTGGGGTTTTTAGTTGCTG
>ONZH01022939.1:0-23255 GCA_900303285.1 Rhinella marina
AAAGATGCTTCTGATTAAAATAATGTTTTTGCTTATTATTTCTCGAGTTTGGTTGTTATGGCAGATCCCAAGGGTAGAGGAGTGGTTATATTTGGTTAATAAAGTAAAGAGATACAAAAATATTTTACATACTCAAAGGGATATTAGGGAAAAATGGATTAGGATTTGGGGAGAGTGGAAGGATTAGTTGGTCTTGGTCTGTTTTTTTCCCCCTCTACACCCTTTATATTTTATATGTTTTATATTTATAGATGTGTATATATATATATATATATATATTTCTGTATATTTGGAGACGAATTGATGGGTTGGGTAGTTTTATAGGAGGGAGGTGTGGGGTGAAGGGGAAGATGAATTAATGTTTGATTATGTTCTGCATGGAGAATTATTGTGATGTTTTTCCTTTTCTAAAATAATAAAATTTATTAAATAAAAAAAACACATACATATAAAATATATGATATTAAACCGTGCACGTTAACCCTTGCAAAGGAAATAAAGTAAGAAGTTTATAACTTGTCGGTTGTTGCTTGATAAGCACACTCACAATTAGTATTCTGTATGGTAAGGAAAATCTTTTATTTGTGACCAAATGATCGTTTAACCCTTTGGCGACATTGGACGTACCGGTACGTCCTGAGCACGAGGTAGTTCGTGCTACAGGGCGTACCGGTACGTCCTGCATTGAAACCCCCCCTGCTCAGTGCAGGGGGGGTTAAATGCTGTAATGGGTGCTGTTTAGGGCACCCAGCCACCCATAGCGAAGGCCTCGGGGGGTGCCGTGCACCCCCCATAATGGCGATCGCTGTGAATGGCTGTTCTATTCAGATCAGCCATTCACAGCAGGCTCCGTGACTCGGCGGGGATAGCGCTATTGTAGCGAATCCCCGCCGAGTGTCAGGGGTTAGGGGGAGGTCAGGGTGTCTCCCCGGCCCCCCCCGATCGGCTGTGATTGGTCAGTGACTGGTCACTGACTAATCACTGAAAAAAAAAGTAAAAATAAGAAAGTTGAAAAAAGTTAAATAAAGGCACCTGCTCAGCCCGCTTCCTGTTTGTCCGGATTGCGAGCTGAGCAGGTGCCATTTTCGGTAAAGTGCCCCCCCAGACCCCCAGTCCTGGCCTACTTACCTTTCCTGAAGTCTTCCGTCTTTCTGTCCCTCTCCTTGTTGCTGCTTCTGCTGCCTGGCCGTTCCGGAGCTCCAGCTTCTTGCAGAGCAGTGCCACCTAGTGGCCTGCCTGCATCTAGCAGCTAATTAGAGCTTTTTTTTTTTTTTTTGGACCATCTGCCCCACATTTGTGTGGCCAGGTTGTCTTGTGTCTGTGGCCGATAATCACTTATCAGCCGTTTGCGGCTGATCAGCGGTTATCAGTTTTTTTTTTTTGCTTTTTTTTTTTTTTTTGGCCAGATTGTCTGTGGCTGATAATTGCTTATTGAGCCAGTTTTTTTTGCGGCTGATAAGTAGTTATCAGTTTTTTTTTACTGGCGTGCATCCAGTGGACGCACACCGGTAAAAAGTGACACGTGGTTGAAAGTAAAATCACTACACTGCCCTACACTACACTACATACATAATAAAGTAATTTCACCCCCCACACACACATCACATTCCCCCTAGAAAATAAAAATGTTCCGCAGATCCCACAGGGGGTATACGGTGTCGGAGGCATATGATATTATTGCCAATAACTCCGACACCGATACCGCCAGTGAGGAAGAAGAAGAGGATCCTGCTTTCCTCCATTCTTCTTCCTCCTCCTCCTCCTCGTCATCATCATCCAGTGATGACGAGCGTCCAATTAGGCGACGACGTCCCAGAACGGTCGCACAGGAGCCCCCCCATACAGGGGCTCCTGTGTGGACTCCAGCCACCCCAAATTACGCACCATGCATTCCTGCGTTTGTGGGACGCGCAGGAATCCAGATGTGCACAACAAATTTCACAGAAATTGATTTTTTTACGTTCTTTTTCTGTGATGAATTTGTTGAGCTCATGGTGGTGCAAACAAATTTATATGCCAGTCAATTCCTGGCCCAAAACCCGACGTCTTGCTATCACAGACCCCCACAGGCGTGGACGCCTGTGAATGCAGCAGAGATTAGGACATTTTGGGGTCTCTTGCTGCATATGGGTCTAGTGAGAAAACCCAAAATTCGGCAATATTGGAGTGGTGACATTATATACAACACTCCAATATACCGCATGGCGATGGCACGGCAACGGTTCGAACTGATCCTAAAGTTCTTGCATTACAATGATAATGCAACGTGTCCACCCCGTGATCACCCCACATATGACCGACTGTTCAAAATACGGCCGGTCATAGATCACTTCGCCAAGAAATTTGTTGATGCCTATACCCCGGAGAAGTTTCTGTCCCTTGACGAGTCCCTAGTAAGTTTCAAGGGCAGACTTCACTTCCGGCAGTACCTGCCCAGTAAGCGGGCACGGTACGGGATTAAACTCTATAAACTCTGTGAGAGTACCTCCGGGTACACTTACAGGTTTAGAGTTTACGAAGGGAGGGATACCCGCATAGAGCCCCCAGAATGCCCCCCCACCCTTGGAGTTAGCGGGAAAATAGTGTGGGACCTAATGTTCCCACTGCTGGACAAGGGTTATCAACTGTACGTTGATAACTTCTACACCAGCATCCATCTCTTTCAGGCCCTTGCTGCCCGAGCTACCACAGCTTGCGGCACTGCAAGGAAAAACCTGAGAGGCCTCCCAACCTCCCCGTTAGCAACACCAATACCACGGGGCGAGAGTAGGGCCTATCGTAGTGAGAGCATGTTGCTGGTCAGATATAAGGACAAAAGGGATGTCCTTATGCTGACCACCATACATGACAGCGGCAGCACCCCTGTGACGCTACGTGGTTCCACAACAGAGATCCTAAAGCCGAACTGTGTTGTGGCTTACAACCATTATATGGGAGGAGTTGATCTGTCTGATCAAGTCCTCAAACCATATAACGCCATGAGGAAAACCAGAGTCTGGTACAAGAAGCTGGTTGTCCACATGGTTCAAACGGCAATGTACAACGCCTTTGTACTTTGCCGCTTGAACGGTTACACAGGGAGATTCCTTCAGTTCCAGGAGGTAGTAATAAAGGCCTTGATATTTGGTGACCAAGAACAGGCGAGCACCTCTGGAACTGAAGGCCCCCGTATTGTCCCAGGGCAACATTTCCCAGGTGAAGTCCCCCACACCGGGAAAAAGGGACGATCACAGAAAAAATGCAGAGTGTGTTACAAAAGAGGTATACGAAGGGACACTAGATATCAATGTGACACCTGTCCCGATCACCCGGGCCTCTGCATAAATGAATGCTTCAAGGCGTACCACACGTCTATGAGGTATTAGATTTCTGTGATCTTTGTCCCCATTTTTTAAGGTCACCCCTGGGATTCTTCACTGTAAGAGCGTTGAGACACCATGGACCAGAGGAAACGGTCATGGTGAACTCAACCGAGAAGGTTGTTGATCCAGGGATTTATTCCGATTGCCAGATTGGAGTCAGGAAGGAATTTTTCCTTACAGTGAGGTAAATTGGCGTCTGCCTCCTGGGGTTTTTGCCTTCCTCTGGATCAACACTACAGGGCCTGTGAGCACTTGGCCTGTGACATCACTAGTACAGCGTGATGTCACAACCGGAGTGATGTCACAAGCTAGGTACTCCGGAATGCAGAGGAATTCCTGCCCTGGTAATAGAAATACATTGCAATTCCAGACTAATGCAAAGGGCGCTCCTTTCATTCTAAGCCCTACTGTGCGGGCACACACCACTTTACATCCACATATGGGGTATCTACGTTCTCAGGAGAAATTGCATTACAAATATTGGGGGGCTTTTTCTCCTAAGACCCCTTATAAAATGAAAAAATTGTGCCCACCCAACAAATAAGTGTAAAAAATAGTTTTTTTTTCCACTTATATATAGGGGTAGGCCCTAATTTTTCATTTTCTCAAGGGTCTTAGGAGAAAAAGCCCCCCACTATTTTTAATGCAATTTCTCCTGAGAACATAGATACCCCATATGTGGATGTAAAGTGTTGTGTGCCCGCACAGTAGGGCTTAGAAAGGAAGGAGTGACCTTTGGATTTTGGATTTAGCTGGAATTGTCACTGGAGGCTATGTCATGGTTACAAAGCCCCCCTAGTGTCTGGACAGTGGAAACCCCCACATGTGACCCCATTTTGGAAACGTAACCCCTCAAGGAACATTTCAATGGGTGCAATGAGTGGTTAGACCCCATAGGTAAGTTACTGTAGTTTGGGAAAATGGATAGTGGAGATAAAAAAAATGGGTTTTTCATTTCCACCATCCATTTTCCCAAACTACAGTAATTTACCTATGGGGTGTAACCACCTATTGCACCCATTGAAATGTTCCATGAGGGGTATTGTTTCCAAAATGGGGTCACATGTGGGGGGTTTCCACTGTTTAGACACATGGGGGCTTTGTAAATGTGACATAGCCCCCAGTGACAATTCCAGCCAAATCCACTGTTAAAAATCCAAAAGGGCGCTCTTTCCTTTCTAAGCCATGCTGTGGGCCCATAGACCACTTTATATACACATATGGGGTATCTATGTTCTCAGGAGAAATTGCATCACAAATATTGGGGGGCTTTTTCTCCTTATACCACTTGTGAAAATGAAAAATTTGGGCCTACCCAAACATATAAGCGTAAAAAAATTATTTTTGTTATACTTATATGTTGGTGTAGGCCTAAATTTTTTATTTTCACAAAGGGTGTAAGGAGAAAAAGCACCACAAAATTTATGATGCAATTTCTCCTGAGAATGTAGGTACCCCATATGTGGATATAAAGTGGTGTACGGGCCCACAGCATGGCTTAGAAAGGAAAGAGCGTCCTTTGGATTTTGGAGAGTGGATTTGGCTGGAATTGTCACTGGGGGGCCATGTTGCTTTTACAAAGCCCCCCTGGTATCTGAACAGTGAACGCCCCCAAAAAGTGACCCCATTTTGGAAACGACACCCCTCAAGGAACATTTTAAGGGGTGCAGTGAACAGTTAGACCCTATAGGTAACTTACAGAAGTTTATTAAAGTGGACAATGGAAATGAAAAAAAATATTTTTACACTTATATGTTGAGGTAGGCCCATATTTTTCATGATCAAAAGGGTTATTAGAAGAAAAAGCCCCCCAATATTTGTGATGCAATTTCTCCCGAGACTGTAGATACCCCATATGTGGATATAAAGTGGTGTACGGGCCCACAGCATAGCTTAGAAAGGAAAGAGCCCCCATTGGATTTTGGAGAGTGGATTTGGCTGGAATTGTCATTGGGGGCTATGTCACATTTACAAAGCCCCCCTGTGTCTAAACAGTGGAAACCCCCCACATGTGACCCCATTTTGGAAACGACACCCCTCAAGGAACATTTCAAGGGGTGCAGTGATCAGTTAGACCTAATTGGTAAATTACAGAAATTTAGGAAAGTGGACAGTGAAAATGAAAAATCCATTTTTTTGTTTTCACTGTCCACTTTCCTAAAATTCTGCAATTTACCTATTGGATCTAACTGATCACTGCACCCATTGAAATGTTCCTTGAGGGGTGTCGTTTCCAAAATGGGGTCACATGTGAGGGGTTTCCAGTGTTCAGACACAGGGGGGCTTTGTGAACGCAACATAGCCCCCAGTGACAATTCCAGCCAAATCCACTCTCCAAAATTCACACTGCGCTGCTTCCTTTCTAAGCCGTTCTGTGCACCCACACAATACTTTACATAGACATATGGGGTATTTCCGTTCTCGGGAGATATTGCACCACAAATTTTGTGGGGCTTTTTATCCTTATACCCTTTGTTAAAATGAAAAATTTGGGGTTACACCAATGTGTAAGTCTAAAAAATCTGATTTTCCATTTTTACAGACTATCTTTGGGTTATTCCTGTGAGACACCTATAGGGTTAACAAACTTCAACAATCTAATTCTGAGTACTTTGAGGGGTGACGTTTTTAAAATGGGGTCATTTATGGGGGGTTTCCTTATGTAAGCCCCTCAAAATCACTTTATATCTGCATTGGTGCTAAAAAAAAATGGTTTTGGAAAATTTGGTGAAAATTTGAAAAATGGCTTCTAAACTTCTAAGCCTCCTAACGTCCTAAAAAAGTAAAATGACGTTTACAAAATGATGCCAACATAAAGTAGACATATGGGGAATGTAAAATAAAAAATATTTTTGGAGGTATTACGGTGTATTTTGAAAGTAGAGAAATTGAAATTTGGAAATTTGCAAATTTTTCAGAATTTTTGGTAAATTTGGGATTTTTTCATAAATAAGGGTGAAATATATTGACTCAAATTTATGACTGTCATGAAGTACAATGAGTCACGAGAAAACAATCTCAGAATGGCCTGGATAAGTAAAAGCGTTCCAAAGTTATAACCACATAAAGTGACACATGTCAGAATTCAAAAATTTGGCCCAGACATTAAGGCCAAAATGGGCTCTGTCCTCAAGGGGTTAAAAATGTATATATAAACGTATATGTAAAAAAACACGTCAATGCAACTAAAAAAATGAAAAATAAAAAAATATGCATATGATAGGACTAATGGTTCAGTAAACCCAGGTATCTAGGGCTCTTTGATGTATCAAGTTAATTCTGTTCATCAATAAAATCAATACTATTAATCAATCAATATAACCAAAGCTGTGCATCTCAATACTGGGATTGTGATAACACCCCACAAAATAATGAATTATAAATTATAAAATATCACAAAGTAGATGATATATCACCTTCCACTACTGAAGGGTAGGTGAGGGAGGGATACCTTAAATACTTTAGATATCGATGTGCAACGTATTTCAGTACAGAGTATCAATTTAGTTTAAATGCGCGCTATGTAGCTGGTGATCCTCCAGTTACAAATATATGTAAAGTCCTCCGCAGAAATGCAATAACAGTTTGTGTCCTTACTGGGGATAATAGTTGATCACTAAAGATTGCAGTATACTTTTTGAATGACCATACGCGTTTCGGGGTTCTTCCCCTTCCCCACTGAGGAAGGGAAGAACCCCAAAATGCGTATGGTCATTCAAAAAGTGGCAGCTCAGAGAAGAACTTATTGCTCTCCGTATGAAGTCTATTAATCATACATTATCCTAAAAAGTCCGGAGATCTTAATAGAAAGATTATTTCCTCTAAAAAATCTTATCAACACAACCGTTCCCTATGGACATTGCCTAGGAAGCAAACAGTAAGAAAGAAGTAGCACTGATTCAAAGGTGCATTTCAATTGTTAAACCGCACAGCGTCCACTTGGGACGCCATGAGGAATGCTGAGAAAAGGCGCGCTGTCCGCGAGTGTGTAACGAACAGAGGAACGCTGATTAAAGGCGCGCTGTCCGCGCGTACAACAAACAGAGGACTGCACAAGCGGCTTACTATCCACAAGACCGGAACCGCTGGCCGTCGATAACACTGGAGGGTAACGTACTGCATTCTTTTACTTACAAGGAATACCGGTATACCTATTCTGGACCATTGCATATATACAAGCTTAAATGTAATCTGGAGTTAGTGATCAACTATTATCCCCAGTAAGGACACGAACTGTTATTGCATTTCTGCGGAGGACTTTACATATATTTGTAACTGGAGGATCACCAGCTACATAGCGCGCATTTCAACTAAATTGATATTCTGTACTGAAATACGTTGCACATCGATATCTAAAGTATTTAAGGTATCCCTCCCTCACCTACCCTTCAGTAGTGGAAGGTGATATATCATCTACTTTGTGATATTTTATAATTCATTATTTTGTGGGGTGTTATCACAATCCCAGTATTGAGATGCACAGCTTTGGTTATATTGATTGATTAATAGTATTGATTTTATTGATGAACAGAATTGACTTGATACATCAAAGAGCCCTAGATACCTGGGTTTACTGAACCATTAGTCCTATCATATGCATATTTTTTATTTTTCATTTTTTTAGTTGCATTGACGTGTTTTTTTTACATATACGTTTATATATACATTTTTAAACGATCATTTGGTCACAAATAAAAGATTTTCCTTACCATACAGAATACTAATTGTGAGTGTGCTTATCAAGCAACAACCGACAAGTTTATATTATTCAGTAATTACGGTTTGGGTGTACCGTAGATTTAGCAACTCTTAATCCATAGTTGTACCCAGTGGAGAGCCGCTATATCCCCTTTTATATTCAAGTTTATAACTTTGCCTAGGGGAACTAGGCAAATGTCCACAAATGTCCAAACGTCAAAATACCCCTGCTCCAGTGCACTACATATGCCATGTGGACCCAGTGTTTTGTCTGCTGCTGCAGGTTTAGTGTCGGACTGGGGTTTGCTAGGTCCACCAGAGAAAATTATGCTTAAAGCCCAAACCACATATCTAATTGGTTGTGATTCAAATGAACAGACCATGATGGGAAGTGATTGGTTCAAAAGGCAGCTCCAAATTGATTTTATCTACTGGACCTTTGAAGCCTCTATGGTATCATTGGCCCACCTAAGCATCATCTGGTACTCTGGTGGCCAACTCGACACTATTTAGGATAGGCCATCAATATGAATGAGCAAGAAATCCTGTTACAGTATTTGATTTAATAATGTTTTATTGAATTTATAGTAGAGTATTCAAAACTTACTGCTGTTGAGTTTGCTGTCGAGTTTCTTTGCCAGTTGATTAACTTGAAATAAATGCTGTCTGAAGCTTTGACCCATAAAGTAGTCTATGTCATTAGCTCGAAGCATTTCTTCAAATGATTTTAGGCTTTCGACAAGATGTTGAGTAAGGATATTACACATGCTTTGTCCTTCTCCCACCTTCTGTCTCAATAATGATAGCTCTCGAGCCTGTGCTTGAATCAACCAGTCATATTTTCTGAAACAAGACACATAAACTACATTAGTTTTTGTGTAAATACAAATTAATTGGGAATTTTAAAGTGGTTGTTTAAGACTCCAGGAGGAAGGCATGGTATAACAGTATTGTTCTGGGTCTAGCACTGTGTAAGAAATATGATTATCGACAATATTAATATTAAATAAGATGATAATATTGAGCAATAAAAATATCCCCACGTAAATTCTAGGGGATGGTCAACAAAGAAAGCACACCAACAAAAGGGTATATTGAAAAAAGAGAAAAAAATATATTATTTACAGAATCAATTGTGCAGCATTAATATTGATAAGATACAAATAAACCAATTACCATAGCATAAAAGAAAAACCACATTAAGCAATAAAACACATATTTAACACCATAACACACCGATATATGTAGAACAAAAACACAATTAAATCACAAAACTATTTCACAAATTCCTGACAAAAAGAACCCTGGATATAAATAACAAAAACAAAACCTGTTAAACAAAGCAATATTAATAACAATGCATAACAACCATGCAGAAATGCAGAATCATTGAGACATAGCTACCAGCAGGGGCGAGCTGGGCCGGGGGGCAGGAGGGCACTTGCCCCTTGGACCGGTAGATCCAGGGAAATACTGGTTTCCTGCTCCGCTATTCCCGGCTGGCGCACTGATGTGACGTAGGCGGCATGATGTCGTCATCACACCGCCTGCGACGATCTTGAGAAGCAGAACCGCCAGAAGAGGCCGGGTCTGTATCGTGGGACTGCGCCAGGACAGGTGAGTGAACTGCAAGTACCCTCTGCCATTCTATCCATATGACGCCCTAACCCTGCTAGTGGCCCCTGACCCCTAAAACTGGCCCTGTCTGACCTCTAATACTGGCCACTGACCCCTACCCTAGTACTGGCCCCTGACCCCTACACTAGTACTGACCCCTAATACTGGCCCCTACCCTACTACTGGTCACTGATCCCTAAACTAGTACTAATCCCTAATACTGGTCCCTGACCCCTACACTATTACTGACCCCTAATACTGGTCCCTGACCCCTACCCTAGTATTGCCCCCTGACCCCTACACTAGTACTGACCCCTAATACTGGTCCCTGACCTCTACACTAGTACTGATCCCTAATACTGGTCCCTACCCTAGTACTGGCCCCTGACCTCTATACTAGTACTGACCCCTAATACTGTCCCTAACGCTAATACTGACCCCTAATACTGTTCCTAACTCTAATACTATGCCATATTGACCCCTAATCCTAATACTGACACCTAACCCCAAGGCTACATTCACATGACCGTATATGTTTTGCGGTCTGCAAATTGTGGATCTGCAAAAGACAGATACCGGCCATGTGCGTTGCGCATTTTGTGGACCGCATATGGCCAGAGCTAGTGTTAGGATTATAATCCTAATAGTATAGCATTATTGTCCGCGGATCTTTTTTGTGGTGTGCTGTCCGCATGGAAATACAGTCGTGTGAATGTACCCTAATGCTGACTCTAACCCCAATACTGGCACCTAATTCTAATACTGACGCTAATTCTAATACTAACCCTAAGGGTGCATACAAGCGACTGTTTTTTTGGGTCTACACATCCATTCCGCAATTTAGCAGAACAGTTGCAGACCCATTCATTTTATTGCAAAACACTTTCGGTCGTCTGAATGTAGTCTTATGCTAATACTAGGCCTAACCCCAATACTAACCCCTAACTCTAATACTGCTAGTACTACGCCTAACCCCAATATTAGCCCTAATATACGAACCATAATACTAATCCTAACCCAAAAACTGAACGTAACCTTAATTACAACCCCCAATACCTCATAGCAGTGTACTGAAATATCAGTTACAAGGTATAATAGATTCAGTGTGTATAGATATATAGTATATACAGCAGTGTACTGATATATCAGTTACAAGGTATAATAGATTCAGTGTGTATAGATATATAGTATATACAGCACTGTATTGATATGTTAGGTACGATGTATAATACATGCCATGTATACAGGTATATAGTATACAAGCAGTGTACTCATGTGAGATATGAGGTGTCATTTATACCTCGTACCTCGCATATACTGTAAGTACACTGTTGTATATACTATATATCTGTACACACTGCATCTATTATACCTCATACCTCAAATATCAGTACACTGCTGTATATACTATATATCTGTATACACTGCATCTATTATACCTTGTACCTCGCATATCATTGCACTGCTGTATATACTATATCTCTGTACACATTGCATCTATTATACCTCATACATCACATATCAGTACACTGCTGTATATACTATATATCTGTACATACTGCGTCTATTATACCTCGTACCTCACATATGAGTACACTGCTGTATATACTATATATCTGTATATACTGCATGTATTATAAAAGTATAATAGATGCAGTGGATACAGATATATAGTATACACAGCCGGTGTACTGATACGTGAGGTATGAGGTATAATAGATGCAGTGTGTACAGATATATAGTATATACAGCAGTGTACTCATATGTGAGGTACGAGGTATAATAGACGCAGTGTGTACAGATATATAGTATATACAGCAGTGTACTGATATGTGAGGTACGAGGTATAATAGACGCAGTGTGTACAGATATATAGTATATTCAGCAGTGTACTGATATGTGAGGTATGAGGTATAATAGACGCAGTGTGTACAGACATATAGTATATACAGCAGTGTACTGATATGTGAGGTATGAGGTATAATAGATGCAGTGTGTACAGATATATAGTATATACAACATAGTATATACAGCAGTGTACTAATATTTGAAATACAAGGTGTAACTCGTACCGCACATATCAGTGCACTGCTGTATATACTATATATCTGTACCCACTGCATCTATTATACCTCTTGTCATTTGACCCTCAGGAACATGTAACCAGTTACGTTACACCTTTTGTTTTCTAGCTTCTGCAGAGTATTATAATACAGTGTGTGTAGGCTGTATTCAGGGGGAACATAGAAGAGGCACTGTACAAAATGAAGAGGCACTATACATAAAGAGTAGGGTGACCAGACGTCCTCTTTTCCCTGGACATGCCCTACTTTTGGGCATTAAAAAAATGTCTGGGGGGAATTTGAAAATCGTCCGGGATTTTGTTGGACTGCCTCAAACTGTGTGAGTCAAACATAATTTATGTTTGACTCAAACAGTTTGAGGCAGTACAACAAAGTTATTTTAACTTTTAAAATGGCCTTTAGGGTTAAAAATAATAAAAACAAACTCACCTTTTCCACTTGTTCGCGGCGCAGCCGGTCCGGTGTCTTCTTTCTTCTTTTCTGGCCTTGCAGGTGACCTGCAAAAGGACCTTTGGTGATGTCACCGCGGTCACCACGTGGTGAGCGCACTCACCGCGAGGTGACGTCACAAAAGGTCCCTTTGCAGGTCCTGCAAGGTGAAAGAAGACACCGGAATAATAAAGGGAAGTTCGGGTCCCCAATGGCATAACACTATACCCCAGGGAATGGGGGGACCCGAACTTCCCTTTATTATTTTATTTCTGAAAAGGAGGACACCTGTTTTTTTTTTTTTTTGTTTTTGTTTTTTTTTTTGGGGGGGGGGGGGATTTGCCTCCTCCCCCCCCCCCCCCCCCCCACACACACATACAAAAAAAAAAAGATGTACTCCTTTTCAGAAATCAAAATCTGGTCACCCTAATAAAGAGGGCACATAGAATAAGCACTATACATAAAGGGGGCACATAGAAGAGGCACTATACATAAAGGAGGCACATAGAAGAGGCACTATACATAAAGGGGCACATAGAAGAGGCATTATACATAAAAGGGGCACATAGAAGAGGCATTATACATAAAAGGGGCACATAGAAGAAGCATTATACATAAAGAGGGCACATAGAAGAGGCACTATACATAAAGGAGGCACATAGAAGAGGCATTATACATAAAAGAGGCCCATAGAAGAGGCATTATACATAAAGGAGGCACATAGAAGAAGCACTATACATAAAAGGGGCACATAGAAGAGGCATTATACATAAAGAGGGCACATAGAAGAGGCATTATACATAAAGAGGGCACATAGAAGAAGCATTATACATAAAGGAGGCACATAGAAGAGGCATTATACATAAAAGGGGCACATAGAAGAGGCACTATACATAAAGGAGGCACATAGAAGAAGCACTATACATAAAGGGTGCACATAGAAGAGGCACTATACATAAAGGGCACATAGAAGAGGCATTATACAAAAAGAAGGCACATAGAAGAGGCATTATACATAAAAGGGGCCCATAGAAGAAGCATTATACATAAAAGGGGCCCATAGAAGAAGCATTATACATAAAGGGTGCACATAGAAGAGGCATTATACATAAAAGGACACATAGAAGAGGCATTATACATAAAAGGGGCACATAAAAGAAGCATTATACATAAAAGGGCCCATAGAATAAGCATTATACATAAAGAGAGCACATAGAAGAGGCACTATACATAAAGGAGGCACATAGAAGAGGCACTATACATAAAGGAGGCACATAGAAGAGGCACTATACATAAAAGGGGCACATAGAAGAGGCATTATACATAAAGGAGGCACATAGAAGAAGCACTATACATAAAAGGGGCACATAGAAGAGGCATTATACATAAAGAGGGCACATAGAAGAGGCATTATACATAAAAGGGGCACATAGAAGAAGCATTATACATAAAAGGGGCCCATAGAAGAAGCATTATACATAAAGAGGGCACATAGAAGAGGCACTATACATAAAGGAGGCACATAGAAGAGGCACTGTACATAAATGGTGCACATAGAAGATGCACTATACATAAAGGGGGCACATAGAAGAGGCACTATACATAAAGGAGGCACATAGAAGAAGCACTATACATAAAGGGTGCACATAGAAGAGGCACTATACATAAAGGGTCACATAGAAGAGGCATTATACATAAAGAAGGCACATAGAAGAGACATTATACATAAAAGGGGCACGTAGAAGAGGCATTATACATAAAAGGGGCACATAGAAGAAGCATTATACATAAAGAGGGCACATAGAAGAGGCATTATACATAAAAGGGGCCCATAGAAGAAGCATTATACATAAAGGGTGCACATAGAAGAGGCACTATACATAAAAGGACACATAGAAGAGGCATTATACATAAAAGGGGCACATAGAAGAAGCATTATACATAAAAGGGCCCATAGAAGAAGCATTATACATAATGAGGGCACATAGAAGAGGCACTATACATAAAGGAGGCACATAGAAGAAGCATTATACATAAAGGGGCACATAGAAGATGCACTATACATAAAAGGGGCACATAGAAGAAGCATTATACATAAAGGGTTCACATAGAAGAGGCATTATACATAAAAGGGGCACATAGAAGAAGCATTATACATAAAAGGGGCCCATAGAAGAAGCATTATACATAAAGAGAGCACATAGAAGAGGCACTATACATTAAGGAGGCACATAGAAGAGGCACTATACATAAAGGAGGCACATAGAAGAGGCACTATACATAAAAGGGGCACATAGAAGAGGCATTATACATAAAGGAGGCACATAGAAGAAGCACTATACATAAAAGGGGCACATAGAAGAGGCATTATACATAAAGAGGGCACATAGAAGAGGCATTATACATAAAGAGGGCACATAGAAGAGGCACTATACATAAAGGAGGCACATAGAAGAGGCACTATACATAAATGGTGCACATAGAATGCACTATACATAAAGGGGCACATAGAAGAGGCATTATACATAAAGGGGGCACATAGAAGAGGCACTATACATAAAGGAGGCACATAGAAGAAGCACTATACATAAAAGGGGCACATAGAAAAGGCATTATACATAAAGGGACACATAGAAGAGGCATTATACATAAAAGGGGCACATAGAAGGGCACTATACATAAAAGGGGAACATAGAAGAAGCACTATACATAATAGGGGCACATAGAAGAAGCACTATACATAAAAGGGGCACATAGAAGAAGCATTATACATAAAAGGGGCCCATAGAAGAAGCCTTTTACATAAAAGGGGCCCATAGAAGAGCCGCTATACATAAAAGGGGGACATAGAAGAGGCACTATACATAAAAGGGGCCCATAGAAGAAGCCTTTTACATAAAAGGGGCACATAGAAGAGTCACTCTACATAAAGGGGCACATAGAAGAGTCACTATACATAAAGGGGCACATAGAAGAGGCATTATACGTAAAGGGGGCACATCGAAGAGTCATTATACGTAAAGGGGGCACATCGAAGAGGCACTATTTATAAAGGGCAAAAAACATATGGCACTATATACAGAGGGCACAGAGCATTGGGCACTATATACAGAAGGCACGGAGCGTGTTGGCACTGTACAGAGGGCACAGACCATATGGCACTTTATATAGAGGGCACAGAGCATTTGGCAGTATACAGAGGGCACATAGTATATTGCAGTATACAGAGTGCACAGAGCATGTGGCACTATATACAGAGGGCAAAGAGTATGTGGCACTATATACAGAGGGCACAGGGCATATGGCGCTGTATACAGAGGGCACAGAGTATGTGGCACTATGTACAGAGGGCACAGAGTATGTGGCACTATGTAAAGAGGGCACAGAGCATATGGCACTGTATACAGAGGGCACAGAGTATGTAGCACTATGGCCATCATTACTTTAAGAAATGAAGGTCAGTCAGTCCGAAAAAATTGGTAAAACTTTGAAAGTGTACCCAAGTGCAGTCGCAAAAACCATCAAGTGCTACAAAGAAACTGGCTCACATGAGGACCGCCCCAGGAAAGGAAGACCAAGGGTCACCTCTGCTATGGAGGAGAAGTTCATCCGAGTCACCAGCTTCAGAAATCGCAGGTTAACAGCAGCTCAGATTAGAGACCAGGTCAATGCCACACAGAGTTCTAGCAGCAGACACATCTCTACAACAACTGTTAAGAGGAGACTGTGTGCAACAGGCCTTCATGGTAAAATAGCTGCTAGGAAACCACTGCTAAGGACAGGAAACAAGCAGAAGAGACTTGTTTGGGCTAAAGAACACAAGGAATGGACATTAGACCAGTGGAAATCTGTGCTTTGGTCTGATGAGTCCAAATTTGAGATCTTTGGTTCCAACCACCGTGTCTTTGTGCGACGCAGAAAAAGTGAACAGATGGACTCTAGATGCCTGGTTCCCACCATGAAGCATGGAGGAGGAGGTGTGATGGTGTCGGGGTGCTTTGCTGGTGACACTGTTGGGCATTTATTCAAAATTGAAGGCATACTGAACCAGCATGGCTACCACAGCATCTTGCAGCGGAATGCTATTCCATCCGGTTTGCGTTTAGTTGCACCATCGTTTATTTATCAACAGGACAATGACCCCAAACACACCTCCAGGCTGTGTAAGGGCTATTTGACCAAGAAGGAGAGTGATGGGGTGCTACGCCAGATGACCTGGCCTCCACAGTCACCAGACCTGAACCCAATCGAGATGGTTTGGGGTGAGCTGGACCGCAGAGTGAAGGCAAAAGGGCCAACAAGTGCTAAGCATCTCTGGGAACTCCTTCAAGACTGTTGGAATACCATTTCAGGTGACTACCTCTTGAAGCTCATCAAGAGAATGCCAAGAGTGTGCAAAGCAAAAGGTGGCTACTTTGTAGAACCTAGAATATAAGACATATTTTCAGTTGTTTCACACTTTTTTTAAGTATATAATTCCACATATGTTAATTCATAGTTTTGATGCCTTCAGTGTGAATTTACAATTTTCATAGTCATGAAAATACAGAAAACTCTTTGAATGAGAAGGTGTGTCCAAACTTTTGGTCTGTACTGTATATATATGTAGTGAACTTGGTTCTGTACTGTATTTGACTTATGGGTTTGGTTCTGGTGATATATATATGTATTGAACTTGGTTCTGGTACTGTATTTGACTCATTGGTTTGGTTCTGGTACTGTATTTGACTCATTGGTTTGGTTCTGGTACTGCATTTGACTCATTGGTTTGGTTCTGGTACTGTATTTGACTCATTGGTTTGGTTCTGGTACTGTATTTGACTAATTGGTTTGGTTCTGGTGCTGTATTCATGTAGTGAACTTGGTTTTGGTGCTGTGTTTGACTTATTTGTTTGGTACTGGTGCTGCATGTATGTAGTGATCTTGGTTCTTGCTCTGTATTTGTTATACGTGCATCTGATGCTATACTTCAGTCTAATACCATTCATTCACATCTGAGTTCGGGCCACTGTCACAGATTCTGTCAAAAAGACCGGACAGAAAAGTCCTGCACGCAAAACATTTTTGTCCGGTAGAGAAGCAGCTTCCTGATCAGATCCCATTATGGAGTCTCTTCAGCTCAGGAATTGGTAAATCTTGCCCCTGTAATGATCAGGTTGTTGCTATCAGTAATGTTCTGTATCTGGGATTGCACATGTGCGTGCGATCCCAATGTGAAAACACAACCGGCTGCCGCCTTTTAATGATTTAAAGCCCAGTTACCTATACCGCCTTTATATGGTAGGCGGAGTTAAACCGTTTAAGGTGGGCCGCTACACATGGGCCAGTGCTGTGTGCTTGCCCCCCAGGCTAAAATTTGCCAGCCAGCCCCTGGCTACCAGAGCCGGATTCTCACAGGCCACTTCTCCCAGGAAAGCTCTCTTTGACCTGTCCCCTATGCCAAATTTTGCCCATGTTTTATACTAATTTTTGGATCTTGGAACTTACTCCCCCTCCCATTAGCAAATATTTCCTACTTCAAAGACTGGTTTTGATCTGTGTGCTCTTTCCCAAGATGATCCAGAAGAATAAAAGGTGTCACATATTCCCACATCTTGCATATTATGACAACTCTATTTTCTCGCCATTTGCACATTGTGATGAGATCACACTGACTAGAGACATCACGACTGGTTGTGATACAATCTACTGTAGTATTCGTATTTGAATGGGAGAGTCCATCTGCTCTCAGCATGACTTAGAAATGTAAATGACTGTAAACACTACTGTAGCCACCCTGACTAGAAATACAAAAGGTTTCTCTACAACAATTGACCCCAAGAATATTAATTAGAAAACCTTTTCATCTGCTATATCAATGACTCTACAAATCTGATCTGGTTAACTCAATTCATTAAATTATAACTCAACACATAAGACATTTTATATGACCATATCTTCCTTTTATATATCACCAGATCTTACAACTGAGCTACAGTCTCCACCGCTTTTGGTTCCCTCCAAGCAGGTATTGGTATGTGCTTAGAAATAGAGACTTATTCCATACAAGCCAACAGGTGGTCATGAACTGATGCAAGGGCTTTATTCAACAATGTTTGAAATCCAAAAGGCAATCGTCCAGCACTCGGAAGTTAAAACCATAGCATCTTTTTTCCAAATTAACTCCAGTGGCATATTTCAAAACAGTCAACATGTTTCAATCAGTAAGTGATCTTAATCATGACATGGGGTAACATTCACTTAAATAGAATGCTGTCCTTCCTATAGTGGGAGTGTAATCATTACACTTGTTGATAGAACAATCAATCAAACACCTCCATAACAGGAGTAGGGGGCAAACTGCTTACATACAACATTTTAAAAAATTATAAGCAAAGCTAATTTTCTCTAAAGAAGTAGAAGGCATGGGAGTTTCAATTCTGAGCCAGATGCATGCATCTGTTTAAACTCTGTCGTTAACTTTACTCCTCCAGTCTAATAAATAGCAACTGGACTTGTTAACTATGGGCAAAATTACTAAGGAAAGATCCAAGGATTCGCAGGGGAACTTAAAAGCTTGTCTAAATCAAGGTGAAATAGAGTGGTTCATAAGGAATACTGGCTACAGTGGCTTACGCGGAAAAAGATGGGGCCTTCCAAAAAGAAGGATCTTCCTGCACCAGAAGGAGATTATTCAGAGGTGGAGGGTCACAGGGAATTGGAAGATCTGTCGGCCAGAGGGGACCAGCTGATCTCCAAATTGTTTTTCAAGAACCTGCTGGCATAATCTCTGGAACCTTTGGTTTGTGAACTTAAAGGTATCGGGTTGTGATAAGCGAGTCAACATAGTGGCCCTTCACAGAGTGGGGAGGGTGACAACAGCATGAGGAGTCAACATAGTTGCCCGGTCTCAGTGTGGGGAGGTGGGAGGCAACATCAGTGACAGTAACAGCACAAGATAGTGGCAGTATGAGAAGATGGCAGCAGAGGCAGCAGGTGTGTGGCATCAGGCTGGTGGCAGCATCAGAATAGTGACTGAAGCTGGTGCAGTGTCCCACTTATAGTGTGCACTACAAATGTCATGTCATTGTTAATATGCCATTTACGTATATCTATGCTGTAGGAACCTAATAAGGCTGATGCAACTGTCATACATGTTTCACACCCCTAGGTGGTGCTGTAACATCATATATAAAGCTATGTAACAGGTTAGAGCCAGTGAGTAGTTAGCTGTGTGGAGAGGAGAGAGGAGGAAGCAGCTGAAATGTAGCTGCAGAGGGCTCCCCTGGTCCGACCTTATGAAAATGGGCAATGACACACATAGGCAGCAACCAATTGACTACATAAGATGTCTTGATAGCAGTTGAGTTTATCCTGCCTCTCAGCAAGTGGAAAAAAAGGCCCTCATTTTGGACCAATAGTGAGGGTCTAACATGATGGAGAGCCAGTAGTCATGCCTCTAAGTAAAAACAGTAAAAAAAGAGTTAGTGTACTGTATTGTATTATATATACCAGGCCAGGCCAGTGAGCCACGTTGTCCTTCTATACGGTTTTCATAAGTTGGCAGCGGCACTTTTACGTGGGCGGCGTGCGTAGTGCGCTGCAGCAATTTTCTTTCATGCTAGGCCACGCCTCTAACTCCACCCAAACAAGTGAAGGTATTCTCAGATATGTGCCCCCTCACAGTAATTTGCCTTAGGCTACTTTCACATATATAGTGGTGGACCGGCAGGCTGTTCCGCAGTCCTGTCAATTCTTGGCGTTCTTGCTGGATGGCGGCCGGATCAACACCGTCCCCCATTATAGTTAATGTGGCTGGCCATTCTCCTTTTTGTTTCAGGCAAATGCGCTAGTGTGAAAGAATGTACCCTTAGATATGTGCCCCTTCATAGTTAGCACTTCCTCCTCCTACACACAGACTCAAAGACGTGCTCATGCTAAAGCTAATGTGAGTGGGCGATATCAAAAATATTCCCACGATAACGATATTAAGAAAGTTATCGCGATAACGATATATATGGCAATAAATACCCATTTAGAAGAAAAAAAAAATCATATGGCCCTCCTCTCACCCAATATCTTTGTAGTAGTATACAGTGTTAGTATTAAAAACGGTCATCATAACAATTGTGTATGGATTTATGTTGCAGAGCAACGTCAACAACGTCATCAACATCACCGTAAACCCTACAGTACCTTCAGCTTCTAGTAGGTATAAACATATTTAATTTACAGTATTTTTAATCCAGGCTACGTGGGAGTGCAGCTGCAGTGATACAGTACAGCACAGTACAGTACAGCAGAGTTGAATGTAATGCCATTATTTAAGGTTTTTTGACAGCTGCTGCACCACAGAGGAGCCCCTCTCACTCTTCTCCACCACAACAGGGAGAGAGGACCCCACCTGCTCCTCCAACACCAAGTCCACCACCCCAACTTCCAGAGGTAGAAGGTAGGTAACATAAAAAGTGTAATGGGTGGACCTTCTGTCATCAAAATATAAGCTAAATTTATGTTTTATCTTTTGTAGCTCCAACCATCAGGGAGGAGTTTTCCCTAGGCCCATGGGAAGACCACTCAGTATGGGTGTCCAGTAAGTACAAATCCCTAATTAACAGATGTTTAATATTTTCAAGCACTAGGATCATGCCACCCAACATGTTATTGATAACTAGACTGTGTACACATCAGGGGCTGGCTGGCAAATTTTGGCCTGGGGGGAAAGCACACAGCACTGGCCCATTGTCACGAGTGGTCTTGCGTCTGGAATCAGACGTTCTGCGCGGCTTTCTAAGTGACAGGTTTGACAGGCTATTCCCTGTGGTTTGGGTGCTGTTCTCCACACCCCTTTCCCTCAGCTGTTGCCGCTGGGCAATTAGCTGTCTCCTACTTACCTCTTCCTCTCCCAGTATCCCTTGCGGTTTATATCTGCTACATACCTGTTGAGAGTGGTGTGGATCTCGGCTGAGATCCTGTTGCTGAGTTCTACTTAAAGTTAAGTGTTTTCCCTTCCTTTGGTTATTCCTGTTTGAGTCTCCTGTTCCTCCTTCTGCTTGGAGGAACAGGTTACTCTCTTGTGTCATTAGACTGCAGGGTGTTCTAGGGTTTACTCAGATTAGGTTCCTGTGTATGAGCTTTCCTACCACCCGGGTTAGTTCATACTGGTAGCCAGCTAGGGCCTAGTCTTAGGGTCCCCTGCAGGAGGTGACCAGTTCCCTGGTTTTGTCTGTTCCCATCCCTCATACGCTCGGTGTGGCTTTTCCCCCCACACCTGAGCGTGACATTATAAACCGCCTCTAACAAAAATTTATGTCATTTTTGTGCTGACATGGATGCTATTGCTACAACTGGCTGAACGGCTGCAGGGACTCAGCTTGGAGGTGGCTGACATCCGCAACCAGATTCAGAGACCACAGGCTGGTGGTTCTGGGGGTGCTGAGTGTCAGGCCTGTTTGGAGCCTAAGGTCCCCCTCCCGGATAGATTTTCTGGGGAATGTGATAATTTTGTTCTATTTAGGGAGGCGTGCAAATTGTATTTCAGACTGCGTCCACATTCTTCTGGTAATGAGGAACAGAAGGTTGGTGTGGTCATCTCGCTGCTTAAAGGGGATGCGCAGTCATGGGCCTTTTCTCTACCGGCTGGTTCGCTGTCTCTCCGGTCGGTAGATGAATTTTTCAAGACCCTAGGGATTATCTATGATGACCCGGATCGTATCTCCCTGGCGGAGACCCAGATACGTAACCTTTGTCAGGGGTGAGCGGGCCGGTTGAGACTTATTGCTCTGAGTTTCGGAGGTGGGCGACCAATACTGAATGGAACGATCCGGCTTTACGTAGCCAATTCTGTCAAGGTTTGTCTGAAAGGCTGAAGGACGCTTTGGCCTTTCAGGAAACCCCTGTGTCTTTGGAAGCCGCTATGTCTCTTGCTGTACGCATGGATAGGCGCCTGAGAGAGCGATCTAGGGGCCCCCGCTCTCAGGACGTACTATCACATAGTTTACCAGCTTCCTATGACACTTTGGGTGAATATTCCCCTAGGTTGATGTCTGGGGATGAAACCTATGCAATTAGGGGGAGCCACTCCTGTAGCCACCCGCAATCATCTTGGTAATAAAAAGGGTGTGTGTTTTTTCTGTGGTCAGAAAGGACACTTTATCAATGTATGTCCATGCTTCCTATCTCTAAAGGAGAGAAAAGAAAAGGGGGCGTTGAATTCTCATCTCACTCTTGGTGGGAGTGGGGTAGGGAGACTGAAAATGTGCATTTGTCTTCATCCTGCAGTACCCGTTTTCTCCTGACTGCCGAGGTGGCGCTAGAATCAAAGGTTGTGAAAATTGAGGTGTTTATTGACAGCGGGGCAGGGGTGAACTTGATTGATGCTCAGTTTGTCCGTATGCATGGATTGTCACCAAGTTCTTTGGAACAAGAGGATTTCTGTGTTTGCCATTGATTCTGCACCTCTCTCTCAGAAGTGTTTGTCTCAGATGGTGCATGATATCAAATTAAGAGTGGGTGAATTTCATCAGGAGCTTATTTCATGTTTTGTGTTGGAAGGTCTTCCTGCTCCTGTGGTTCTGGGTTTACCGTGGTTAAAGCAAACATAATCCGTCCATTGACTGGCATACCTAGACAAATTGTGGATTGGGGGCGATTATTGTGTTGACAATTGCCTTAATACATCTTTTTCTGCTTTAACCACTAAGACTCTTCCTTCTTTTATATCGATTTCTCTGATGTATTTTCTGAAGGTGGATGTCAGGATTTACCCCCTCACCGGGAATACGATTGTCCTATCAATCTTATCCCTGGGAACAAGATTGCCTAAATCTAGGCTGTATAACTTTCTGGACCTGAGAGAACGGCCATGAAGGAATATATTGCTGAGAGTTTGGCCAAAGGACATATTAGGCCTTCCAAATCTCCTGTGGGCAGCAGGGTTCTTTTTTGTTAAAAAAAAGGACGGATCCTTAGGCCATGTCTGGATTTCCGTGAACTCAATAGGATTACTGTCCGTGATCCGTACCCCCCTTCCTTTGATTCCTGACTTGTTTAACAGATTGTGGATGCCAAGGTGTTCTCCAAGTTG
>ONZH01022941.1:0-29855 GCA_900303285.1 Rhinella marina
TCAGGCTAAATTTTTGGTGCTTCACCTGCCACCTGAGTCTAACTTGGTCGCTATGGGTTCACCGCCATGCTTTGTCAGGCTACATTTTTGGGTGGTTCACCTGCTACCTCAATCTAACTTGGTCACTTGTTGGTGTCTCTACGCTGTCACCATGCTGTGTCAGGCTTATGCCTGCGTCGTGGGGCGGGGGATTGCACAGCAGTGCCAGCATGAGCAGTGGTGTCACCTGCAGGCGGTGATGGACCTTCGTTGCACCTAGTTGGGTGCTTTCCTAACATGTGCCAGCACATGTGCCTTGCCCATCTTGGTCTGGGTCAGCACAATTGTCTTGAGGGTCACCACCAGGCTCTTGCCTGAGAATTTGGGGTAATGGTGGGATTAGGCAGCCTCAGAGGCATCCATGCATGCTGCCCCTGCTGTTTCCTGTTCATTTCCGTGGTGTTTCCATCATTTTCTGAGGTTTCCAGGTTTTCACGCAATCTTCCCTATGCAGAGCCCCGTTCCCCTGCAAAAAATGCTCGAGTCTCCCATTGACTTCAATGGGGTTCGTTATTCGAAACGAGCACCCGAGCATTGGGAAAAATTTGATTCGAATAACGAGCACCCGAGCATTTTAGTGCTCGCTCATCTCTATTCAGAGCCCTTTAAGATTGTCCCTTTCAGTGGCGTCATGGTTGTTGGATTGTAGGTAAGACGGGGCAACATTGTTAGGGCTATTTCACACGAGCTGATGCCATCCAAGGAATCCGCTGCATGTAAGAGAGCCAAGCCCCGTGCAGGACAGCAGAGGCACGGAGCATTAACATGATTAATAATGCTCTGTGCCCTTATTACTACAAAATCACAGTGAGATAAAGTTGTCACTGTGATTTTGTAGTAAAAAGATCAAAGAGAGGCACAGAGCATTATCAATCATGTTAATGTTCCATGCCTCTGCTCTCCGGAATGGGGCTTGGCTCTTCTACACGCAGCGGTTTTCTCGGACTGCATCCACTCATTTGAAAGCGCCCTTACACTGACACTATCAGGCCGAGGACTGTGGCTGATTACGGTCTGTTCATCTGAATCATAACTTTAACTGGTTATTCCATTATTAAGTATAACATTTCTCATCTACAGTATACACTCACCGGCCACTTTATTAGGTACACCTGTCCAACTGCTCATTAACACTTAATTTCTAATCAGCCAATCACATGGCGGCAACTCAGTGCATTTAGGCATGTAGACATGGTCAAGACAATCTCCTGCAGTTCAAACCGAGCATCAGTATGGGGAAGAAAGGTGATTTGAGTGCCTTTGAACGTGGCATGGTTGTTGGTGCCAGAAGGGCTGGTCTGAGTATTTCAGAAACTGCTGATCTACTGGGATTTTCACGCACAACCATCTCTAGGGTTTACAGAGAATGGTCCGAAAAGAAAAAACATCCAGTGAGCGGCAGTTCTGTGGGGTGGAAATGCCTTGTTGATGCCAGAGGTCAGAGGAGAATGGGCAGACTGGTTCGAGCTGATAGAAAGGCAACAGTGACTCAAATTGCCACCCGTTACAACCAAGGTAGGCAGAAGAGCATCTCTGAACGCACAGTACGTCGAACTTTGAGGCAGATGGGCTACAGCAGCAGAAGACCACACCGGGTGCCACTCCTTTCAGCTAAGAACAGGAAACTGAGGCTACAATTTGCACAAGCTCATCGAAATTGGACAGTAGAAGATTGGAAAAACGTTGCCTGGTCTGATGAGTCTCGATTTCTGCTGCGACATTCGGATGGTAGGGTCAGAATTTGGCGTCAACAACATGAAAGCATGGATCCATCCTGCCTTGTATCAACGGTTCAAGCTGGTGGTGGTGGTGTCATGGTGTGGGGAATATTTTCTTGGCACTCTTTGGGCCCCTTGGTACCAATTGAGCATCGTTGCAACGCCACAGCCTACCTGAGTATTGTTGCTGACCATGTCCATCCCTTTATGACCACAATGTACCCAACATCTGATGGCTACTTTCAGCAGGATAATGCGCCATGTCATAAAGCTGGAATCATCTCAGACTGGTTTCTTGAACATGACAATGAGTTCACTGTACTCAAATGGCCTCCACAGTCACCAGATCTCAATCCAATAGAGCATCTTTGGGATGTGGTGGAACGGGAGATTCGCATCATGGATGTGCAGCCGACAAATCTGCGGCAACTGTGTGATGCCATCATGTCAATATGGACCAAAATCTCTGAGGAATGCTTCCAGCACCTTGTTGAATCTATGCCACGAAGAATTGAGGCAGTTCTGAAGGCAAAAGGGGGCCCAACCCGTTACTAGCATGGTGTACCTAATAAAGTGGCCGGTGAGTGTATATTGCTGTTAACTACTTCTTATTGAGCTAAATGGTGCTCCTATAATTCCCTTTGTGGACTGCCCAACTAATATGTTCAAGTGCTGATGAGAAGTGTGCTAATTCTTATTGACGCGCCTGCACAATAGCAGGAATCATTCAGTCAAACATGTACAAGATCTGGAAAGTAGGACTAAGCTATTGACAGACATCTCTATAGCACAGGACACATTTCAGGGTACACTATTAGAAAGTAAAAAAAGAACACTAAGGGGCGCTATGACAAGAATGTAACAGCAATATTTAGACAATTTTATTATTCCTTTTGAAGCTTTATATTTTGTGTGACCTAACAAATATTGTGGGATTTAAAACTTTGAACATTATTTTCCAATTGCTCTCCAAAGCTACTCTGAAATACTTCATGATGAAAAGGGGGGCCTTCAAAATGTAACATGGGAGAAAAAGCAGGAGGTCAAATTTGGTATACAATATATAAAAGAAATAATTAGGAATGTACAGTCGTGGTCAAAAGTTTTGAGACTGCCACAATTTTGGTTTTCACAGAGTTTGCTGGGTCAGTGTTTTTGATCTTTTTGTCAAATGTTTCTATGGTATCCTGAAGTACAATTATATGTATTTCATACTTTTTTTTGTTTTGTTTGTTTTTTTTTTTACTTTTATTGTGTGCCAAAAGTAAACCATCCTGAGTCCATTCATCTGTGGGTTTGCTGCTCATCCACGGAGTGAGCTCACTCATAATTTAGGCTAAGAAAACTGCCATGAATAAAGGATGGTATTAAAACATCCTCCAAAAGCAACTTCTCCTAATGAATCAGGAGCCATTTAGTGCTAAGAAATGCTTTTTCCAGCATGATGGAGCATCATGTCATAAGGCAAAAGGGATAAATAAGTGGCTTGACGAACAAAACATTGAAATATTGGGTCCATGGCTAGGAAACTCCCCAGATCCAAATCCCTTTGAGAACCTGTTCCCTGTCATCAAAATGTGGGTGGACAAAAAAAAAACACAGAAATTGTGAAACTCCAAGCACTGATTAGGCAAGAATGAGTTGCAATCCGTCAGTATATGCCTCCCCTGCCTATCACAGTTATTTTCCAATGTAGGCCTGCTGGTGGAACACAGCATTGGAATGTATTGAATTAGGCATAAACTACTAATTCACAGTAGTGTATGTGAGAATCAATCTAATAATTACATGTCTCCTAGGGGGGCTTAAAAAAGTAAAAACAAAAGTAATCTTATATTTCAACATATAAAATGTAAGAAAAAATATATAAACAAATTCAAATCACTCCCCTTTCCTATAATTAAAATAAAAATGACTAAACAATAAAAAATAAATCTCCTATGCACTGCTAAATCTCAAAAAGCCACAGAAAATAATGCACTATAAAAATATAGTGCCTTGCGAAAGTATTCGGCCCCCTGGAACTTTTCAACCTTTTGCCACATTTCAGGCTTCAAACAAAAAGATATAACATTTTACATTTTTGGTGAAGAATCAACAACAAGTGGGTCACAGTTGTGAAGTGGAACGAAATTTATTGGATCATTTAAACTTTTTTTGTAATATTAAAACTGAAAAGTGGGGCGTGCAAAATTATTCAGCCCATTTACTTGCAGTTCAGAAAACTCACTCCAGAAGTTCATTGAGGATCTCTGAATGATCCAATGTTGTCCTAAATGACTGATGAAGATAAATAGAATCCACCTGTGTGTAATCAAGTCTCCGTATAAATGCACCTGCTCTGTGATAGTCTCAAGGTTCTGTTTAAAGCCCTGAGAGCATCATGAAGACCAAGGAACACACCAGGCAGGTCCGTGATACTGTTGTGGAGAAGTTTAAAGCCGGATTTGGATACCAAAAGATTTCCCAAGCTTTAAACATCCCAAGGAGCACTGTGCAAGTGATCATATTGAAATGGAAGGAGTATCAGACCACTGCAAATCTACCAAGACCCGGCCGTCCCTCTAAACTTTCATCTCAAACAAGGAGAAGACTGATCAGAGATGCAGCTAAGAGGCCCATGATCACTCAGGATGAACTGCAGAGATCTACAGCTGAGGTGGGAGAGTCTGTCCATAGGACAACAATCAGTTGAAAACTTCACAAATCTGGCCTGTTTGGAAGAGTGGCAAGAAGAAAGCCATTTTTCAAAGATATCCATAAAAAGTCTCATTTCCAGTTTGCCACAAGCCACCTGGGAGACACACCAAACATGTGGAAGAAGGTGCTCTGGTCAGATGAAACCAAAATCAAACTTTTTGGAAACTATGCAAAACGATATGTTTGGCGTAAAAGCAACACAGCTCATCATCACCCTGAACACACCATCCCCACTGTCAAAAATGGTGGTGGCAGGATCATGGTTTGGGCCTGCTTTTCATCAGCAGGGACAGGGAAGATGGTTAAAATTGATGGGAAGATGGATGGAACCAAATACAGGACCATTCTGGATGAAAACCTGTTGGAGTCTGCAAAAGACCTGAGACTAGGACGGAGATTTATCTTCCAACAAGACAATGATCCCAAACATTAAGCAAAATTTACAATGGAATGGTTCAAAAATAAACGTATCCAGGTTTTAGAATGGCCATGTCAAAGTCCAGACCTGAATCCAATTGAGAATATGTGGAAAGAGCTGAAAACTGCTGTTCACAAACGCTCTCCATCCAACCTCAAAGAGCTCAAGCTGTTTTGCAAGGAAGAATGGGCAAGAATTTCAGTCTCTAGATGTGCAAAACTGATAGAGACATACCCCAAGCAACTTGCAGCTGTAATCGCAGCAAAAGGTGGCGCAACAAAGTATTAATGAAAGGGGGTCGAATAATTTTGCACGCCCCACTTTTCAGTTTTATTATTGCAAAAAAAGTTTAAATGATCCAATACATTTCGTTCCACTTCACAATTGTGACCCACTTTTTGTTGATTCTTCACCAAAATTTAAAATGTTATATCTTTTTGTTTGAAGCCTGAAATGTGGCAAAAGGTTGAAAAGTTCCAGGGGGCCGAATACTTTCGCAAGGCACTGTATCAAGATTTATGATTTTCTTGGCTTTTTTTATGTCATTGAACCAAATCTTTGTTAAATTTATACATTGCAACATATTTGTTTGAGGACGTTATAAAATTCCCCTGTGCCATTTACAATTAAACTTTCTGTCCTATTTTACTAACATGTATAGTTCTGTGCTCTGAGTGAGTGATTGCATTTTACTTGAAATAAATTATATTTGCACATTGTAGTAATTGCATAGGGCCTGATAGAGAAACAATGCACTGAGAGGCATAATGGGAGAATTTCCCAAAAGAATCATTTTAAACAGAAGACAAACAATCCCACGTAACGTTAACAACAAAAATGACACATATGTCAATTGATGTAGCAAGAGATGATTCTACTCAGAAATCATTCTGATGCTTTTTTGAAAAATGTCACAATTCTACTCAAATAAAAAATACATTTGCAAATATGAAACAGAACGGTACACTGCTTCTAAATGCTCACCCTCTACTTTTCATACTGTTAGAATGTAGAATGGATATAAACTATTATTGCACAGCATGTAGATTACAATGCATATTGAGGATACATTGATCAAATTCCCAACATAGAGATCCTTGGATGGAATATATTTAATTTTAAGCAGGGTTGACATAACTTTTTAGTTTTACATTTAACCTATACAAAAAAGTATACATTAAACATATGCACACAGCAGCATCCATCACTCCATAGAGTTCCATAAAAAAAGTATAAAAGTATAAATAAATATGTACATATTTTTGCCAGATTTTGCAGGATGGAAAAATGTATGGTACTATGCGTTCGCATCCTTTTTTCCCAACAGTATATACGTTAAACATAGGTCAAAAAGTGATGTGAACCCAGTCTTAGCCTCATTACATGTAATGTGTCTATGCATTTTAAATCTTGTAGATTTTTTTTTTCTTTACTGTCCTGGGATGGTTATAATGGGAGGCACACACTTCCTGTATTAACTGTATACATGGACCAGCCGGGTTTGCACACTTTGTGGCAGTTGCAAAAAATGGGTGCTGTGAGAAAAATATCATATATAATTGCAGTCTCCATGGAGTGATCCTGTACAGCCCCCTCTTAGAGTCCCGGATGTGACAGGCGAGATGCCAGAGCCTTATCTACTTGACATTGAATTTCTAATCTGTGCTGATCATGTCCCAGTCTACACAGCAACGCTTATAAGTGAGCTGCATAACACTGGATGTGTTAGCATATCATTTGAGCTCTAGTGGCCAGTGACATGCAGTTATATAAACAGCTGATGATTACTCAAGTCAAATTGATTTTATCTTTAACCATTCACACGACCGTATGTACTGTATTTTGTGGTCCACAAATGGATGATGTACAGGTTGCATCTGTTTGTTTGTTGCCCTGTTGTAACAATGCCTATTCTTGTTCGCAAAAGCGACAAGAATAGGACATGTTCTACCTTTTTTGTGGGGCTGCGGAATGGGCATCCAACACACAGTGTGCTTTCCACATTTTTGCTAACCCACTGAAGTGAATGGGTCCGCATCTGATCCGCAAAAAATGCGGATCAGATATGGACCAAAAGTACGGTTGTGTGAGTGGAGCCTAAAGGGGTTTTCCAGGAATTTTACACTGATGACTTAACCTCTGGATATGTCATTAGTATCTGATCGGTGGAGGTCCCAATTATGCCAAGGGAGTCCCAAGATGTTTGAGAAGGCAGCAGCACTCGCCGTAGCTACTAAAGGAACTAGTGCCTTCTCAAACAGCTGATCGGTGGGTGTCCCGGGTGTTGGATCCCCACCAATCAGATACTGATGACCTATCCAGAGGATAGATGAAAAGAGTAAAACAGCAGCACAACGCCTTACCATATCCGATGTAAGTCCATTTATATGATGCTCGCAGCCAAAGATGCTGGCTTAGGATCATAAGCATAAGGATGAAGAAGAAACTGCAGCACTCTTTCAGATCTTGTAATTTATTCAAAAAAAGGTTTGACAAAGACTAGGTTATAGTTAAAACGTTGCTACTATGCTTGATGCACTTTTTTGAATAAACTACAAGATCTGGAAGAGCGCTACAGTTTCTTCTTCATCCCTATCCAGAGGATAGGTCATCAGTGTAAAACCTCCAGAAAACCCCTTTAATATTTGACAAGTGTCTTATTACAACAACAAATAGTGAACAGCTATTATTATATTTAGTGTTGAGTGAAGAGAGCTTTGAATCATAGATCCAAAATCATTTTGGTCAAAACTTCGTTTGAATGTTGTATGGAGATCTGTCAGCAAACATCGTGTCCGCAATACACGGGCACCTGCCATGTACGCACAGTATAACCATATTCACAATCCACAATCCCAATAATATGGTGTGGTGCAAAATGGAGACACAGATCGGAAACCCATGAGTGACCTCTACAGCAGCCCGCCCCTTTAACAGTGACCTCTACAGCAGCCCGCCCCTTTAACAGTGACCTCTACAGCAGCCCACCCCTTTAACAGTGACCTCTACAGCATCCCGTCCCTTTAACAGTGACCTCTACAGCTGCCCGCCCCTTTAACAGTGATCTCTACAGCAGCCCACCCCTTTAACAGTGACCTCTACAGCAGCCTGCTCCTTTAACAGTGACCTCTACAGCTGCCCACCCCTTTAACAGTGACCTCTACAGCTGCCCGCCCCTTTAACAGTGACCTGTACAGCTGCCTACCCCTTTAACAGTGACCTCTACAGCAGCCCGCCCCTTTAACAGTGACCTCTACAGCAGCCCGCCCCTTTAACAGTGACCTCTACAGCAGCCCACCCCTTTAACTGTGACCTCCACAGCAGCTAGAGTGGACACTGTCTTTACCCCAGAAAGCCAGACCTCACCGGCCATTCCCCCAAACGTGAAACAGCTCCCCCAGTTCCCATGAAGACACACCACTAAACATCAAGCCACGCCCCCTGGCTCCGTGAAGACACGGAGGCGAAGCTGTCTGAGTGTGAGTTACTGAAAGGGTGGACATCCCTGTGTCTGTCCAGGCACTGGGTCGGACGGAGAACAGGTAGCCAGAAAACTGGACTGTCCAGCCTAAAGCCGGACATCTGGCTACCCTGACATCAGCCTGCCCCTAGGGTGGCCAGAGGTCTTGTTTTAGGCTGGACAGTCTGGCTTTCAGATTCCCTGTCCTCTGTCATGCGCAGTGTCTGGATGTACACAGGGATGTCCTTTTGAACAGCTCACTCTCAGCAGCAGCACTGTGCAGTCTGAGCAATGAGCTGCAGGGAGAAAGTCACCCTCCCCCCACCCCTGCAGCTGAAAGAAGGTGATTTTTACCTATATTTTTAATCCCGGTCAAATGAGGTAAGAAAGGGGCGTGGCCTGACTGAGTCAGGGGCGTGACTTAGTGGGATCTGGGGGTGGGGCTTTTAAGTCCTTCTTTTGACGGTGGCCTGAATTACAGGTCGATGCCATAGTAATTTAGGAGGAAGGTGGGTAGCAGTGGAAGAATACATCTTTTATTACTACTGAACAGTAAATATGTGAAATTTACATGATATGAGGTAATGATTGATGATGAATTAGTCTAAAACATAAGTTATATTTATGGTAACCAAAATACCCCTTTACCATTGTCATCCACAGTGCTCTGCCTCTTTAATGCAGACCTACAGCAGTGAACTGGCTAGGTTGTCATAGAAACCTGGTGTGTGGAGACTGCCTGTGAGCTTCTATTGGCTGATAAGGGTCATGTGACCAGGCTACTATTGGCTAATGCATATTTTGGGAATATCTCAGGAACGGTACGTCCTGAAGAGCTGAAAACTGTTCTAAAACCTTCCCGGACACCTGATGTACATGTGTGCTAAATGTTGTGATTGTAGCTGCAGCGGTGTGGATTCCTTTAGTGGACATACACACACACATTAGTGTTCTTATGTGACTAGACCATTATGATATTTGATATGGATTCTATGTAACTGTACAAGATTTGGGTTTTCCCTCTGCTCCATACCGTTTTTCATAAGTTACATTTCTCCCCACAGTCCAAAGTTCCACAATTCTCTCCTGTAATTAGTGACACCTTTTGACCCCGATAATGCTATACATTAAACTGCAGAGCACAGAAGATTACACGTGTGTGAATTTTGTCATATATAATACAGAGCACAAAAATAAGAGCAATGCCATTTTCTTTTATTGTGATAGCAGCTAAAATAATGTAGATAAACTACAATCTTGTGAGGTCACACACTAGCTAAATGAAAGACAAGCTAAATGAAATGAGAAGATTGTATATTAAGTAATGGTAAATGGTGTATATACAAATCTCAGCTTACACCAGAGGTTTTACCCTTGAGAACTTTGATCAAGAATGATAACATATTCATGGGAACAACAATAAAATGTTTTTGGCAAACAGGAAAGTCATTAAATCTTCCCATGTATACTAATTGAAACGCACAATATAAATCTGATCGTGTCAATAGAGAAGATGTATCAAGTCAAGTGTTTAGAGAGCTGAATCAATATCCAAGTTAAGAGCACCAGTGTTATTATATTGATCAAAACCTAAAATCAATGCAAATGTTACTTCTATGATACATTTAATGATATTAAAATGTAAAAAAAATGTTTGAATAGTTGAAGCAGGGGGCAGCATGAAAATTATTTTCCTTGATCCTTCCCGAGAAATTGGTTAAAGATTATTTTTTTTCTTTAATTCGCAAATAGGCCATGTTGGCCTCTTGTTCTCTGATATATGAATAATCTTAAACAACAAAAATGAGGTCAATTCATATAAGTGTGTTAGAATACCTGTGAAAACTGACAATGTGTGCAAGACAAACTAATAAAAACATAAAATGTGGACAAATTGTGCAATATTCAGTTATTTCTCGTAACTTACATGAATCTTAATGGTTCTTCAAACACACTTGTGAAAAGTTGTCCTAGGTGGGGCAGGAGAAACAGGCATAGTGGGTTATTTATCATCAGTGGCTAATTAGCATAAAAGGTGTGCGCTGCATTGAAAAGTAGCAGGACTGACACTAGTGCCTAAGGCATGTCATTGAGCCCAATGGGGCATGAAAAATGAGTATGTGACCAATTAGCATATTCTATTTGGTATTGAAGTGACACTGAGAAAAACTGAGTAATGTGCAGCCAAAATTGCAAAGGTGCATGCAAATTAAATTATCATTACTAGAATGACAGTGACATTTTACCTACATTTTTCAGTATTAATTCGTAAAAGGGCATAGGCTTATCATTTTAGTTTAGTTTACATAATACTTTATATCAATAATCCTGAATTCATTTGAGGAAAACAGGTAAAATCACTTTATAATTTAGGCTAGTTTCACACTACCGTTTGGGAGATCTGGCAGACTGTTCCGGCAGAGAACAGCCTTCTGAGTCTCTCTGGATCTGGCATTGCCGGTAGCTACTTGACTGCTTAGCTATAAAGGAGGCGGACGACATGCATGTAGCTACCAGCTGGAACATTCTGCTGGATCTCCCAAATGTTAGTATAAAACTAGCATTACTAAGTTTAGGGAAGAAACGGTACGGTCATGGACAAGTTGACACAAAAACAAAGCCGTTCTGACCATCAGACTGTAGCAAAGCCGTTCAAACCGACATACTGTAGCAACCATCAGTTATTTTTCTTGAGTTGTTCAAGTGTTCATGAGGTAGTTGCATGTAGCAGTAGGCACTATACAGGCCTCCTGGCCAGGGAACCCTGATGTGGCCATAAATGGCAAACACCAGTGTTCACTGAAACCATGTTCTGCCTTTTTACTAATGATGACTGCATCAGAGTTTGCAAGAGGGCTGGAGAGCACCTACTGCCATCATGCATAGTGGGGAGACACACAGGACCAACACCAGGTGTTATGGTGTGGGGCACTATTAGCTACCATGGCCGTTCCTGTCCTGTTCTGGCCATTTTTGATGTTCATAGAGGGAAAATTGATGAGCTTTCAGTATGTCCAGGGCATTGTGGAATCAGTCCTCCTGCCTTTTTTGACTTAGGAGATCTGGTTTTAGAAAAAGATAACAACCATCTGCTCACTGCCTGCACTACATGATGTGCTTCTCAGGGTATCAAGCAGCTCCCTTGTCCAACTCAATTGGCAGATGGACAGGCCCTATGTTGGGACCTTGGCAGAACTTTGGGTCCAAGTTGAATGAGCTTCGAATGACATACCATAGGAGAATATCCAACATCTGCCAAACTGTCTTGCAGAAAGGGGAGATGCCAGCCAGTATTATTTTGACCCTGCCTGAGCATATAACCTGCTACAGAACCCAAAATAAAATGTGCACCACTTTGGTAGTGGGATCATTGTCCTAGCACCACTAGCAGTTAATACTTTGTCAATATCAGCTCAATTGCATTGTTTTCCCTGTGTTTTTTAATTTTTAGTTTCTGGTAGTATATTTATGCTTCACACATTTCAGCACTTGACAGATCCAACTTGTTAGTTTCCAGGGTCTATTGATTTGTGGCTATTCTGTTTTATACGCACTTCTGTCTTGTGGCAAGGGTGGCTTCCTATGACAGTGCAACATTTAAGGGGGTTTTCTGGGCTTCAGATATTGATGACCTATGCTCAGGGTAGGTCATCACTATCAGATTAGCAGGGCTCTGTAGGAACCCCTACTGATCAGCTGTTTTTAGTGGCCACCAGTGCTGGATATAACACTCTGAAGCCAGAAGCTTCATGAAGCCAGAAGCTACACTTTGAACCGAGCTGTGATTTCACCTCCATTTAAAGGTCCCTTTACATGAGTAGATTATTGATACGACTGAGCAACAAAGGAGTTATTAATCGTGTTAATGTTTGAACGACAACCATTTAGATGTGCAGAGTATTGGTATTCTGGATGATGAACAATGATTTAGGTGTTTACATGAGCGATCACAAAAATGTCAAACTAAACGATTATCGCTTGTCGTTCGATCATTCAGTGCTTTTACACTACTAGTTAATTGATCACTTCTGCTCGTTTTCCTGATTTTTCAAATGATTACTTAGGCCTCTTTCACACTAGCGTTAGCACGGATCCGGCACCTAAAGGGTGCCAACGGATCCGTGCTAACGCTGATGACGATTCCCCGCAGCGCCCTCTGCTGGGCGCAGTGGGGAAACGTCATAGCTGCACGCAGGAGGCGCGTGAAGATATGCTGCCGGCGTCCCTGGAGTATGTGAGTATGTATGTGTGTATGTCTGTATGTCTGTATGTATATATTTATGTATGTGTCTAGCTCTGTAGCCGGATCCGGAATGATCCCCCATTGCAAATCAATGGAGGACAGATCCGGATTACTGGTGTGTCCACACCAAACGGATCCGTCCCCATTGACTTGCATTGGGGGTCATTCCGGATCCGTCTTGGTGCGGATCCCTGGACCGGAGAGCAAACCACAGCATGCTGCGGTTTGTTCTCCGGTCTGAAGACGGAACGGAATGCTTTCAGGAGCATTCCGTTGTCTTCAGTTCAGTTTTGTCCCCATTGACAATGAATGGGGACAAAACTGAAGCGTTTTATTCCGGTATTGAGCCCCTATGACGGAACTCAATACCGGAATTTTAAAATGCTAGTGTGAAAGTAGCCTTACTTGCCTTTAGTTCAGTCAAGTCAGTCAATCTAGACAGACAGGTCAATCTAGTCTGAGCCAGTGAAGAGAACAGATGCAAAATGTGGTAGTGACAGAGATACCAGCCCTGGATTAGATGTCAGTCAGGGCCAGGCTAGAAAAGAACTTTGCTAGAAAAGAAAGCCAGAAGAAAAAGAGAGATGCAGAGTAAAAGTTCTGTAGAGGTGAATTGCATTACAAGAAGTCTATAGACTCTATAGCCACATTGTTCAGTGTAAAGGCTTCAAGCCCTGGACAAGCTTATAAAAGGGAGAAATCCAAATATGTCCACTTTTTCACCTCATGCTGAGGACATTGTGGAAGATGTAAACTATGAGTAAGGCAATCTGTTCAAAAATGGTACAGTTTGATGTGAGAGTCTGCCCTGTGGTTGTATTGGGCAAAAGTCAGCTTGAGAAGTACAGTGTAAGGAAGATTGCCCTAAACAGAATAAGTCATCAATGTCAGATCAGTGGCAGTCTAAACCGGCTCCACCAATCAGCTTTTTGAAGAAGCTATGGTACTCTATTGAGAGCTGCAACCTATTCCTAGACCAGTATGGTCTCGTTTATTGGTCACATGTGCAGCTCAGTTCCATTCAAGTGAATGATGATGAGCTTCAATACCAAGCACAGCCACTATGCAATGTATGGCTCTGTGCTTAGTATGCTATGAGGATGTTGCAACACACACCAGAGAGTTTACAAAGAGCAAGAGGCAGCAGTACTAGGAGTCAATATTTTTCTCCTGGAAAACCCCTTTAGCAATGTGTAGTAACATACACAGGATGAAAAGTTTCCCAGAAAAGCACTGCCCAGATCATCACACTCTCAACCAGCTTACCTTCTTACCGAAAAGTCTTCTGGTGCCATCTTGGACAGCTGTCCTCATGAACATGATGGAAACTTGAAAGAATTTAATTCACCAGACCAGGTCACCTTCTTCTATTGCTCCATTGTTCAGTTCTGCTGCTGATGTGTTCATTATAGGTATTGTAGTATAGTTCATATGCTTTATTGACACTTATGGCACTTATATCTTAGATACTGACAGACTGGACAGTTTTAACATGATGAAATGAAAAAAAAAAAAAAAATATATATATATATATATATATATATATATATATATAAAGTTTAAGGACAAAACCTATTTTAAATGAATAGTTTCTCTAACCTCTCAAGAGGGTACTCTTCTGCTCTTGTGCTTGAGTAAAACCAATAACACAACTCATAATAACATGTTCATGTTTAAATAATAACAAAAATAACATTTTAATCACAGATGCTGAAAAATATATATGGTATACTTTATGTTTCTATGTCACTAGACTCACTAACCCTGCCTGCCTCAAAGACATGTTTAAAAAAAATGAAAAACAAAAAATCTTTATTAAATATATTGCTGATAAAACCAGTATAAACACCCCACAACTACAGCTACTTAGGCAAATTGTGTCAAGTGTGGTATTTTCCTGACCACAAATATACTTGTATCCCCAGAATGTGTATATTCACCGATAACATCTGCCACAGTTTTCTATCAAAGTCCCTAATCCTTGGGGAATGCCTAACTACCTCCAAACCTTGAAACTGAATTGATTTGGTGTCACCACGGTGAACTTGTGTGACATGGCATGACTCTTATGGATGTCATCAAAATGTCCTCCAATCCGCCGTCTGAATTCCCTAATAGTTTTCCAACATATTGCAACCCACACATAGCAAGGTTACCCCTATCATGTCCTAACGGAGGCTTATCAGCATTCCCAAGGCTGTAATTGGGGAACATTACTGAATCTGAAAACCGTAGATGAAAGAGATAGCAAAATTCGCATCATTGCGACATATGATGCTGCCCACCAAGAAGTTAAAGAACTTCTATCTAGATACTGGGGTGTTTTACAATGGCGGTAAAAACCAATACTCATATCATCCAACTGATTAACCCACCCATTTTGTGCTACACTATGGTATTACCGGTCCCATCTACTTGTGTTGTCCTTGCCTAATTGTGTTGCCCCGCCTGCTGTCAATTTGGTCCCACCTACAGCAGTCCTCAGTCTGGCTCTGGTGACCGTTGTTCATTATTTTCTTCCTTCCCCACCCACCTGTCAGTTTCCACCTTTCTCCTTAGTTCAAAACTGTTTTTCTTCTCTAAACCTAGTTTGCTTTGAAGGGAAGAAAACTTAAATTTTTGTCTTAATGGGGCACACCCACATAAGAATAATGTTTACCCGACACCATCTTAGAAGAATTACCCTGTGATCTTACCTAACCAAGTAGTATACTCGCTCCTCCAATATATTACCCTTGTTGTGTAGCATGAGAACATTGGGTGCCCTTTATAAGGTTACAGCAGTTGAAGGCTCCAACAAAAATGAAGATCTATCTGATGCACATTTTGGAGCTTGGAGAGGAGGTCAAAATGTTGGCGTGAGGGTGCAAGTCTCTGAACATAATACTGATTCATTCAAAGTGAATCTGTCACTAGGGACCTCTGTATCATGGTGTCATAGATCCCAATTTATAACCAAATTTCTTGTCCTAACAAAGATAGACTGGACACAATTGAATCTTTAATTAATTAATTTAATTTGTGGAATATAATTGGCCACGGTGCCTAAATGATACCCGTATTAACTTTATAACTCAATTAATTAATAAATCCAAACATAAATAATTAACCAACACATGTAGTCCGCCCTGTAAGGGGCGACTTTACCCGATTCTCAGCACCGCAACATAGTTATGTGAAGAAAAATAAAATAAAGGGGGGGGGATTTGGGGAGGGGGGATGTTTCTTCACTACCACTTACTTGAGTGTGCAGTAACAAACTCTTCTCTTCTTTTATAGGTTCCAGCACAAGACCAACTGCTGATTTCTGCTCCAATCAAAATGCTTCTTCCTCCAGACCTTTGGTTAAACCATCCACATCTGTATCCAGGTTAATAATAAATATAAACTTATTTAAGTGCATGCAAATGACATCATGCTTCCCCTATTTGCATCCGCAAACATGGTTTGTATCGACAAATGGCTGTGATTCAGCTGATTAAAAAGCTGTTTTTCTTTTGTTGATCCGAGTTATGGTACTTCTTCTTAAAGAGAGGATTAGGCTTTTGGTGCAATGCGGGTGTCACCATTGCTCTTATTGCAACCAAGCTCCACTCCTTTCTGTGGCCAGGCCCTCCCTGGCTAGTTTGCCACTGCCTGGTCCTGTCCATTAAAGCAGCCAGGGAGGGTTTTCAGTGACAAATTTTTAAACAAACCTGCCATGTGTGAAGTTACAGCATCCTTAAATACAGTGCCTTGCGAAAGTATTCGGCCCCATGGAACTTTTCAACCTTTTACCACATTTCCGGCTTCAAACAAAAAGATATAACATTTTAAATTTTTGGTGAAGAATCAACAACAAGTGGGTAACAATTGTGAAGTGGAACAAAATTTATTAGATCATTTAAACTTTTTTTGTAATAATAAAACTGAAAAGTTGGGCGTGCAAAATTATTCGGCCCATTTACTTTCAGTTCAGAAAACTCACTCCAGAAGTTCATTGAGGATCTCTGAATGATCCAATGTTGTCCTAAATGACTGATTAAGATAAATAGAATCCACCTGTGTGTAATCAAGTCTCCGTATAAATGCATCTGCTCTGTGATAGTCTCAGGGTTCTGTTTAAAGCACAGAGAGCATCATGAAGACCAAGGAACACACCAGGCAGGTCCGTGATACTGTTGTGGAGAAGTTTAAACCGGATTTGGATACCAAAAGATTTCCCAAGCTTTAAACATCCCAAGGAGCACTGTGTAAGCGATCATATTAAAATGGAAGAAGTATCAGACCACTGCAAATCTACCAAGACCCGGCCGTCCCTCTAAACTTTCATCTCAAACAAGGAGAAGACTGATCAGAGATGCAGCCAAGAGGCCCATGAACTGCAGAGATCTACAGCTGAGGTGGGAGAGTCTGTCCATAGGACAACAATCAGTCGAACACTTCACAAATCTGGCCTTTATGGAAGAGTGGCAAGAAGAAAGCCATTTCTCAAAGATATCCATAAAAAGTCTTGTTTACAGTTTGCAACAAGCCACCTGGGAGACACACCAAACATGTGGAAGATGGTGTTCTGGTCAGATGAAACCAAAATCGAACTTTTTGGAAACAATGCAAAACGATATGTTTGGCGTAAAAGCAACACAGCTCATCACCCTGAACTTGGAGTCTGCAAAAGACCTGAGACTAGGACAGAGATTTATCTTCCAACAAGACAATGATCCCAAACATAAAGCAAAATCTACAATGGAATGGTTCAAAAATAAACGTATCCAGGTCTTAGAATGGCCAAGTCAAAGTCCAGACCTGAATCCAATTGAGAATATGTGGAAAGAGCTGAAAACTGCTGTTCACAAATGCTCTCCATCCAACCGCAAAGAGCTCCAGCTGTTTTGCAAGGAAGAATGGGCAAGAATTTCAGTCTCTAGATGTGCAAAACTGATAGAGACATACCCCAAGCGACTTGCAGCTGTAATCGCAGCAAAAGGTGGCGCAAGAAAGTATTACTGCAAGGGGGCCGAATAATTTTGCACGCCCCACTTTTCAGTTTTATTATTACAAAAAAAGTTTAAATGATCCAATAAATTTAGTTCCACTTCACAATTGTGACCCACTTGTTGTTGATTCTTCACCAAAAATTTAAAATGTTATATCTTTTTGTTTGAAGCCTGAAATGTGGCAAAAGGTTGAAAAGTTCCAGGGGGCCGAATACTTTTGCAAGGCACTGTAGGTCACCTCAAGTAGCAGAATGAAGCGCAATATTAACCCTTTTAGACAGTCTTTTTTTTTGGCTTTCACTTTTTCTTCCTTGTCTTTAAAGAGCCATATTTTTTTGGTTTTCTGTTCAAAAAGCAGTATGAGGGCTTGTGTTTTGTAGGATAAGACCTTGTTCACACGTCAGTTATTTCCACCAGTTTTTGTGAGCCAAAACCAGGAGTCAACAAATCACAGAAAAGGGTGCACTGCGACGGTAAATGCAATTGATAATATATGGCTAAACCCTCACGCTGATGTTAAAACCAGGAGTGGAGCCTACTCAGAGATAAGGTATAATGAAAAGATCTGCAACTGTTCTATGTTTTTGACTCGCACCTGGTTTTGGCTCACAATAACTGATGGAAATAACTGATCAACTAAATGACGTGTGAACAAGGCGAACAAGATGTATTTAATAATGGCACTTTTTAATTTACCATAGATTCTATTGAAAAACGAAAAATATTTATGTTGTGAAATTGGAACAAAATTGCAATTCCACCATGATTTTTAGGGTTTTACTTTTACGTCATTCACAATGCCCCAAAATTGACATGACAACCTTATTCTACAAGTCAGTACAATTACAGTGACACCATATTTATATAGTTTTTATTATGTTTTACTACTTAAAGAAAAACTTTATTTTTTTTCTGTGCATCATCATTTTCTGATACTTTTTGGGGTACATATGACTTTGTATCACATTTTATTCAAATGTTTTTGAGAAAAATATTTTTTTACCTGTTAAGTTGTTGACATGTTGAAATTTTTCTGTTTATTTTTATGTATAAAATTGGGTGTTTTTTAAATCATTTTATAACTTTTATAATGTCATTTTTTAGTCTCCTTAGGTGACTTGCATGTGTGATCTTCTGATTGCTTGTCTCGTAGACTGTAATAGAATAATATTGTGGTCTGTGGGATTTTCACAGGCTGTCAGGTTGTGCCTTGTGCACGGTTTTTCCAGCCAATAATGTGTACTCTTCCCTGAAGGCAACTTTATTGCCCTAAACCCCAGAAGACACCAGGGATCTAGTGAAACATTTTGAGGGGCAGTGTTTATATGGTTTATTCTGTCCTCCTGCTGTAAGCCTCTCATATAGGAGTTAATGTACTGACCACAGTATAGGACAGTGTTATATGGAAAGATAGGTTGAGTGCACCAACCCTATCCCAAGCTGATATCCATACTAGTAAATCTGAGCAGCAGCAGTAGACAGGGGTTTTAACCATTAACTTTGAGTTTAAGTGGGAATATAGATTATACATTTAATAGGAAAGGGTCCACAAATTGATAAATGTAAATAGGGTATTATTGGCCAAATGGCTTTGGGAAAATATGGGTTGACCATAACCCAACATTTATCAGGGTCAATTTGAATTGTGTTTTTTTTCCGGCAGATCGCTATGACAGATCTGGGAGCCTTCACAAGGCCCCAGGGTGTCATAGCAACCAATTGGAGCACTGTCCAACTCCTCAGATGTTACTGTCACTATAGACTGTGGCATTTGAGGGGTTAAATGACCGGGATCAGCCATCCCAGTGATTGTGTTTCAATTGTACTCCTGCATTAGAGTTCAGAGACTATGTCTGATTCTATCTCTACTGTACTTGGCTTCTGCAAAGTAAATCACTATGGTTTTATTATCTGGTTTGATCTCTGGACATGCAGTGAGAAGTATAGCCTGCTTGGGGAGTAATGGATATGTCCAGAGAATAAACTAGAGGATAAAAACCATAAGCGATAGAAGCAAAAATTAAATAAGATAATATATGATAATGGTCTGGTGTAGAGAGCTATACACAAGAGACACAGACTAGTGATCTTACACTGAGAACATAGACTGATGGATAAGTATGTGAGATCAATCACCTGTCTACCTTCTGACAGGTCTCTTACCCTAAATCATCATCATCTACTTAATTCCTGTCCTTCAGTCTGTGCAAAGTAAATGGACTACGGCTTTTATCTACTTTTTTTTTTCTCTGAATGTACTGTAATATGGCAAAACACATACAGAGAGGAGGCCTTGTTCTCCAGGGTATGAATCTGATTGGTCAATGAGCCCTAGGGGCAGTAAGCACAGGAAGTCCCAGCATGTGTAATTCTAGAAGACTGCAGAGTTGTGGACCCACCTCCTATGGTCTCCAGGGAACTGCAAGTGAAGATACTGCATGAACAGGGCTGTCAGATAAAAAATAGAAAAGGTATGAGCACTAAACCACTTTTGTAGGCGCAGAAGACCATGTATTCTGAAAATGCTTGTCATTAGTTCACATCCTGGGGAAAACACCATTTTACAAGTAGAGTTTATGACATGAAAAAATGGTCAACAGTTTCACTTAGTTGAAATTGATCCTGTGTTATTTGCAGAGAAATTTACAGAAATAGATTTTGGCTAAATTCATACTGAATTCAGAATTACATTTGGGATAGAGATGACCGAATTTCCTAAAATTAGTTTTTGTCATAAGATGTAATTAAATATTGGATTAAAAAAGAGAAGTGGTATATAACACAATTCTTTCTGGAAGACAAATTGAATATTGGTGAAGAAAGATGTTCACAGAGTAGTTGTAAAATAAGTGAAGTATTTAGATACTCACAATTGCAAGCACTAGTAAAGGGTATACGTAATAAGGTGTATTTGAGGGTGGAGAGTCATAAAATAATTAATTTTCTTACAGGATGGAAAGGAAAGGATAAGTTGATATCACTATTATATAGGAAATTGAATGATTTAGTTTTTGAAATATTACGATGCGATAGTAAGGATAAATGGGTGGAAGATGTAGGGGAGTTAACCACAGAAGATTGGTACAGGTTCTGTAATAATTCTAGTCTCGTTTGTAATCCATCATATAGGGTTACTCAATTTAAGATTCTTCATCGACTCTATGTTACTCCAAGATGGCTTCATAAATTGAATACTAATATACCCATGGTTTGCCCTAGGTGTGGTATTTTGGAAGCTGACATCAGACATATGTGGTGGAATTGCTCAAAGATCTCACCATTTTGGGACGATTTGATTGAGATCATAAGGGAAATTTATGAATGTAAGTTAGAAAGCAGTATTAAGTTATGTATATTTGGTGATACACCACATAGGGTTGATGTATATAAAGGTCAAATCATTTATAAATGTTTTTTTATGCTCGATTATTGAGTGCAAGGAAATGGATGCGACCTGAAGTACCAACAATTAAAAACTGGATATAAATTATTAATCTGAATCGATCTATTGAGAAGATGGGGTATAGTCGGCAAAACAAAATGTATAGACATAAGCGTTTATGGGAAGGATGGGAAAAATATATAAGTTCTAAATATAATATAAGGTTGATTTAAGGTTTTTTTTTTTTATTTATTATTTTGTTTTTGTTTTTTTTCTCTCCGCCCCATATAGTATGGGTGGGTGGGCGGGTTGGTTTCTTGGAAGGGTTTTGGTCATGTCTACTAATGATAAATTATTGGAGGTTCTTTTTATTTGGTGAAAAATTGTTAATTTTACCATTGGAAGACATGTATATTATGTATTTACAAATGCTTTGTTTACTGTCTTTTTATATGTAAAATGAATAAAGAATATTTAACAAAAAAGAAAATTAGTTTTTGTCCAATTTGACCAAGAAATTTGATTTGAGTACGAACTGATTCTATCCAAATTGAAAGTGCTTCAAATAAATGGAAAATCTCTCTCTGTCTTAAAATTCTACCAAAGCGAATCTGAAGAATTTCTGATTCTACCAAATCAAATGTTTGTTGTTTTTTTTCAAATATTTAGGTCAAATTTTGATTCTACATAAAGCATCCATTTGTGCATCTATAATTTGGCAGCACCGATTCAAATCATCTTACTGAAGGCATATGCAATTCTATGACTATGCTCCTCAATATAGTTGGGGTCTCAGGATCCCAACATATACAGGAAAGCACATCCTTTTTCCATATGTTTGGCCATAAAAATCTCCAGGGATATTGGTGTTTACAAGATTTTCCTGGAGTAAATACCAACTGTGCATCACAGTTGTGGTGTAAATTTACTCTAGGCTTGGCTGCACACACAGGTATCTTATAAGAACTGAGAATACACATTAAAGCTTCAGTTGATAGGATAATGTCTATGTATAACTGATGACAAACCTTTGTTATTGGCGTTTTCCCTATATAGGGAACTCTCAGAGTTGGTTGCATAAGTAGAATAACTCTCTATCTGCTATATAGTTTTCATCCCCAACATGCAACACTCACTAGGGTCAATTTCAAGGAACACCAATTTACATATTTGTATATTTTTGGAGTGTGGGAGAAAACCTACACAAACATGGAGAGAATATATTGCATACTTGCCTATGGTGAGGTTTGAACCCAGGACCCCAGTGATATAAGTTTCCTCTACTAACCAGTGAGCCATCATGAGCCACACTATGAATTTAAAATGAATGAAATGAATGATGAAACGTTTTAAATCTTGCTATACATTTTTGGACTGAGGTAACTGATTTCATTACTCTACTGTTTTCTTACTGTAGATGCCGCAAGAATCCTCATTATTGGTTGAAATATCTGCCCGTCTATGGCCTGTCTGCCACTGTGATTTTAAAGCTCATGAAATCACCCAAGAAATCATTTAATGCACTGAATGACTGAAAATTTCAGAGCAAAATTTAGCTTTTGAAGTTGGAAGTAAAAAGCTGCATCCTAATGATAAAGTATAATTATGCAAGAATTCTCCATCCTCTGCTCTCATTTACTGTTATACATAAAAATCCTCTTTCCCAATGCAACCATGTTTAAATATGATTTTGTAGATATGTAGCCCGATGCCAACGCATTTGTTTTTATTTGTCATCAGAGTTGCTTTAATTGCAGTCAGTTGGTAAAACCCTAAATAAGGGTATAGAAATAGGCAGGCTTTGATGTAAGGAAATCATGCAATGGGGTGAATATTAAGGCTAATTGGTCTGTGAGCCATTTCTGTATCTTCCTGTATGTGTGTTTTTTTTCTGCAGGCTCTAAAATATTGTTCTCATTAATTTATTTACCACATTTTTTATGCTTTTGCAGGGAAATATGAGGTTACATCTAACATTAAAATTACAAATTGGCGGATTTTGTCTACTGTTTTATTATAAATATGGAGCACTGTTTGCTTGTCAACCAGCTTCATAATTAGCAGTGGTCTATGAGGTATCAAGGCAAGAGATCATCACATCACGCTTCAAGTTTATTCCACAGCTTTCTGCTAATGAAAAAGTCTCTGAGGAATTGGCATATCTAAGGTTGGCAGCTATGCAGCATTACACTTTGAACTTAAATTTTCTCCAAACCTACATTAGAGTTTTGTTTTTTGATCAGGCATCATATTTATAAAAATATCCAATTATTTTATGTTTTTCCAGACGCTTTTTTTTTAAAGGAAGCTAAGCATAGCTATGCTAGCTACAATGTACACTGTATTTGTGATTGTTACATAAATAGGAATGCACTTTTCTAGTTAATAGAATGACATTGGTATAATATGACATATATACAGTGTATGTATATATATATATATATATATATATATATATAGTATCATTTGAGACAATTAATGTGTATTTTTCAAGTTACCATTTAATTGTTTGATATAACGTTAAAGTTAACTTCACTCAGAGAGGATTTTTCATTTTTATGTTTTCGTTTCACATTCCCTGCCTTTCCGGAACCATTTACATTCACAATAGCCATATGAGAACTTTCTAATGGCATCATTTAATTTTTTAATTGCATAGGTTTTGTTTTTACAGCATTCTCTATACGGTCCCCTTCATTCTCCAGGTCAGTGCGATTATGGCGATACCACATTTGTATAGTTTTCCTTGCATTTTAATGTTGCGGAAAAAAATTAAAAACCTTGAAAAAATGTTTTTTTTTCATCGCCATATTCTGACCCCCTATAACTTTTTTGTAGTTATGTGTATAGAGCTGTGTGCAGCTCATCTGCAATGTGATCTGTACTTTTCATTGATTCCGTTTTGCTGTATGACATTTTTCATGTATGACTTTTTTTAAGCATTTTTTTTTTTAAGTTCCCATAGGGAACTTGGACATGCAGTCATCAGATTCATTTTATCATATGCTGCAATGCATCAGCCACAGGCAGGGTCTCCATAGGAACATATCTGCAGTGGCCTTGGATCATTCAGGAGGATCAAGACTGCTGCACACACTATCCAGCATCCGAGGTCCCTGCTTGGGGTGCCATTGCAGGCCTGGGAGCACTAGCTTCTGGATTTTTTAGCTCCCAGATGCCAGCACCTGAGTAGTGAAATGCATGTAATGGACATTATCATTAGAGATGAGTGCAGTTTTGAAAAATATCAATTTGGCCAATTAGCCGCACTTTGACAAAACATTTGATTAGCTATGAATTAATTTGGCATGAATTCCGATAAATCGATAAATCAGGTATACCCAGCCCAGTCTGCCTAATCATATTCACCCTACTTGGTCGCTTAATCTCAGTGTGAAGGTGCTTGCCACTTAAATTGCAGGGAGATTGCAGGGAGCTGAGACGCTGTCTTATATTTAGAACTGGCTCTGGATATATTAGATTGCCTTTTAATACAGAGGCACAGTAATTTTATATATAAACTAACAGATTAACAGGGATTGAGGGAGTAGTTGAACAAGAAAAACGTGGTGAAATATTAAACCAATCACAGAAAAAAAGTGGTCTAAAATGGCAGAGAAGTGCTCAAAACCCCATATGCTGTTGCACATATCAAACCGGGGGAGCAAATCCCACACATGTGATCTGTTGCTAACAGCAATCCCCAGCAAAAATGCATACAATGGAGGATGTCTACACCGGACCATGTACCACAAAAACATCCTACACAAGATAACCAATTGTGCGGATGTGACAAACTATATAATCAAACAAATCACGGAAAAAGGTGCACTGCAACAGTAATTGCAATTGATAATATTTGGCTAAACCCTCACACTGATGTTAAAATGAGACTTTCGCCAATATATTCTTATATCAAGAACATACCGGAGCCCAGGCACCCTGTCAAGGTATCTCAGAGTGGCACGGGACCTAACGCTAACCTACCTATGCCGTATGGGGAATTACGGAAGGAGCATACAGGCCGACACACACAGCGACCAACTCCTAGTTACCTCCAGGGTGAGATCACATTTCAAATGGGAGGAGGGAGGAGACTGTGAGTCCCACCTACCAATGACTCATGTGACTCAGGCTTCACAGGTGCACCATAATGTTACCATAAGATCTAGGTCAAGGCACATTGAAACCTGGAGTTGCCACACCTCCAGTTGTAAATGTACAAACACAATCATGGAAAAAAAGTGGTCTAAAATGGCAGAGAAGTGCTCAAAACCCCATATGCTGTTGCACATATCAAACCGGGGGAGCGAATCCCGCACATGTGATCTGTTGCTAACAGCAATCCCCAGCAAAAGTGCATACAATGGAGGATACCTGCAGTGGACCACATGTACCACAAAAACATCCTGCACAAGATAACCAATTGTGGCTCCGGTATGTTCTTGATATAAGGATAAAACATAAGAAATGCAACAGCACTCTGCGAACACAGACAACAAATTGAGTACATATAATACTGCCATACTCACCATCTACACGATACTAGCGCTACATTGTAAATGTGAGATTCTTGGCAGATAATTTTGTACAAAAATTATCTGTGCCTGTCTGCCATACATCAAGGCGATCTCTTTAAGACAGGAACCTAACACTAAACGCCATAGTCACTAGGTGCCATAGCAGCCTCCATTAACTATAGAGGATGCAGGCTCCACATGCATGCTAAGCCGACATTATATTGTACCTCTTATGGTGCCAAAATGGCCTCCACTGATTCAGGGAATGCTGGCTACACATGCATGCCGGAGCCCACACAATATGATACCTCCTTGGTGCCACACCGACCTCCATAACGCTCAGGGAATGCAGGTTCCATATAATGCTGAGCCCACTCTGTTCCACCTCTCCTGGTACCAGTTGGTCTCCTATGCATATAGGGAGAGCAGGACACAGCTTTATACTAGCACTAATTAAAATCAGCCAGTAAGGCAAACAGGTTAGTTAGGAGTGCACGACCGAAATGGTGGAGTCAGCCACGCCTCCACCTAAACTGCAAGAAAAACTGGGGGTCAGTCAGCACATCCAGGTATGCAGGTGCACGTCACATAGGTGTGGCTGCAAAATAGAATGATAAAACATAAGAAATGCAACAGCACTCTGCGAACACAGACAACAAATTGAGTACATATAATACTGCCATACTCACCATCTACACGATACTAGCGCTACATTGTAAATTGTAAATGTAGCGCTAGCATCGTGTAGATGGTGAGTATGGCAGTATTATATGTACTCAATTTGTTGTCTGTGTTCGCAGAGTGATGTTGCATTTCTTATGTTTTATCATTCTATTTTGCAGCCACACCTATGTGACGTGCACCTGCATACTTGGATGTGCTGACTGACCCCCAGTTTTTCTTGCAGTTTAGGTGGAGGCGTGGCTGACTCCACCATTTCGGTCATGCACTCCTAACTAACCTGTTTGCCTTACTGGCTGATTTTAATTAGTGCTAGTATAAAGCTGTGTCCTGCTCTCCCTATATGCATTGGAGACCAACTGGTACCAGGAGAGGTGGAACAGAGTGGGCTCAGCATTATATGGAACCTGCATTCCCTGAGCGTTATGGAGGTCGGTGTGGCACCAAGGAGGTATCATATTGTGTGGGCTCGGCATGCATGTGTAGCCAGCATTCCCTGAATCAGTGGAGGCCATTTTGGCACCATAAGAGGTACAATATAATGTCGGCTTAGCATGCATGTAGAGCCTGCATCCTCTATAGTTAATGGAGGCTGCTATGGCACCTAGTGACTATGGCGTTTAGTGTTAGGTTCCTGTCTTAAAGAGATCGCCTTGATGTATGGCAGACAGGCACAGACAATTTTTGTACAAAATTATCTGCCAAGAATCTCACATTTACAATGTAGCGCTAGTATCGTGTAGATGGTGAGTATGGCAGTATTATATGTACTCAATTTGTTGTCTGTGTTCGCAGAGTGCTGTTGCATTTCTTATGTTTTATCATTCTATTTTGCAGCCACACCTATGTGACGTGCACCTGCATACCTGGATGTGCTGACTGACCCCCAGTTTTTCTTTATGTTCTTGATATAAGAATATATTGGCGAAAGTCTCATTTTAACATCAGCGTGAGGGTTTATCCATATATTATCAATTGTAATTACTGCTGCAGTGCACCTTTTTCCGTGATTTGTTTGGATATATTAAACTACCCTTTAATATTGAGGACAAGTGGGGGAGATTTATCAAACTGGTGTAAAGTAGAACTGACTTAGTTGCCCATGGCAACAAATCAGATTCCATCTTTCATTTTCCAAAGGAGCTGTGAAAAATGAAAGATGGAAACTGATTGGTTGCTATGGGCAACTAAACCAGTTCTACTTTACACCAGTTGATAAATTCCCCCCAGTATTTCTATGTATAAAGTAACTGATGAACAGGGATTGTGGCAGCAGTTAAACAAGATAAACACGGTGATATATTAGACCACCTTTTAATATTAAGGCACAGTAAAATTATGTATAAACTGACAGATTAACGGGGATTATGGCATCAGTTGAACAAGATAAACACTGTGATATATTAGACAGGCCTTTAATACTGAAGCATAGTATTTCTATGTATAAAGTAACTGATTAACAGGGATGGTGGAAGCAGTTGAACAAGATAAACACATTGATATGTTAGATCCCTCTTTAATATTGAGGCACAGTAATAATATGTATAAACAGAGAGATTAAGGGGGATTGTGGCAGCAGTTGAGCAAGATAAACACGGTGATATATTAGACTGCTCTTTAATACTGAGGCACAGGAATTCTTTATGTAAACTAATTTATTAACAGGGATTGTGGCAGAAGTGGAAAAAGGTAAAAGCGGCAAAATATTAGAATGCCCTTTAATACAGAGGCACAGTAATTCTATATATAAACTAACAGATTAATGGGGATTGTGGCAGCAGTTCAATAAGATGCACATGATGATATATTAGACCGCCCTTTAATACAGAGGCACAGTAATTCTATATATAAACTAACAGATTAACGGACATTGTAGCAGCACTTCAACAAGATGCACATGATGATATATTAGACTGCCCTTTAATACTGAGGCACAGTAATTCTATATAAACTAACAGATTAGCTGGGATTGTGTTAACAGTTCAACAAAATGCACACAGCAATGTCACTCAACCAGCACTGTCCCTGCAGTCCCCCTATGCTCTCTCTACAGTGTCTTAAAATTCTCCCTACGATCTCCCTGCACTGTCCCTGCACTGACCCTGCACTCTCCCTATCCAATATTCTACATTAACAAGCTTTCTGAAACTCTGTCTCTAGCACATAAGTGCTAGTCATGTCTCTCCCTATGCTCAGTGTACAGTGAAATGGTGGAAACCGTGTGGGATGGGGAATTTTTTTAGGGCTATGTGATTGGCTGGCTGCATGGCATTATGGGCCATATCGCATTCTTGGGCTTCTTAATTTTACTTTCTAACATGTGAAGCAGCCATTTTAGAAAAAATCTATTTGTTACCGGGAAGCGCGTGGAAATTCAGATTCATGGCAAATCAACTGTTTTCTCAACTTTGCCAATTACATATCAAATGCTTCTATTTGCTCAATGTTATTATCATCGATTGCAGACATTAGCCCTAGGTGTCTGCTGTTTGAAACTCGCAAACAGGCACCATCTTTAATGACCCATCCAGCGATGTACATGTATGGCGCTTGGTAGGAAGGGGATAAAGAAACTCTTCATGGTCCCCTTATTAAGCATCATTCACCTACGTGTGCAGCAGTTACCTGATAATCAGCCATTTTCTCACTGTGATTTAGTATAAATCTATATTTCAAATCATTTTTCCCTTTCTCTTATAGAAAACAACTCTCTGTGCACTGACTTCCTGCTGAGCTTGTAATATATACTTGTTTAGGCCTCATGCACAGGACTATGACCGCATTGCGGTCTGTAAGGCATGGATCCGCAAAATACAGACAACTTCCGTGTGCAATCTGTATTTTTCTCACTACTATTCTTGTCTGTAATATGGACAGGAATAGGATATGTTCTATAATTTGCAGAACAGACACATGGATGTGGTGAGAACATGGATGACATCTATGTGCTGCCAACAGAAATTAATATGCCGTTGTGCAATTCACAAAAAATGTGGATCGAACACATATACAAAGTATGGTCTCCTGCATGAGGTGAAAGTGAAAAGGTTGATATAATTCACCTTTATTTATTAAAAAACTTAATTTCTCTTCTTTTAAGGCAGATAGTGATACATCATAAAATAGTTTTTACTTTACATGTCCACTTTAATCATTTTGTAAATGTACTTTTATTTTTTAGGATCTTAGAATTTTAGAAGCAAATTTTTAATTTTTTAAGAAAAATTTCCAAAACTCACTTTTTTAAGGACCACTTCAGTTATGAAGGCACTTTGCGGTGCTTACATAGCGGAAACCACCCATAAATGACCCCATTGTAGAAACTACACTCCTCAAGTTATTCAAAACAGATTTTAAAACATGTGTTAACCCTTCAGGTGTTCTACAAGAATTAAAGGAAAAAGGAGGATTTTTAAATTTCACTTTTTTGGCAGATTCTCCATTTTAATTCCTTTTTTTCCTGTAACATATCAAGGGTTAACAATAGAGATGAGCGAGTAGTGTTCGATCGAGCCGGTATTCGATCGAATACTACGCTATTCGGCATACTCGATTTCAATCGAGTATAACGGCGATGGCGCACTTAGAATTCGTTTCCCCTCCCACCTTCCCTGGCGCTCTTTTTCCACCAATCACCATGCAAGGGGGGTATGACAGGCCCGCGGAGCACGCTGGCAGCGCGAAAACGGCGTCTACATGGATTGGCTGGAAAAACCAC
>ONZH01022942.1:0-63482 GCA_900303285.1 Rhinella marina
TATGTGAAATAATTTAGCAAGAGAACGCACAGTACAGTGGCCAATTAAAAGGCCTAGATATTGTATATTTCAAGGTACACAGCCGTGTACTAACTGAACAGACGGTGGGTATTTACACCAGGTATGTGAAATAATTTAGCAAGAGAACGCACAGTACAGTGGCCAATTAAAAGGCCTAGATATTGTATATTTCAAGGTACACAGCCGTGTACTAACTGAACAGACGGTGGGTATTTACACCAGGTATGTGAAATAATTTAGCAAGAGAACGCACAGTACAGTGGCCAATTAAAAGGCCTAGATATTGTATATTTTCAAGGTACACAGCCGTGTACTAACTGAACAGACGGTGGGTATTTACACCAGGTATGTGAAATAATTTAGCAAGAGAACGCACAGTACAGTGGCCAATTAAAAGGCCTAGATATTGTATATTTCAAGGTACACAGCCGTGTACTAACTGAACAGACGGTGGGTATTTACACCAGGTATGTGAAATAATTTAGCAAGAGAACGCACAGTACAGTGGCCAATTAAATGGCCTAGATATTGTATATTTCAAGGTACACAGCCGTGTACTAACTGAACAGTACGGTGGGTATTTACACCAGGTATGTGAAATAATTTAGCAAGAGAACGCACAGTACAGTGGCCAATTAAAAGGCCTAGATATTGTATATTTCAAGGTACACAGCCGTGTACTAACTGAACAGACGGTGGGTATTTACACCAGGTATGTGAAATAATTTAGCAAGAGAACGCACAGTATAGTGGCCAATTAAAAGGCCTAGATATTGTATATTTCAAGGTACACAGCCGTGTACTAACTGAACAGACGGTGGGTATTTACACCAGGTATGTGAAATAATTTAGCAAGAGAACGCACAGTACAGTGGCCAATTAAAAGGCCTAGATATTGTATATTTCAAGGTACACAGCCGTGTACTAACTGAACAGACGGTGGGTATTTACACCAGGTATGTGAAATAATTTAGCAAGAGAACGCACAGTACAGTGGCCAATTAAAAGGCCTAGATATTGTATATTTCAAGGTACACAGCCGTATACTAACTGAACAGATGGTGGGTATTTACACCAGGTATGTGAAATAATTTAGCAAGAGAACGCACAGTACAAGTGGCCAATTAAAAGGCCTAGATATTGTATATTTCAAGGTACACAGCCGTGTACTAACTGAACAGACGGTGGGTATTTACACCAGGTATGTGAAATAATTTAGCAAGAGAACGCACAGTACAGTGGCCAATTAAATGGCCTAGATATTGTATATTTCAAGGTACACAGCCGTGTACTAACTGAACAGATGGTGGGTATTTACACCAGGTATGTGAAATAATTTAGCAAGAGAACGCACAGTACAGTGGCCAATTAAAAGGCCTAGATATTGTATATTTCAAGGTACACAGCCGTGTACTAACTGAACAGACGGTGGGTATTTACACCAGGTATGTGAAATAAATTTAGCAAGAGAACGCACAGTATAGTGGCCAATTAAAAAGGCCTAGATATTGTATATTTCAAGGTACACAGCCGTGTACTAACTGTACAGACGGTGGGTATTTACACCTGGTATACAAAAAGGGTATTGCAGGCACACAGAACCCAGAACACTAGAGCCAAATAAACTGTATTTAAAAAAATAAAATAAAATTCACAGCCGTTATACTGCCAGATCAGATGGTGCATATACACACTAGTTATTATAACAGGGTTTTTCAGCCAAAAAGAACGCTGAACAGTAGTGCCAAATATAGTTTGGTATGTAGCAGAGCACCTAATACACCACTAATGCCTCTCTCTGTCCCTACTCCAGCAGCTATCCCTGAATACGGCAGCCGTTCTCTGTAAAGTGTATCTTGTAGTAAAGCTATCACTGTAGTGCACTATAGTAGCCCTGATAAGGGCTTTTAATCACGCTCCTGCCTGTCCAACTGCTAAAACCTGTCTGTCCCTTCTCCAGCCTCTGTCCCTGACTAAGTTCACGCAGCATATGCGTACGAGCAGGAAGAGCTGAGTTTTTAATATTCGAGGTCACATGGTTTTTCCAGCCAATCCATGTAGACGCTGTTTTCGCGCTGCCAGCGTGCTCAGCGTGCCTGTCATACCCCCCCTGCATGTTGATTGGTGGAAAAAGAGCGCCAGGGAAGGTGGGAGGGGAAACGAATTCTAAGTGCGCCATCGCCGTTATACTCGATTGAAATCGAGTATGCCGAATAGCGTAGTATTCGATCGAATACCGGCTCGATCGAACACTACTCGCTCATCTCTAATTATAATTATAATAATAATTATAATTACCTGATCATCAGCGGAGATAAGGGCTGCATTTACATACAGCAATTACCTCCACTCTATGGAGAGAAGCGATGGCTACAGCAATCTTGTCCTCATAGAAAATCATTGTTTCTGGGCAGCAGATCCCTTACACAGCACGATCTTCTGCACAGAAACAATGATTTTAGGAGGCTGAAAGACACAATTACCTGATAAATGTGCATTTGCTTGTTCAGTAAAGGGGTTTTGTAACTTCAGCAAGTGGCATTTATCATGTAGAGAAAGTTAATACAAGGCACATGCTCATGTCCATATTCCTTTACTGGCTTGATTAGTTTTACCATCACATTATACACTGCTTGCTTCCATGGTTACAACCACCCCGCAATCCAGCAGTGGTGGCCTTGCTTGCACACTATAGGAAAAAGTGCGGGCCTCTGGTGCACAGGACCAGTAATTGACTTGATTATTGGTCCATGTAAAAGTACTGTAGGGATTGTGTACTTGCAATGGGAGTGGCAATGACAGACTCTCAGACTTCAAATGTCCATATGGTGCTTTATTTTCATCCAGCACAACACAATATAAGGCATCAAAGTTAACCATCACTTGGGTGAAGCCTCAACACACACAGCATAACACAAAATATCAAAATAAAACCTGGGCGCTAACCAATACAGAGAGAACATGTCTCTTTCTACCCTATGCGTTCATCGTGTCAGGGGGATCGGGCTTTGCACAGCCACACAAACAGCCACCATGCTCTGGCCCTGGCCGAGGCTTTAAGGCCTTTATATTTTCCCCAGTTATGATCCCAGTAGCCACACCTGGAATCTCCTAAGGCTAGGGGGAATAGCTGTCTTGGAGTAAAGGTATGGATTGGTAGGTCCCCCTACCCATCCATAAAAAAGATACCCACAACAAAATCTGAACAACATGGCTCAAGCAACCTACCTTTACTAAAACAAATACAGCCTTCTGGACTCTTTCTATCTCACCCAGCTAGTGAGACAGATCACATCCTTTATTAGTTCTGGTAGCTCTTCTGAAAGAATTGTCAAGTACCTTTGTATCCTGGTGGTGATGTACAACTCTTGGCACCATGCTTGGCTGGGACTAGTGTTACAGTAACTGTGTGCTGTAGTGCCTGAGAACACAAAGGCGTGGGACACCATGTTTCTTAACTGGTCTGTGAGATGTCGAAACAGTTCTCATTGTGTGAACACTGTTTGTTTAAAATAAATATCTGGACTGACATTCTGCTGTTTTGCCACAAGATGTTTCCTAAACACAGCTAACAGACCGCATATTTCCATATTTTTGAGAGGTGGAGTTACAGAGCCTGGAGAAGGACGGGAGCAGCCATCTTAGAAAAAGCTGAGACTCAGCAACTGTGTGAGCAGAGGATCCATTGAAATTCAGGCGTGTGAGCACCCTCCGGTGCCCAGAACTACAGCCCAGTGAAGCTGACTGTGTCCAAGGCTCTGATCCTGTCCAGAGGAATGAGGATTGCTTCCAGGAATGCTGATGAGAGCTGAGGAGCAAAGGAACATACACAGCGGTACTGCATGCTTGTTGTAGAAGCTTTTGTTCAGTTCACAGTCACCAGCGGATGCAGAGGAGACCCGGGTCGGTAAGACTGATCGTGCACGCACCTCATTACAGTGTTGTCGCCTAGAATCCTAGAGACTGAGACCAGGCCTGTAGTCAGTTAGATAGGATTTCTGTTTGTGTCAGGCCAAGTGTTGCTGGCTGTTCATTGCACAGACTCCACAATTTAAAGTGACATTTCACACTGGAGAGTAAATAAACTTCCCCACAAACTCAAGCCAGACTGTTGTTCACAAAAAATACTCAGGCACGTGCTACAAGACCAGTTATGGGAGGGGGAATTCTGTAGAGCATTGTAAGTTTGTAAGCTGTTGTGCTGCACCGCAGGCTAGCCTGCACCTTGCACCCAAACAATTGTTCTTGATTTTTTTAGGGTAATAACAGGCAGGCTCATAGTGATTCACAGGGAAACAGAGGAATCCCTACATCAATATAACTGGGTAGACTACCAGGGGCCAGCCTGTATCCTCTCTTCCCTTGGACCCACGTTTTGAAGTTGCAGAGACCCCCATAATCAATCATCTTGTAGCGTCTTGTTACCGTCTGCCTCTGTGTGGGCAGGTAATATTTGCATGTCCCTGTACAGTGGGCCCCCAGAATAAATTTTACTAGTGGGCCCTAGGCATCCCAGTCCGACACTGATAACAGGTAAGGCATGGCTGTTTAGTTGTGCCCTCCAGTAGGTAAATTACTGCACTTTCCTTCTGCATCCATCAGAGGGCGCCATCAGGCTGGGTGTATATAAATTTATTGTGTGCTCCCAGCATTTGTGGTTGGCTCATTGCCACTTTTAAGTAAAATACTGGTGTTGGAGTTGCTCTCCTCGTTTGTGACTTCGCTGTATCCTGGTGAGCCCACCCCAGTACACGGCTTACAGGTTCACCATAATGATAATTTTGGTCTTCAGGACCAGAGACAGTTTAGCCATTTTTTTGCACACATTACTTTAACAGCTATAACTTTGTATTTGTTGGACTAGTGATATAATTTTTTAACTTTAGGAATAATTTTGTTTTTTGTACATATGATTTATGCTTTTTTAAAGACTTTTTAGGGTTATAATTTGAAAGCATAGCAACAAATGCGACTTTTTACATTTTAGCTATTTTTATGGTAATAATTAGAGATGAGCGAATCAAAGTTGACAAAGTGGTCCCGAAGTCAAATTTCCTCATGCTTTGGGGTAACAAATCACATTTTTCTAAAATGGCTGCTGCACATGTTACAAACTGAAAGTAAGAAGCCCAGGAACAAGGGAGCACTCACAATGCCATGCAGACAGCCAATCAGCAGATAGCCAGCCCCTGTGATGTCACATGCCTGGTCTCAGCCATTTTACAGTGACCTTAGTGCAGGAAGAGACTTTGCAGGCACTAGGGACAGTGTTTAGGAAAGACTTCAGTCACAAAATATTACTATTGAGCAGTTCAGGGACAGATTATTCATAGTATAGGGATATAATAGGGAAGCATTAACCACACTATAGGGAAAGAGCAGGGGCCAATTGTACAGTGTAAAGCCTGGCTAATAGAGGCTATCCTATTATACCTTGCTGCACTAATTGGGGTTAAAATGTGCCCTAATACTATAGATTTTAGACTGTTTGAATTCTTTGATACTCCAGCAGAGGCATAGCTAGAGGTTCAGCACAGGGGGGGCGAAACATACTTGAGTGGGCCCCCCACTTAGTGGCTTCCCAAACGCACGTTTCCAACTTCACAGGCACATACTACTAGTTGTGGTTATAATATTGTATTAGAAAGATGACTGTATAAACTGCTAGATCATCTATGCTGTTAAGTACAGTACAATAGACTTTCTACATACCCTACTCTAAATACTCTACCACATAATGCAGTAAAATATAGGAGTAATAGGAGTAAAAAACAAGGGGACTCCTATGTTAAAGGAAACCTGTCCCCAGTTTTTACATCACTAAACTAACAGTACCCTGCCCCCATCAGACCTCAGATCAGCGTATTGTGCCTCCATCAGAACTCAGATCAGCGTATTGTGCCCCATCAGACCTCAGATCAGCGTACTGTGCCCCCATCAAACCTCAGATCAGCATATTGTGCCCCATCAGACCTCAGATCAGCAGAATGTGCCCCATCAGACCTCAGATCAGCAGAATGTGCCCCCATCAGACCTCACATCAGCCTACTGTGCCCCCATCAGACCTAAGATCAGCAGAATGTGCTCCCATTAGACCTCACATCACCCTACTGTGCCCCCATCAGACCTCAGATCAGCGTATTGTGCCCCCATCAGACCTCACATCACCCTACTGTGCCCCCATCAGACCTCAGATCAGCGTATTGTGCCCCCATCAGGCCTCAGATCAGCGTATTGTGCCCCATAAGACCTCAGATCAGCGTATTGTGCCCCATAAGACCTCACATCAGCGTATTGTGCCCCCATCAGACCTCACATCAGCCTACTGTGCCCCATCAGACCTCAGATCAGCGTATTGTGCCCCATCAGACCTCAGATCAGCGTATTGTACCCCCATCAGACCTCAGATCAGCCTACTGTGCCGCCATCAGTCCTCACATCACCCTACTGTGCCCCCATCAGACCTCAGATCAGCCTACTGTGCCCCCATCAGACCTCAGATCAACGTATTGTGCCCCCATCAGACCTCACATCACCCTACTTTGCCCCTATCAGACCTCAGATCAGCGTATTGTGCCCCCATCAGACCTCAGATCAGCGTATTGTGCCCCATCAGACCTCAGATCAGCGTATTGTGCCCCATCAGACCTCAGATCAGCGTATTATGCCCCCATCAGACCTCACATCAGCCTACTGTGCCCCATCAGACCTCAGATCAGCGTATTGTGCCCCATCAGACCTCAGATCAGCGTATTGTACCCCCATCAGACCTCAGATCAGCAGAATGTGCCCCCATCAGTCCTCACATCACCCTACTGTGCCCCCATCAGACCTCAGATCAGCCTACTGTGCCCCCATCAGACCTCAGATCAACGTATTGTGCCCCCATCAGACCTCACATCACCCTACTGTGCCCCCATCAGACCTCAGATCAGCGTATTGTGCCCCATCAGACATCAGATCAGCGTATTGTGCCCCATCAGACCTCAGATCAGCGTATTGTGCCCCATCAGACCTCAGATCAGCGTATTGTACCCCCATCAGACCTCAGATCAGCAGAATGTGCCCCCATCAGTCCTCACATCACCCTACTGTGCCCCCATCAGACCTCAGATCAGCCTACTGTGCCCCCATCAGACCTCAGATCAACGTATTGTGCCCCCATCAGACCTCACATCACCCTACTGTGCCCCCATCAGACCTCAGATCAGCGTATTGTGCCCCCATCAGACATCAGATCAGCGTATTGTGCCCCATCAGACCTCAGATCAGCGTATTGTGCCCCATCAGACCTCAGATCAGCGTATTGTGCCCCATCAGACCTCAGATCAGCGTATTGTACCCCCATCAGACCTCAGATCAGCAGAATGTGCCCCCATCAGTCCTCACATCACCCTACTGTGCCCCCATCAGACCTCAGATCAGCCTACTGTGCCCCATCAGACCTCAGATCAGCGTATTGTGCCCCATCAGACCTCAGATCAGCGTATTGTGCCCCCATCAGACCTCACATCACCCTACTGTGCCCCCATCAGACCTCAGATCAGCGTATTGTGCCCCCATCAGTCCTCACATCACCCTACTTCGCCCCCATCAGACCTCAGATCAGCATATTGTGCCCCCATCAGACCTCAGATCAGCATATTGTGCCACCATCAGACCTCAGATCAGCGTATTGTGCCCCATCAGACCTCACATCAGCCTACTGTGCCCCATCAGACCTCAGATCAGCGTATTGTGCCCCATCAGACCTCAGATCAGCAGAATGTGCCCCCATCAGTCCTCACATCACCCTACTGTGCCCCCATCAGACCTCAGATCAGCCTACTGTGCCCCCATCAGACCTCAGATCAACGTATTGTGCCCCCATCAGACCTCACATCACCCTACTGTGCCCCCATCAGACCTCAGATCAGCGTATTGTGCCCCCATCAGTCCTCACATCACCCTACTTCGCCCCCATCAGACCTCAGATCAGCATATTGTGCCCCCATCAGACCTCAGATCAGCGTATTGTGCCACCATCAGACCTCAGATCAGCGTATTGTGCCCCCATCAGACCTCACATCACCCTACTGTGCCCCCATCAGACCTCACATCAGCCTACTGTGCCCCCATCAGACCTCAGATCAGCGTATTGTGCCCCATCAGACCTCAGATCAGCGTATTGTGCCCCCATGAGACCTCACATCAGCCTACTGCTCCCCCATCAGACCTCAGATCATCCCACCCAGCCACATAAGATTAAAATAAAAAACCCCATCAGACCTCAGATCAGCAGAATGTGCCCCCATCAGTCCTCACATCACCCTACTTCGCCCCCATCAGACCTCAGATCAGGGTATTGTGCCCCCATCAGACCTCAGATCAGCGTATTGTGCCACCATCAGACCTCAGATCAGCGTATTGTGCCCCATCAGATCTCACATCACCCTACTGTGCCCCCATCAGACCTCACATCAGCCTACTGTGCCCCCATCAGACCTCAGATCAGCGTATTGTGCCCCCATCAGACCTCAGATCAGCGTATTGTGCCCCCATCAGACCTCAGATCAGCGTATTGTGCCCATCAGACCTCAGATCAGCGTATTGTGCCCCATCAGACCTCAGATCAGCGTATTGTGCTCCCATCAGACCTCACATCAGCCTACTGTGCCCCATCAGACCTCAGATCAGCATATTGTGCCCCATCAGACCTCAGATCAGCGTATTGTACCCCCATCAGACCTCAGATCAGCAGAATGTGCCCCCATCAGTCCTCACATCACCCTACTGTGCCCCCATCAGACCTCAGATCAGCCTACTGTGCCCCCATCAGACCTCAGATCAACGTATTGTGCCCCCATCAGACCTCACATCACCCTACTGTGCTCCCATCAGACCTCAGATCAGCGTATTGTGCCCCCATCAGACCTCAGATCAGCGTATTGTGCCCCATCAGACCTCAGATCAGCGTATTGTGCCCCATCAGACCTCAGATCAGCGTATTGTGCTCCCATCAGACCTCACATCAGCCTACTGTGCCCCATCAGACCTCAGATCAGCGTATTGTGCCCCATCAGACCTCAGATCAGCGTATTGTACCCCCATCAGACCTCAGATCAGCAGAATGTGCCCCCATCAGTCCTCACATCACCCTACTTCGCCCCCATCAGACCTCAGATCAGCGTATTGTGCCCCCATCAGACCTCAGATCAGCGTATTGTGCCACCATCAGACCTCAGATCAGCGTATTGTGCCCCCATCAGACCTCACATCACCCTACTGTGCCCCCATCAGACCTCACATCAGCCTACTGTGCCCCCATCAGACCTCAGATCAGCATATTGTGCCCCATCAGACCTCAGATCAGCGTATTGTGCCCCCATGAGACCTGGTCTCAGCCATTTTACAGTGACCTTAGTGCAGGAAGAGACTTTGCAGGCACTAGGGACAGTGTTTAGGAAAGACTTCAGTCACAAAATATTACTATTGAGCAGTTCAGGGACAGATTATTCATAGTATAGGGATATAATAGGGAAGCATTAACCACACTATAGGGAAAGAGCAGGGGCCAATTGTACAGTGTAAAGCCTGGCTAATAGAGGCTATCCTATTATACCTTGCTGCACTAATTGGGGTTAAAATGTGCCCTAATACTATAGATTTTAGACTGTTTGAATTCTTTGATACTCCAGCAGAGGCATAGCTAGAGGTTCAGCACAGGGGGGGCGAAACATACTTGAGTGGGCCCCCCACTTAGTGGCTTCCCAAACGCACGTTTCCAACTTCACAGGCACATACTACTAGTTGTGGTTATAATATTGTATTAGAAAGATGACTGTATAAACTGCTGGATCATCTATGCTGTTAAGTACAGTACAATAGACTTTCTATATACCCTACTCTAAATACTCTACCACATAATGCAGTAAAATATAGGAGTAATAGGAGTAAAAAACAAGGGGACTCCTATGTTAAAGGAAACCTGTCCCCAGTTTTTACATCACTAAACTAACAGTACCCTGCCCCCATCAGACCTCAGATCAGCGTATTGTGCCTCCATCAGACCTCAGATCAGCGTATTGTGCCCCATCAGACCTCACATCAGCCTACTGTGCCCCCATCAGACCTCAGATCAGCGTATTGTGCCGCATCAGACCTCAGATCAGCGTATTGTGCCCCCATGAGACCTCACATCAGCCTACTGCTCCCCCATCAGACCTCAGATCATCCCACCCAGCCACATAAGATTAAAATAAAAAACCTTTCTTACCTGTCCCGCGCTGCGGCTTCCCTCTGGTCTGGCGCTCCACTGTCTTCCCTGGCCGTTAATCCTTCATTCTCTAACTGGGGCGAAATTAAGGCTTGATACTACAGATTTTAGGACACTCACGTTTTATTATACATAAGTATATCTGTTAATTCCTAATTGAATAATTGGGGTGAAACTGCGGCCTGATACTACACATTTTAGGGTGCTGTAGTTCTATTATACGTCAGTATATCCGTCAACCCTTAATTGTGGAATTGGTGTGAAATTGCGGCCTGATACTACAAGTTTTGGGATGTTTAATTTTTTTTTCTGTATAAGTACATTCATTCATCCTTGATTCTGGGTGAAATTGCGGCCTGATACTACACATTTTAGGGTGCTCATATATCAGTACATCCATTTATCCTTGTTTCGGGGGTGAAATTGCAGCCTGACACAGCTCTTTTGCTCTTTTACCCTTACAGTTACAGTACAGTTTGTCCGACAGAAAGGTGACAGGCCCTTTTAAGGGAACAAGCAGTGATCAAAATGTTTCTGCAGCTGGCAGACGTAGCAGCAGAAGGGAGGTGATACCAGCAGTCAAAGCGACAGGCCAGATCTGCCAGTGTCATCCAGTGGTTGTGTTTTGACCAGCAACCCAGCTGTCCTTGAATGGTTGACTTGGTCTTCTACCTCATCTCAAGTGAAATCAGACACCCCCAGCCAGGAGTCAGTGGGTTCCTCTGACAATACGCTTAGTTGGCATGGCCCAGGAACAAGCTTGGTGCCCCCACCTGTCCTAAACCTCTCTCTTTCATTTTTGGTTCCTTCTGAAGCGTGGCCATGGTGCCAATGTTGGCACCATTATGTAGTGCTACAGCCTGATGCAGCAACCACTGCATCACCCAGTGGCCCACACCCCGTCTACTGCAGTCAAGGCTCCACCGCCTCAGCAGAAAGGGAGTTGTGTTTTCTTCCCATCATCTACTGGTCCTGATGCTCCTGCTCCTCCTACTCCTCGTCACCTGTTTCATCCGCAATCGATTAAGGCGATTGCAAAAAGACAACAGTATGCGTGCTGAATGTGCTCCTTGCCAAGTTGCTGGTAATACAGTCCCTCCCTTTCCATGTGGTGGACTCTTCATCTTTCAGAGAACTGATGGCTTGTGCCAAGCCAAGGTGAAGAGTCCCAAGCCATCATTACTTTTCCAAAAAGGCTGTACCAGCCGTGCATATGTATGTTGAGCAGAAGATGGGCCAGTCCTTAAGCCTGTCAGTGTCTGCTAAAGTTTACAGAAGCGACGAAGAGTGGAGCTGTAACTACGGTCAAGGACAATATATGTCCTTTACGGCCCACTGGGTAAATGTGGTTCCTGCCCAGCCACACCAGCAACTTGGCCAGGTGACGGCACTGCTGCCTCCGTGTTCTCAAGGTATGAGTCCTGTGCCAATGTCATCCTCAGCTTCCTCATCCTCCACCTTGTTCTCAGCCTCCACGGCAGGCACAATTCAGAGTGCTACTCCAGCATACCACATGTGCAAAGGAAGGCTGTGTCACACTGTTCTGCACATGTTTTTCCTGGGCGTACTGAGTCACACAGGGGAGGAACTGCTAAATGTCCTTCAAGAGGAAATCGAATCCCAGCTCTCTCCTCAGCAACTTAAATTTGAAACCATGGTTGCCTCCAATAGGAAGAATATTGTGTCGACGATGCATCAAGGAGGGCTGACTCATGCACCCTGCATGGCGCACATCTTTAATCTGGTTGCAAAGCGGTTCCTGAAGTCTTCCACCCAACTGCAAGACATCCTGAAAATGGCTAGGAAACTGTGCAAGCACCTCAGCCACTCTTACACTGCAAAGCACGCCCTCCTTGAACTGCAAAGGCAAAATAGTATTCCCCATCATCGCTGGATACGCGATGTTTCCACCTGTTGGTACTCTACCCTCCACATCTTGGACTGACTATATGAGCAGAGGAAGGCTGTAAACGATTTCTTGATGATGCAGGCAGACAGGAGCACTCCCCTGTGTAACTTCGACGTTAGCCAGAGGCAGCTCATGCGTAACACCTGCCATTTGCTCAGGCCCTTTGAGGAGACCACTTTTGGAGCAGATGCTGATAAATCTGGCTGGCCAGGGGACAGAAGATGTGGTGCCTAGGAGGAGGAGGACATTCACGCACAAGCAATGTATACAGAAATGGGTGGTTTTTCTACACAAGTTACAGGAGAGGAGCAGAATGAGCTAGAGGGAGATGGAGGAAGGGAGTCCCTCCCAGTCCCTTGCACAAATGGCCAGATGCATGCTGAGTTTCTGGCGCAGTGACCACCGTATTATCACCATTTGGCAGAGGGATGACTACTGGCTCTCCACCTCTCCAAAATTGGGGCCTTTTTTCCACCCGCTGAGAGAGAAGAGAAACTCAACTACTATCAAGATATCCTATGTAGTCAGTTGGCCGCTGCCTACAGTACAGACCAAAAGTTTGGACACACCTTCTCATTCAAAGAGTTTTTCTGTATTTTCATGACTATGAAAATTGTAGATTCACACTGAAGGCATCAAAACTATGAATTAACACATGTGGAATTATATACTTAACAAAAAAGTGTGAAACAACTGAAAATATGTCTTATATTCTAGGTTCTTCAAAGTAGCCACCTTTTGCTTTGATTACTGCTTTGCACACTCTTGGAATTCTCTTGATGAGCTTCAAGAGGTAGTCACCTGAAATGGTATTCTAACAGTCTTGAAGGAGTTCCCAGAGATGCTTAGCACTTGTTGGCCCTTTTGCCTTCACTCTGCGGTCCAGCTCACCCCAAACCATCTCGATTGGGTTCAGGTCTGGTGACTGTAGAGGCCAGGTCATCTGGCGTAGCACCCCATCACTCTCCTTCTTGGTCAAATAGCCCTTACACAGCCTGGAGGTGTTTGGGGTCATTGTCCTGTTGATAAATAAATGATGGTCCAACTAAACGCAAACCGGATGGAATAGCATGCCGCTGCAAGATGCTGTGGTAGCCATGCTGGTTCAGTATGCCTTCAATTTTGAATAAATCCCCAACAGTGTCACCAGCAAAGCACCCCCACACCATCACACCTCCTCCTCCATGCTTCACGGTGGGAACCAGGCATGTAGAGTCCATCCGTTCACCTTTTCTGCATCGCACAAAGACACAGTGGTTGGAACCAAAGATCTCAAATTTAGACTCATCAGACCAAAGCACAGATCTCCACTGGTCTAATGTCCATTCCTTGTGTTCTTTAGTCCAAACAAGTCTCTTCTGCTTGTTGCCTGTCCTTAGCAGTGGTTTCCTAGCAGCTATTTTACCATGAAGGCCTGCTGCACACAGTCTCCTCTTAACAGTTGTTGTAGAGATTTGTCTGCTGCTAGAACTCTGTGTGGCATTGACCTGGTCTCTAATCTGAGCTGCTGTTAACCTGTGATTTCTGAGGCTGGTGACTCGGATGAACTTATCCTCCGCAGCAGAAGTGACTCTTGGTCTTCCTTCCCTGGGGCGGTCCTTATGTGAGCCAGTTTCTTTGTAGCGCTTGATGGTTTTTGTGACTGCACTTGGGGACACTTTCAAAGTTTTCCCAATTTTTCGGACTGACTGACCTTCATTTCTTAAAGTAATGATGGCCACTTGTTTTTCTTTACTTAGCTGCTTTCTATTCAGTAGGACTATCAGCTGTGTATCCACCTGACTTCTGCCCAACACAACTCATGGTCCCAACCCCATTTATAAGGCAAGAAATCCCATTTATTAAACCTGACAGGGCACACCTGTGAAGTGAAAACCATTTCAGGTGACTACCTCTTGAAGCTCATCAAGAGAATGCCAAGAGTGTGCAAAGCAGTAATCAAAGCAAAAGGTGGCTACTTTGAAGAACCTAGAATATAAGACATATTTTCAGTTGTTTCACACTTTTTTGTTAAGTATATAATTCCACATGTGTAAATTCATAGTTTTAATGCCTTCAGTGTGAATCTACAATTTTCATAGTCATAAAAATACAGAAAACTCTTTGAATGAGAAGGTGTGTCCAAACTTTTGGTCTGTACTGTATGTGCGCCATCGCCCATCCTCACCAACGTCTGAGCAGGGGGGCCCTCTGCGCTCATGTTCCACTGCCATGGATGCTGGGGGGGGAGAGAAGGGGGGAGGAGCAGTACCAGCTTCATCAGCAGCAACTTAAAGGGGTATTCCCATCTCACAAATGTAGTTTGTATAGTTAGATATAGCCATAAAAATATTATTACTAATAGAATGTATTTATATAAAATATACCGTTTAGAAGATTTGTCTATTTGTATATCCATTGTCCCACACACATTGTCAGGCCGTTGCCCCTAGTTACGGCCACTGTGGCCTTGTAGTAGTGGTGGTCAGCTTGCTCCTTTTCAGACCAACTCTGAGGTAACTGCATGAGGGTGTAGAGAAACATCTTACAGTACTTTCACATCTGCGTTTTGGACGCTTCCAGTCCAAAACGCAATGGTCAGGATCCGTCCAAAACACAGACTTTATAAACGGATCCTGCTCCATAGAGATGAATTGATCTTGGAACAGGATCCGTTTCTCTGCGTTTTGGAAGTGCAGACAAAAATGCTACAACCCTAAGATGTGTCTCCGCATGGTCATGCAATGTGCGTTCACAATACAGCAGTTACCTCAGAGCGGGTTTGAAAAGGAGCAAGCCGGCCACCACTAATGCATGGCCGCGGTGACCGTAACTAGGGGCCACGGCCTGACTGCTGTGTGTGGGACAATGGAAATACAAATAGGCAAATCTTCTAAATGGTACGTTTTATATAAATACATTCTATTAGTAATAATATTGGTATGGCTATACATAATTATACAAACTATACTTGTGAGATGGGAATACCCCTTTAAGTCTTGAGTCTCTAATGAGCAGTTTTCCACCTATTGAAGAAACCACCCACCAGCAGCAAGACATGGAGCAGAACCTGAACCAGCAGGTGGTGGTATGATGTACAGTGAATGGGGCACAATGAAGGGATAAGTACTTTAAGGGGGCACAATGTGGGCATAACTACTGTGAAAGTTGTACAGTGAGAGCATAAATACTGTGAGGGGGCACAGTGTGGACATATTGTAGCTACCGAGAGGGGGCACATATCTGGACAAAACTACTGTGAAGGTTTTACAATAAGGGCAATACTACTGTGAGGGGGTACAATTTTTTAAGTAGATGGGGGTGCAAGAGAAATGACCCATTCTGGACGTCAAACATCTTTGGCACACCCCTAGTCACATGGACACTTGGGTATATATATCTGTGTAAGATGTCCACATTCACATGCTTGATAAAGACACAGAATAATCGAAACATTGCATCCATATTTGTGAATAAACCTGAATCACTGGAATTGACATTGAGTGCTGGGATCTTATTATTATTGTCCCTATTCTACACAAACAATTTTTCTTCTTTGTAATTCTAGCCTTTCCCTTCATCGTCCCTGGCAATAGAATACAAGCTTGATTGGGATTTTTGACTGTGTCTGACTCCCTAAGATAATTTTTCTGGCAGACACTGTAAGTGTAAGTCCACCCTCATTCATAGCCAAACACAGAATAAAATTCTTTTAGGGTCCCTCCCTGTCTGCTGCAGCACTGATTGGCTCATCTAGTCTGTCTGTCAGCCTGGGAACCAGTTAGGGAAAGCCACACCCACTTCCTCTCAGGAGCAACCTTTTGCTTCCACCGTAGTGCTTTTTTTCCCCATCAGCATGTGCAGTAAAATGGCAATATGCGTTGTTTTATTGGAGTCGTCTGGAATTAACCTGAAAAGGTTCGGGTTTGTCTGTCATCTAAAAAATTGAAAAGTTCCATTGTGTCTGTGTGCAGCTGCTAGACTGTTTGCAATGTGCTAATCAGATATATATATATATATATATATATATATATATATATTTATATATATACAAATAGCAGCGCACACTTGAAGGCCCAGGTGCATGTCTGCTAGTGTACCGACTTCTGCCTAATTTCCAGATTCTGATCCAGTGTCACCTGACCTGTGCCTGTTTACCAGAGTGACCCTGTGCTGCATGGCCTGACCTTTGGACTGTTTTTATGGATTGGCACGAACTCTGCCTGTTCTGACCTCAACCTGTTACTGACTGTGAGTTTTGTATGATCCCTTGTTGTCTCGCACAAGTGTCTCTGACTCCCATGTGTCAGCTGTCAGCCACTCCAGGAATAGTCCAGGAGTTAGCTGCCTGATGACTCCCCCACAGTGAAGTCCAGATCCTTGCATAGGGGTTAAAGAATGAATAGCAGGGGACTGCCACGATAATGCCCTTAGGTTTAGCCAAAAGCCACACCGATTGATTAACATTTGTTCCAACCCACTGTCACAGTGAAAGCACTCTGCTGGTGGCTTTTGAAAGGTTCTTGTCTTATATCCTGTTATCACCATCAGGACAATGTTTAGAACACAATCCCAATGCACCACATGCTGTACATGCAACATGTCGGGCTCTGTGTGTTTTTAGCCCTTCATCAAGCTCATCAAAGACCATATGTGGCCGACAAGCCACACGCCCAAAATGTTGCATAATAGCATGTGGTGCATAGCTCGGCTGTATAAAATAAACGGACCCTAAGTGCAGATTTGATGTACTGTCTTGACTTGGGATTATATAAGCATATGTGATGGCTGCCACGAGACTTGCTTTTAGTTTTTTTTTAAGTGAATATTATTGTTGCCTTGTTGTGTTTTGTGTTCCTCACCTTTCTTTGTTCTCCATGTCTTGACTTCATCTGCAATTTGAGTATATAACATTCATTATTTCCTGTTTTCGTTAGTACTTTACTGCCCTGTGCAGCATGACATCTAATTTGTGTGAGCCACGTACTAAAATGTAAAGTTACAAATGCGAAAGTCAATATGCGAAATGTGTTGCCTTTATTGTACTCCTCACAATGCATGTAGCTGCTCAGCATAATGTTCTCTGGCTGCCTAAATGTACTGTACTTGTCAGCTAATTATAAATGTCAGCTCGTAATTAACTTGGGAATAAAGAGTAATTCTCCAAGTATGTATTGATGAAACATATACTGTAGTTTATTCCTATGTGGAATGTTAAAGGGGTCATCCAACTCTTATAATGCCTCTCATACTGGTCATACATATTCCGCTCCTTGGCACCCACGTCACTTCTGATGCCCGCACGGCCGCCACTACATCTACCTGTTGCACGGATGAAAACATCCTGCGATGGGGAAGGCAATAGCAGGATGCCACGGGAATGAGCCTCCCCAGCATCGTGGGTGATGCTAGGGAGGTTCCTTCCCATCCCGGCCTGCTATTGATCCCCAGCCCCCCAACTCCAGTTGCTGGATGTTTTGATTCCCGATGGGAAGATACAGGGGCGGCCGTGTGGGCATCAGCAGCGACGCAGGTGCCAGGGTGCAGTATGAGGGGCCTGGACATTTTGGGGTCATTATAGAGGTTGGAAAACCCCTTTAAACTGAGCCTCTCTAGAATTGCGGGTGATGCTAGGAAGGCTCCTTCCCATCCTGGCCTGCTATTAGCCACCACCCCACGTTGCTGGATGTTTTGATCTGCCCGATGGGGAGGTGCAACGGTGGCCGTGCGGGCATCGGAAGCGACGTAAGTGCCGGGGTGTAGTATGAGAGGCCCGTGTATTTTGGGTGGGCATCATAGGAGTTGGATAACGACTTTAAAGTACAGTCACCAAAAGTGTCATTTCATTCAGACTTCATAGTTTGTAGGGGCTCAGCTATCTCTTCAACTGCTCTCCACTTTGATTAACATGGCCAGGTGTGATGATGTTTTCACTTCCTGGTCCTGTCAATTAAAGTGCAAAGGGAGCAGCAGTAGCAGAGAAAGCAGAGCCCGTAGGTGTAATAGCAATGTCCTCTTTGCTCCTAGAGGTTCATTTGCATATATTAAAACATCATTTTTCTCAGCAATGCGGGCAGATATGAACATGGGACCAACACAGAGGCCTCCAGTTGCCAAATGCACATGTAACAGGTCAGGCAGTGTCATAGGTACAAATCTGCTGACAGATGCCTTTTAATAGTATAAGGTGTGGCAGTTGCAGCCACATAAAACTCAAGGTGTTGGTCCCCATGAAGTTGGGAGCAGCTCTGTGGTGCTGAAGTGCTAAACAGTGCTGGACTGTGGAGGGGATGAAGCTGCAATACTCTGCACTGCCAACTGCCATGTAGTAACAGTGCAGGGTAATGCAGCTTTGGACCCATACAAACAATGAAGAAGCCACAGTACTCACACATGCAGGGGCGGATTGGGAACTTAAAGTGGTCCCGTTTTGTAGTTGGGTCCAAATTGATGGAAGGCAGGGCCGGCAATACCATATTGTGGCACTTTATAACACCCCAACAGAAACAAATACCACAGTCCATTAAAAAAAACTGCCGCCAGCTGCACAAAATACATGCCCAAAAACTTCTACTGGTGGCTGTGAGGAGAGCCAAGGCGGCCCCCTGGGCATTGGCCCACCGGGAAATTTCCATGTAATGTCTATGACCTTCTGATCCGATATTGATGGCCTGTCCTGATAGGCCTAATTCACTTGAATTGGTGTTGAGGTGCAGTATGCCTGTCACTACACATTGCACAGAGCGTCTGCTTCTGGCTGAGTCAACTTTTTCTATCTGATGCTAGCAGATGTTGAAATCAACTGATGGTTAGAGGACATAATAAAAGCCATACGTGTCACGTACAAAAAAAATAAGGGAAAAAATTATTTTGGTAGTAAATAAAAAAGGTAGGACTGTTAAAGCACCATGTGCGTCAAATCACAAAACAGTGTCTGGTCATTAAGGCCTTTTCAGGCCTGGTATTTAAAAGGTTAAAATGTAAATTGTGTCATGTTTATTCAATTGCAGTAGAGGTGTGACTGTGCGCCACTATCAGCCTCTGCTGTATGAACATCACATTAGTTTGAGTCAATGTAGCCTTGGGAGATGTCTGAACTAAGATGACCTAGATCAGCTGTTCTTGTACAACATAAATCACTTTCTGTAAGATTCAGCTGGGAAGAAATAGTGCTATAAGGGATATCCGTTGTGTTATTGTGGCTATTCTGACCTTTGGGGACACTTTTGTAAAATTAAAAAAAATACAGACAATAAGAAAAGTAGCATCCTTAAAAAAAATAATGAATAGTTATATAGTACGACTGAAAAAAGTCCATGACGTTCAACGAAGGGATGGAAGGGGATGTGCATAAGACCTCATGCACACGATCGTATGTACTTTGAGATTAGCAAAATGCGGATCTATAAAATATGCATGATGTCCATGTGATATCTGCATTGCATCCAGGTTTTTTATTGCGGCCCCATTGACCTCACTGGGTCCATAGTCCACATTTTGAGGCCAAGAATAGGACATGTTCTATACTTTGTGGAACGGACATACAGATTATCGGATTATACAGATTATCCTGTAAATTAAATTGGACGTCACATCCCGAGTCTAGTGCAGCAAACGGTGTATACACAAACCACCAGAAGGCATTTGCATGCCATTCAGCTACGGGTGGTCCATTGATCTCATGCCACCGTTCTCAAAGGCTATGATGGTGCACAGCAAGATGGCAGTGGAGACTGGAATGGAGGTGTGTCTTCAGCAATGTGTCCCACTTTTGTCTCATATGCAATAATAGCAGACCACGTGGGCAACATAATGAAGAGGCCTTCAAAAGAGAACATCACAACAGTCCTACTCCTGGAATTATGGTATGGGGTGGCATAATGTATAGTAACCAGACCCCTCTAGTTTTCATTTCAGGTACACTAACAGCTCGGTGTTACATTGATTGTTACATTTGATTGTGCAACCAGTGGTATGGCTATTTCTCCAAAGTATCCCAGGAGCAGTATTTCAACAGGACAACGCCAGGCTGCAAGTTGCTTGTGCTACTATGAGCAACCTGCATGGCCTAAAAAAGCTGCCACAGCCTGTAGCGTCTCCAAAATTGTCTCCATCAAATACATCTGGGGCGTCTTTGGTTGACAATTGCAAAGGGAGCTGCCAGCAGCGGATCTTTATGATTTGCGTGCCCAAGAGCATTCAGCACAGCAGAACATTCCTCAGACAACCTCAGGGTAAGGAAGGTGACACCAGTTCCTTCAGGGCACTCTCTGGTTGGTACAGGGGCTCTGCCAGATGGTGGTTCGAGGTTCCCTTGATGGTAGGCGTTTAGGGTGTCAGGTAGTTGGGTGAAGAAAAAAAAAAGGAAAAGAAAATGTAAAATATAATGGGGATTGGAGTAAAGAGGAGAAGTGGATAGTGGAGAAGAAAAGAAAGGGGCGCCAGGGGACTACTAGCAGGCTAGGGTTGGTTTATGGTGTGGAGTGCAGTGGGGTGGGATAGGCAGCCAGGTCCTCCTTCATTGGATCAAAGGCAATGGAGGAGGCCTGTGGGGGCGCCTAATGGGCAGGTGAAATAAGGGTTCTGATGCAGCTATGTGTATGTGTGATAGTGTGTTTGGTCGGATATTAGTCAGTAGTTACTGTTAGGCAGAAGGGCTAGGTGGATAAACTATAGATGTGGCTAGGAATTCTGTTCATATAACATTGGTTGAACTGTCAGACTCAGTGTCTATTCTGCTTAATCATGGTGGCAAAAAGTGAAGGAACAACTAGGGAATGGAGTGGTAAAATACAATGATAATAGTAATAGAATAAGTGATAATAAATGATGATAAAATATTAATAAAATGACAATAAAATCAAAGAAGCTTACTTCACTAGGGAGGGAGGTGCAGGATGAAGCTCAAGACACCTGTACCTTCTCCTTCCCCGCCGAGATTGCTTGCAAGATGTATTATCAGGCTTCTTTAGTCCCCAAGAAAGATGGTTACCAGGGCTCCAAGTAAGTTTCCAAGAAGTCTTTAATTCACACAAAGGGTAAAACGTATAGCTTGACGTGTTTCGGGGATTATACCCCTTTTTCAAGAGCAATTAGACTCTGGCAACCAACAGGGCGGTCTCCCTAACGGCAGGCATCAGTCTTCTGCTCCATTCTTTGAACAGGTTGCTTTTAGAGAAATACTTGGCCAGTTTCTTTAGCTCTGGTTTCTAATTGTAAGATTACTTTAAAGCAGAGGTGCTCAGGGGCACCTGCAGACATTCACTTGTTGTTCTCCTCACTTACTTCTCCTCCCTCCTACTGCTCCTTTGACTCTAAGCCTGTCCTATATAAAGATTAGGCAAAAGCACCACCTAATGGTGTGAGTAGAAAATAACAGTTTACCTGCCTGTTGAGGTTCTTACAGCATTTAAAGACACATATACAGCAGCAATGACATGGTATATAAATACAGTTTGTAGTTCCCACTTTAACGCTATAAGTAGGACACTGCAGGGGGACATATATTTTCTTGTTTTGCCAATAGGCAAATTGTTATAGATGTTTCATTAGTTACAGACTGGCCATATTAGCTTTATAAACGAAATAAAACCCTGCTAAAGTGAATTCTGAAAAATACTGTCTTTATTAAAGGAAAATGTTCAAACAACATTATCGGAGTATCCAAAGAATGTGTATTTACCTCCGATGGCATGAGAGATCGCGTAAGATAAAGAGCTCATATAAATGCTCGCTCCTGATAATTGCCCTGTGTAAATATGCCACTGATCACTGGGTGATCCAATCTGTGCTGTGACACATTAAATCGCTTGCTGGAAGCAGATTGTCCTATGTAAATGTGCTGCCAGCAAACAATCATTCTCTATGGGGATGAGTGATCGCAGTATTGATTGCTCGTCTCCATAGAGAGGAGATGATTGCTGCCACCTCTGCTCAATGATCAGCCAGCCATCAGAAACTAATGTCTTGTTCCTGATGATTGCTTATGCATTGGCAGGTGTAAAGAGCCTTTAAGGGGTCTACACAACAGTGGAGATAGTTGTTATAGCTTCAAGTGTGCCACTGGTCTCAAGCATCAAGTTCTATGTTAGTTTTCATCGTAAACGACCACACGGTTTTTTCTGCAATGACGGGAATGCTTCACATTTAGAACGTCACCCATTTTATCCAGCTCATCCAAGACCTGGAAAACATTCAAAGAGCAAAGTAGTGAATAAGCTCCTGCAATCCATAAACACACAGAATAGTAAAATGGCTATACTGTTTATGGCATTATAGAATATAAAAAATAACAAAAATAAGGTGTTGGTGTTACCCAGTTTGTACATACCGTATTTTTCGCCCTATAAGACGCATTTCCTCCCCCCCCCCCCAAAAGTGGGGGAAAATGTCCCTGCGTCTTATGGGGCGAATGCTAATGAGTGCTTCCATTATAGAAGCGCTCATTAGCACCGGAGGACAAGGAAGCGGTGAAGACTCTGTACTCACCGCTTCCTGGTCCTCCGCTCGGCTGTCGGCTGTGCAGGGCGAGGACTGCACACAGCGTGAGGGCGCTCTGTGACCTCACGCTGTGCGCGCCAGTTCACAGAACAGCCGACAGCAGGAGGAAGACAGTGCGGTGGGCAGAGAGGAGCGGCGGCTTCAGGGAGCAGGAGAAGTAAGTGTTTTATTTATTTTATATTCTCTGAGGCTGGAGGCTAACATAAAAGGCATGGGGGCTAACATGAAAGGCAAGGGGGCTAACATGAAATGCATGGGGGTTGACATGAAAGGCATGGGGGCTGACATGAAAGGCATGGGGGCTGACATGAAAGGCATGGGGGCTGACATGAAAGGCATGGGGGCTGACATGAAAGGCATGGGGCTAACATGAAAGGCATGGGGGCTAACATGAAAGGCAAGGGGGCTAACATGAAATGCATGGGGGCTAACATGAAAGGCAAGGGGGGTTGACATGAAAGGCATGGGGGCTGACATGAAAGGCATGGGGGCTAACATGAAATGCATGGGGGCTGACATGAAAGGCATGGGGGCTGACATAAAAAGCATGGAGGCTAACATAAAAGGCATGGAGGCTGACATAAAAGGCATGGGGCTGACAGAGGTAATGGGGGCTGACATGAGAGGTAATGGGGGCTGATGAGAGGCATGGAGCTCTTGGAGATCTGACATCTGATTGGGGGTCATTCACACTGGGGTCTGATTGGGGTCTTATTAAAATTAGGGGTCTGATTGGAGCTGTGAGATGAGATCTGATTAACATTGGGAGTCTGATTGTTGGTCTGACCTGAGGTCTAATAAAAATTTTTCTTATTGTCCTCCTGTAAAACCTAGGTGTGTCTTATAGGCCGGTGAAAAATACGGTATACTATATACGCATCCCTGTGTGGAAGAATAGTACTGCTGTAAAATGGTATATGGTGTATAATTAGTATTGAGTGAACTTGTGTTTTCAAGTTCGGCGTACAAGGTTCGGGTTACCTAAGAATTCTGTTATGGATTCTGCTACCACGGACCATAACTTATGGTCCGTGGTAGCGGAATGCATAACGGAATTCTTAGATAACCCAAACCCGAACCTTGTACATATGAACTTGAAAGCACAAGTTCGATCATCCCTATGTATAATGCATCTGTGTTAAAATATTGAGTATCCAGCCCCAGGGTGAGTTCTAGGGTCAGAATCTAGTTTAGGCCTGGGTTACATGGAGACTGCGGGTAAGGCAAAACGGAGCGGCACTGGAGCAGTTGAACACTGCTGTGGCATGCAGTTTTCGAACTGATTGATAAGTGGGGTGCGTGAGCTGTTTAAAGGGGTTTTCCAGGCTTTTAATATTGGTGACCTATCCCTGGCACCCCCACCAATCAGCTGTATGAAGAGAAGTCATGCGCCGTGCGCACTTGCCGTCTCCTGTCTCTTTTCCTACTCGCTGGCAATATAGCAATGGCGAGCAGGAAGAGAGACAGGTATGTGCCTTCTCCTCATACAGCTGATCGGTGGGGGTGCTGGGTGTTGGACCCCTGCCGATCTGATATTGATGACCTATCCTGAGGATAGGTCAGAAATATTAAAAGCCTGGAAATCCCTATTAAGGAAACCTCATGTAGTCACATGACAGTCAGTTTGAAAACCGCTGCAGTTTTCAGCCACTAGACATTCACACCTGAACCTCTACATCTGGCCTGAGGGTTCTGCCACACGTTGCGGCTATACTGTGTTTTGAAAAGCATAAAAAAAAGCGTAAAATAGCATGCATTTTTTGCAGCAATATACCTACATTTGTGGTGCGTTTTCTTCCAGCAAAGATAAAACACGCAGCAAAACTAAATTTCATCAATTACAACATAGAATTAAATTAAGGTAACTTAAGTCTGCTGTGTGTTTTCCCCTGCTGGAAGGAAACGCACCATAACCGCAGGTATTTTGCTGCAAAAACCACACGTTTTGTTTTAAAACCGCATACATTTTTTTACGAGTTTTTTACCACAGCTAAAACACAGCACAGCCATGATGTGCGACAGCACCCTACCCTATTGTAACACTACTAATTAATTTTAGCAATCAAAGGACAGCTGCAGCCCATATGATTGCATGCGGCTATATGTATTCTTTTGGACTGCACCTGTAGCCTAAGAGCTAAAATTAATCATTATTCCTTCTTTCTGTGTAGCCCACACCTAAAACAATATGGTGCAGGTTTATTAAAGGTATGTACCCACAGGGGTAGATACGCTGCAGATTTTGTGTCGTAGAATTGCGGGCAGCATTTTATGAAATCTCATTCACAGGCTCCAGAAAAAAATCTGTGCAGAATCCGCACAATAATTTGACCCACAGTCCAGATTTAGGCCGCATTCAGACGGCCGTAGTATTGCAGATCGGCAAAAATGCGGAACACACGGCTGGGCGCCCCGTTCAAAATGCCTATGTCTGCTTGTCTGCTGTTGCTCTCATTGAAATGAATGGGGCCGCATCTATTCCGCAAAACTGCGGAATAGATGCGGACCCATTCACACGGTCGTGTGAATGGGCCCTTATGCGGCGGACTTCCACCACAGATTTCACCCTTTGCAACGGCAAAATCCATAAGTATCCCAGATGGATTTTGCCATGGTTCCACAGCAAATCCTACACCAGATCATCTAAGCAGAAATTACGTCCTGTTGGAATATACCCTAAGACTGGCATTTCATACACCGTTCTTAAGCAAAACCCTGTTGGAGTGAATTTGTTAAGTGGCACTCACCTTTTAATAAATTTTGCACATCTTTAGGCTGTCTTTAAAGGGGTTCTCCAGTACTTTTATATTAATGGGCTATTCTCAGGTTTAGAAATGAACAAATCGAATCCAACGAAGTATGACTCTAATTACTACCCATAATATTAGGTTTGATTGAAGTTAAAGAAAAGACTAAAAAAATGGCCAGAACTTTTTAACAATAAGGACGGGTTGACATTGTTGTCGACAGGACTATTTTTTCCGTCATGTACAATGGAACCAAACGAAACTGTTATGTGTCCCCACAGACAGGTATTAGAACGGAACAAAACGAATGCCTCGTAAAGGCTTCCATTTTGCTTTCCGTTCTAACGGCAATGTGAACCCGCTCTAACAATGAAACATTAGTCACCTATCCCCCACTGCTGCCATTCTGAACCTGCTGCAGTCTCTTCTGCTCTGCACGTCCTATACTGGCTTGACCTGCTGGAAACACTAAAAAAGACACTTTTATCCAATCACTGGTTCAGCCAGGTCACTGCTATGTCCAATGAATAATGGCTGAGTGGGCCTTTAATAGCGTCCGCACCATGTGGAGCGGGGACAGAAAGGGCAGAGTAGTAGGGACCAGTGCAGAGCAGAGCGAACATCTCGCGCCATTTTCTTTCTGTCAAGCAAACACCAGGAAGTGAAGATCAACAGAATGGAAGTGGCAGGGGATCAGTGAAGTAATACATTTTTATTTTTTCACACCATTCTGCCCTTTATGTAAACAACATTATTCCCATTATCCCCAGACAACCCATTTACAAATAATCACCCAGTTTAAGAGGCCCCAACTCAGCCCTTAAAGAGGTTATCCCATCTCAGATAATGGGGGCATATCGCTAGGATATGCCCCCATTGTCTTATAGGTGCAGGTTGAGAACGGAGCCCCAAAAGTGAAGGAGGGTGCACTGCGCATGTGCAGCCGCCCTCCATTCTTTCCTAAGGGGCCGCCGAGAAAAGCTGAGCGCTGGCTCGGCTATTTCCATCGGCTCCATAGAAATGAATGGGAGCGGTGGCCGCGCATGCTCGGTGCACTCCCATTCATTTCTATGGGAGCGGTGGGGAGCTGCGCCTGGTGGTAGCCGGACCCCAGGAAACCTGGGGTCCTCCAGGCACAGATCTCCCCGCTTCTTTCTCTATATAGGTGCGGGTCCCAGCGGTGGGACCCGCACCTATAAGACAATGGGGGCATATCCTAGCGATATGCCCCCATTGTCTGAGATGGGATAACCATATTTTCGGCGACCCCATAGAAATGAATGTTTCATTTCCTCCGCTCCATTCTCCATATAGGTGCGGGTACCACAGATGGGACCCACACATATCAGACAATGGGGGAATATCCTAGCGATATGCCCCAATTGTCTAAGATGGGAATAACCCTTTAATGTACCTTTGTGTGCCTTCAATTTTATTCATAGATGTTTTGTTTTCTGAATTTGTATGAAATATAATTATGTTATCCTTGCACGCTTTATTGCAGAGATATTTCACGTGGCAGCAAACTGTGACCATAAATCCAACTTATGAATGTAGTTCATACATCCATCATAAAGGTCAATGTATAAAAGGGCAGAAAATTGTGTACAATGAGAATGGAATAACACACCTTGTCCAACATCTCCTTCGTATGTGCGGCTGAAATGCAAAATCTCACTCTGGCCTCAGTAATAGGAGTTGCTGGGAAACCAACTATAACAACGCCAATTTTCTTCTTCAGCATGTGCCGTGCAAAAGCTCTATGGATAAGAAACAGAAACTGAAATTTCACTTCAGAGGAACATTTTGTTTTTTCTTCGTCGTCAAGATTAAGTAAACTAGGAAGACCAAACTTGACTTTATCGAACCTTCTGCTGTAGAAATGTTGGAAATACTCTAGGCAAAACGTGTCCACTCTTTTAGGCCTAGTGCAGCGCCTGAGGGGGTGGTATATGACACAGGGTTCCAACACTAGAGATACAATGTACCACCTTATCAGTTTCAAGTGTTTCTTTAAAGGGGTTTTCTGACTTTGTATAATGATGACCTATCCTGTGGGGTTCGTCAGGGGATTAGTAATGACCTATCTTCTGGATAGGTCATCAATATCTGATTGGTTGGCGGTCAAATACCCAGGACCCCTGTTAATAAGCTGTTTGAGAATGGGGCACCTCTGCCTTACTTTAGGCCAGTGATGTCACATTTTTCGGTCACGTGGCTTAGGCTCAGCTCCGTACTATTCAAGTGATGGGGTTGAGCTGCAATACCAATCACAGCTGCTATACAATGTACCATGCTGTGCTCTCACCAGAGTGCAGTGGTCTCCTCAAACAGCTGATTGGCAGGATTTCTGGGTGTCAAACAACTGCCAATCAGATACTGATGACCTATCCTGATGATAGGTCATCAGTATAAAATAGTTGGAAAACTCCTTTAAAGAGGACCTGTCACACCCTCACAGAACCAAAACTGGTGGCATATTTACTATTACAGTCGCCTCTTCATTGGTTCTGGTGCTGATTTTCATTCTATGCTAGCACCCTCTACTTGCTTGTAAACAGTTCAGTGGCCTATACTAGTGAATTGTCAGGTAGTTACATGTGTACAGTATCTGACCTCACAACTCACTTGTATCAAGTGCTGAAATTAAGGGCTCATGCACACTAACATATTTTTTTTCCATGTCCCGTTTTTGCAGCCCGTATACAGAACCATTTGTTTCAATGGAGCTGAAAAAAACCCTGAAATTACTCAGTGTGCATTCCGTGTCCATATGACCGCATGACCATTCCACAAAAAAAAAAAAAAAATTGTCCGCATTATGGACATGGATAGGACTGTTCTATTAGGGGCCAGCCCTTCTGTTCCATAAAATGCGGAATGCATATGGCCGGTATCCGTGTTTTGTGGATCGCAAAACACCCAACGGTCGTGTGCATGAGCCCTAACAGAGCTGAAGGTGAATGGTTGGGGATCTAGAAGAGGTAGAATAACAGTGCTGGAACCAATGAACAGGTATGTCATTAGTTTCAGATTTGCATGGTCATGAAAGGTGGAGACCATTATCCATGTTGATGTAATGTCACCACAAAATAAAGTGCAGACATTTTTATAAAGCAGAAGGTGCTGAGCAGATTAAGATATCGTTTTGTGATTAAGATTCAGCAAAACCTGTAATTTATACATTTATATCTTTGCTCGTTCTGAATTTGTCTGCCCCATGCATCAGCTCACAGATATCCCTGTATACACACAGAGAGAATGCTATCAATCACTGATAAGATGGCCCTGTGTACAACTAAAGCCATAAATGACAAGTTCTACTGTAATATCAATCTGCTCTGCTCCTCCTGCTCTATAACATGTTGTCTGGAGATTACACTGTATTTTGTGGAGACAGGTTCTCTTTAAAGAGCAGCTTTCTTTTCTAGCTCATAGTAAAGGGTCATGTCCATATGCACTAATGTTTCCTTTGTATTCTTACCACATTCTGTGTTTATTCAGTTAACCATTTATATTGCTGCAGCATGATTGCACATGAAACAAAGTCCATGAGGGCAATTTACAAATGTCCTTGTAAGCAATCTATTTCAATCACAGTTATGTTACATCATACTGTATTAAGCTAAGATTAGCATTAGAGATGGGTGAATTTTTTGTAAATCATTTTGGGCCGGATTGTAGCAAATAGGTTGGCAGATTAGATTTGGGTATGAATAAATTTAACCTGAATGAAAAGTGCTCAGACTGTCCTGAAAAGTTGTGTGGGGCCCCCTAGGACTGTATCCAACCCCTTTCAAGTTTTTTTTTAACGTGAAGATAGCATTAGTAATGATAAAGTGACTTTGACATACAGTATATGGCTGTGGGAAAATGCATGTTTGCCTGGCTGCTAGAATGATGAGTGAGAAGGAGACAGTCTTGTTCTGATAGGTGGCCACTTTGCTTTTTCCACTGGATCAAGTGATGCCATCTCATGTGCTAAAGGAGAGCCATAGTTCCTGCTTGAATGGCCATGGCATATTTTTTTGTGTACAGGATATACACATTACAATGACGTTTTGTCTGCAGGTACTGTGGAGAAAAATTCCCATGTGGGAGATAACTACACAGAGCCAGCAGCAGCTGAGCTTGCCCTAGGCCTGACACATTTTGAGCTTGCACAAACAGTATCAGCAGCAACATCTATTCCCAAGCTGACCACAATAGAAGCAGATCTGGCCCTTGTAGTTTTTCTGAATGTTTTTGGCCATATGTTGTCTATTGCCATCACCACCCTCCTCCTCTGATCTTACCATCTTCTCAACAACCTAATCCAGTTCCCAGGGCCTGTCCAACACACAGTCATCATCATAGTTCTCATCATCATCATCTTCGCCACTTTTATCAGACTGCGTTATGTCATAGGCTCCTACACCCTTATCATGATTCCTTCCTCTGCATTTGCCCCGAGTGCACTACCACCATAGCTACCAGTACCTATTAATTTCAGTCATCAGGTCTTCCACCTGTGCCTCATCCTCATGGCAGTCCAAACACAATTCATCAACATAAAGACCATCTTGAGTATCTCCCATAGTACCCATGGTCTTGTCCCTTCTTAGGAACAAAAGGAAGATGTAGTGAAGACAGGGATCATGTAAATGAAAGACTTGTCTAGGGCTGCAAGGAGGAGGAGCAGGAGGAATGTGCTAAACCATAACTCAAAGGCCTAGTGTCAGACTCAGAGGTGACATCAACATCATTTTGCTGTAACTGAGATGATAGGTAAGGCTACTTTCACACTTGCGTTTGCAGGATCCGTGAGATACGTCCAGACTCTCACAAACAGATCCGTCATGATAATACAACCGTCTGAATCCGTTCTGAACTGATCTGTTTGTATTATTTTTTCCATAGCCAAGACGGATCCGTCATGAACTCCATTGAAACAATGGAGGACGGATCAGTTTTCTGTTGTGTCAGACAAGCGGACACCGAAACGCTGCAGGCAGCGTTTTTCTGTCCGCCTCCCAAACGGAATGGAGACTGAACGGAGGCGAACTGATGCATTCTGAAATGGATCCTTATCCATTCAGAATGCATTAGGAGAAAACGGATCCATTTAGGACCGTTTGTGAGAGCCTGGGACGGATCTCACAAACAGATCCTGCTAACGCTAGTGTGAAAGTAGCCTAAGCCATCCAGTCCACAATTTCATCTGCTTCCTCTGCAATACTAATCTGTGGTCTACTGGAAGCAAGAAAGAACCGTGACCCTGCTACTACCACTGGCCAAACAGATGGTGTTGACTGTGCTGCTGGTTGTACTACTACTGCCACTCACATTCTCATTTGCTGATGATGTAGCACAAGTCTTTTGTTTTGCCTTTCCCCATTGCCGCTGAGCCATTTACTGTTTTATTCTTAAGACTATTCAAACAATGTGAAGTCACACTGTATTGCTGAACAGACTTAGTTACATGGCTAATATAGTTGAAAAAATGACATAAGTCTATCACGTTCAACCAAGGGATAAGAGGGGATGCAAATTTTAGAAACGGGAATGAGACCCAAATTTCTACACATTTTCATAAGCATGTGCCACAGCCACCCCTCTGTCCAGGCTTCTACTCACCTCATCATACAAACAAATCAGGTTAGTCTGACAACTTCTGTACTTGGTAAACCCATGCTGGTTATCACTTATAATATTATTTACAGTCACATACTCCTGTATATAGTCCCTTAAGAGTCCTTCAAACATTTTTCCCGCAACAGAGGTTAAACTTACTGGTCTATAATTCCCTGTGAAGGACCTAGAGCCCTTTTTGAATATGGTTACCACATTTGCCTTGTACCAGTCACTTGGCACTGTACCAGTCCCTAAAGAATCTCTAAAAAATTATAAACAGGCACAGCAATTACTGAGTTCTTTGAAAACACTTGGGTCTAATCCATCTGGACCCGGAGCCTTGTTCACATTTACCTTATTTAACTTAGCTTGGAATGCTGCCCCCCACCTGGGGAAATTGTTTTTTTTTAAATTCAGTGTTTTTGCTCTCCCAGCCTGAGTTTGCTTTTTAGAGTTCAGGGGGAATATAATTATATTATGGTCACCGTTACCAAGTGTTTCACGAACAGTAACATTCCCAACAAGCTCTGCATTGTTAGAAATGACCAGATCAATAAAAGCATCACCCCTAGTGGGAGCTTCTACAAACTGACCCATAGAGTGGTCCTGCAGCAAATTGAGGAATCTTCTCACATTTGCAGTTGAGGCAGAACCATGACCCCAGTCAATATCTGGAAAGTTAAAATCTCCCATTATGACCACTATGCAGCCTGTGCAGCTCGCTTTATTTGGTTATACTTCTATCTCCTATCTCCATCTGTGATGTTAGGGGGTCTCTAGATTACACTAAGTATTATTTTTTCACAGTTTATTTTTATTTCCCTTTGTAATTCCACCCATATGGTTTCAAAATCCTCATCTTCCTCGTCCACAATTGCCTCTTTCACACTCGCTGTCATATCACTACAATTCTTTGCTTTGTCTTACTACAATATAAAAGTGAGTGATACACAACAACACACCAGGTCCGGTACATTAGCCTGTAATAGATGGATTTAAAAAAAATTAAATTAGCAAAAATTTTGAACCAAATGTACAATGTAACAGAGAGTGATGTCCGATAAAACGTCAGGCACACTAGTCTGTAACAAATCATATTTTTGTAATAAGTTTAAAAAATTTGTTAAAATAAAATGCACAATTGGACAGAGTCCACTACAATGAAACACTGAGTGATGCACAACAACATGTCAGGTCAGGAACATGTCAGGTCAGGTACTAGTCTATGATAGATGGAAAATTTGAAATTACACTTGCGGTGTTTGAGGAAAAAAATGCACAGTTGGACAGAGTTTGTAGCAAAAATATATGCCGACATTGATGCTAGAAAATGCATCCAGTCAGGCTTGGTACACATTATTTATTACTAAACTTTACGTGGTTTTTTTTATTTTTATTTTTTTAATGCACAATTGGACAGAGTCTGCAGCAAAAATATATGTTGACTGTGATGTTGCAAAATATGCCCAGTCAGTTGTGGTACACTTATTAATTGAATACACTTTACAACAGTTTTTTTTTAAAAAAATGTGCACAGTTGGCTTCAAAATTATACGCTGACTGTGATGCTGCAAGATACATCTGGTCAGGTTTGGGGTATACCCAATTGAAGAAAATTTTCAACAGCTTTTTTGAAAAAAAATAAATGCACATTTGGACAGTGTCCAGCGCAACTATGATACTTAAAAAAATCATCAGCCAGTACATAAGATTTTTTAATTGTAATTTGGCAGATAGCTGGCTCTGGCATAATTAACCCTTTCGCTACCAGAAGCGTACATGCAGCAAGGTTTAAACATGGCGCCCGCTCGCACGTACAGCGGGCGCTATGGCTGTCCGGCCTCAGCAGAGGCCAGAGGCTAATATCGGCAATAATGCTGATCACGGTAATTACAGCCTTTACACACTTAAACACATCCTTTACACACTTACAAACTTGACCACGGCATCTAAAAGTTGAAAACCCGGAAGCGTGTATTTAAGGGGTAATACCGGCATCGCCGTGCTGTGATTTGGGATGTCAGTATTGAATTCTAATAGGCTGGGTTTCTCTGAAGAGATCCAACTTATTAGATCTGCAATTCCTATGTTGGCCTGCAGGTGGCAGGCCAGCATAAGAAATCATCAATTCACATATTATTATGCTGCTGTTTGCAGTATGGTAATATTGAATAATAAAAAAAAAAAACATAATAATGAACATGGAATACTCCTAGACTAGCTACAAAAACATTTAAAAAAGGAAAAAAAGTATAAAAGAATATAGAAAAAAAATAAATATAAAAATTTAAATCACCCCGCTTTCCTTAGAATAAAACAACTATAAAAAATATTAACATCAAAAATAAAAAAATATAAAAGTCCAAAAAAAACGCCCATACAATTAAAATATACAAATATTTTTCCAATACGGTGAATGGCGTAACAGAAAAAAGTATCAAAATGGTTGATTCGCTATTTTTTCATCGCTTCTCTTACCCAAAAAAAGTAATAAAATGTGATAAAAAAGCCACACACTCTAAAATGGTATCAATAAAAACTACAGATTGTCCTACAAAAAATGAGCCCCCACACAGCTCAGTAGTAATAACTATAAAAAGTTATGGGGGTCAAAATACTTTTTTTTTCAAAGATTTAATTTATTTTTGCAGTATTTAGACATCTAAAACCTATACATATGTGGCATTGTTTAGCCGCAAAGGGAACACTCTAGGGACAAAGCCTGTAAACGCACAGGAGTGCTGATACCTTCTCAAACAGCTGATCGGCGGGGGTCCCTGGTGTCAGACCCCCAACGATCAGATACCGATGACCTATCCTGAGTAGTTAGAAAACCCCTTTAAGGTATGACACATGTCTATATCATCCTTCCTGATTGGAGGAGGCTGACTGAAAGGCGTTATGGGCAAACCTACTGGCCAGGGCCCCTCCCAGGTTCATTTGATTCTCCATTTTTATTTTCCCTGCTCTACTGTACTGATATGCAAATTAACAGACATCATTTTTAGTGATTCGCACAAATTGAGTCTCAAAAACTTTTGCTTCATTTGGAAGCCAAATTTTTTGAGAAATTTTAGATGAATTTGATTAACTTAAAGAAGAACTCTCGCAAAAAATGTATTCCATGTCTTGCTAGAAATGTACATGATGTAATCTGTAGTGAATGTCATTTTCTTACTAACTTTTTGAGTTATATCTCCCTGATGTTTCTCATCTGTGTCATGTGACTAGGAATCAGACCCACCAACTCACACATCATCTTATGTGTGGACAGGAAGTCTAATTTTCCATGCATTCCTATGGGAGCTTCACTTTCAGTCTCATAGGAATGAATAGAGAAGTAACTGGCTTCCTGTCCAGGGTCAGCTGGAGGTCAGGGAGTTGGTCACATGACCCAGCTACAATAAGAAGAGAGGTTTTTACTCACAGAAACAGTCACTGATAAGAAAATGACATTCACTAAAGATTATATCATGCACTTTTCTAACAGGTCAGAGAATAAAATTTTTTGCGGGAGTTCTTCTTTAAAATTAACTATAGAAGTGATCATTTTTTATAATTATAATAATATTGGTTCCAGAAGTAGGCATTATACCAGGCTAAAATTATGGCTATGTGAGTTGGTTGTGTTTTTATGGGCTTCATGGCCATAAATGCAGCTACTCATTCATCAAAGAATTCCTAGTTGTGCAGTAATATGTTCCATGATGAGCTCATCATTGGGAATTTAGTTTAATTATTATGTGAAGTACTTACCCTACTTTGGTTGGCATGTACATGAGCACAGGGACAATAGGAGAGTCTTCATTTCCATAAGTAATTAAATTCAAGTCATGTAATTTCTCTCTGAAGTATCTGGTGTTCTCTGCAAGTTGATTGACTCTTTGCTGGCCTAAGGGGTTTACAGTCATGATTATCATAAAAAAACATAAAAATACTTTGCCATAGCCTAGCATTTGTGACTATTAAACAATTCTGTTCTTTGGATAGCAGGCCCAATAGGTATACCATGAAATTTCATTTTTTGGAAGACACCATCGTATTAATATTACTCTAGTGGAGAAATGGAAACCTGTCTTGGAGGACACACATAAGAGAAAATACTGTTTTACTACTGGACTAGCTGTATGTTTGAAATAATATCCCAGTATGTGTATGTATGTAGGGCACCACAATGACCCCTCAACATACAATATTAATTGGTACCCATTTCAGCAGCCTGTGAAGAGCCAGAGCAGAGGATGGGAATGGTAGTCGTCCTAACGATATGATGTGTTGCTGTGGTCTCCCTCAGGCTGTTACCCCCTAGGGCCAGTGCAACTAATGAAGGGTACACTGGTTCTTCCCTCAGGGCACACCCTGATGGTGGGGTTTCCTGCCTGATGGTAGATGGGGTGCCTGCGATATTAGCTGTCCACGTGGGTGCAAGGCAGGGCATGTACAGTAGTGCAGTGGCCAGAATATTGTGTAGTAGGAATCAGTAAAGCAGGCCAGAGGTAGAAGAATAAACATCTCTTTTTACTGAGTGCAAAATAGGAGTTATAGTACACCCAACAATAATCTGGACACAGTGCATGTTCTTTCCCCAGATAGAGAGGTATGGAGGCTGGCAATGTTGCAAATCATAGCACTCTCTATATGCTAACTTGCTAAAGTCTTTCTCACTAGAATCTTTGGCTTTCAACTGTAATCTGGCAATTATGGCTGCAATTTTCACTGCTGCATGCAGGTTTAAATGACTACAACTGGCTAAATCATGTCCAAGTGTGTAGGGTGTCTTAACTATAATCCCTCTATGGCAGCAAAGTCTGAATAGACCTCTATACAGGATAAGTCATTAATAACTGATTTGTGGGAGTCTGACACCCAGCACCCCCACAATATTCCTGCTCTGTACACTGTTTACAGGTGTCAGAACACCCCCTACTCCCCTGATCTGACATTGGTGATCTATCCTATCACTCTGTTAGTCAAGAAAACGCCTTTAAGATTTTAAGACTGGATTTACTTCTTGTGTCGGTTTTTGTTTCAGTTTTTGTGCTAAAAGGGAATAAAAACAAGACTCTTGGTTCCACTCCTGGCTTGGCTCACAAAACTGAAACTAAAAACTACACCAAAAACTGCATGTGTGAATCTAGCCTAAAAAGGATTTCCAGTCAAAACATAAACATAGTCCAAAATTATGAAATCACAAATTACAGCAGTAGATAAAGTTTAGTAACATGTTACTGTAGAGTAGCATTTTCTCCACAGTTGCAATGAGAGAAAGTGCAGCTATATTTTTTCTTAGGAATCAATGACAAACTGGACATCATTTTGTCATATTGCTCAATAGGAAAATGACAGGTTACCATCAGTTTCCAAGAAGCTAAATAAAGTGAAAAGAACCAATATTGATGACTTTCTTTAAAAAAATGTCAGCTGCTACTGAATGACTGATACCTTTGAGATTTAAAAAAAATATTCCAATCTTTGGCTACTGCTCTAACTCCTGATTTAATATTGCAGAGACATTTTACATTTTTGGGTGCAATATTTCCCTCTAAGCCCAAACAATGTGATGAATCTGCATAATGTAATTTTTTTTTTTTTTTATGATTATAACAAAGGAGACTTACAATAGTCTCCGATCCAAATCTCCACAAGTCACAAAAAGAAGAGCAGTGTAAATATGTCAAAGCGTACATCATGAGCATAATCAAGCATTACATGTCATTCAGAGAATTACTTTATATGGCCAAGAATGTAGAAATACATACATATAATACTTTATTGTATAAAGGTTCCAGACCTGTGGATTCTGCATAATGTACATTTTTTTTGTGTAGAGAAAAAATCCCAAGTTAGTTCTTCTACTATTAAAGTAAATGTAAAGAGGTTTTGTAGCGGGAACCAAAAAGCAAGAGTTGATTTTAGAAGGGATAAGATGTCCCTCTTTTTACACTTGCCTAAATATATATAATGTACCTGGAGTCACTGGATAATATGGATTACGACAGAATGGTAAAAAAAAGGTAGGTGGTATCTTAAGCATCTATGTACTTTTATGAGACCCTGAAGAATTTTGAGGTTTCCATTTTTGTAATGAAAATAGAAATCTAATATAATTTTTTTCCTTTATCACCCTTTGCCAATTCTCGTTGAATGTTCCCTAATTCAGAATATCATAGGACAAAAATGTGGTACCTGTCAATGTCCCATCACTTCCCATGATGCACTTCATGACCCTTATGATCTGCTCAGCTACAGGTGGAGATATAGATGCTGCATAAAATGCACTGTGTGAGTAGTTTCGTAGATAATCCACAAGATCCTGTAGATGAAATTCCATTCACAGAATAAGTTTAGTATTCTTTAATTATTTTTTTTTCATATATGTTTTAAATATACATAGAAATCAGGGCTACTTATCAATGATATGTTTTCTAAAACTTTTCCTAATACACATTGCTCCAATAACAGTAGTTTGATTTTATTAGATCCTTGTGATAAGTGGCACCAGAGGAGTCTGGTGGTCGCATATCCCCCTATCCCTCCATAAAAATACTATGCCCATTGTAGCAAGGCCAACAGGCATGCTTATGGGTGAGGAGAAAAAACAACTGATTATTCAGCAACAACTATCTAATGCCCATGGTTAACTTAGCAATGAGTTGATCATTAACAATACTATATGGATAGTATGTCATAAGAATATAACCTCTTCCTGACAGTGATTTTCCATTATTTTATTTTTTTTATTTTTTATTTTTTTACTCCCTGCCTTGTAGAAGCCATTTTTATTTTTCTGTCCACATAGTTGTATCAGTGCTTTTTTTGTGTGGGACAGGTTATACTTTTTAATGGCACCATTTAATATTTCATACGATGTAGCTGGAAAAAACTCAATTCCACCATGGTTTTATGGGTTTCGTTTTATGGTGTTTCCTAAGCAGTGAAAATGACATTAACTTTATTCTGTGGCTCAGTATGATTGCAATAATACCACATTTTTATAATTTTTCTTGTGTTTTAACCCTTTAAAAAAATTAAAATTTTGAAAAAAATGTTTTCCTTTGCATCTCCATATTCTGATTCCCATAACTTTTTAATATTTTTATCTACTGCAGAGGCTCATTTTTTGCGGGGCGATCTGTATTTCTCATTTATATCATACTAGGTAGGCTTTTTGATTACTTTTTTACTCCATTTTTTGGGGACGTGAAGTACAACTTCACTTATTTGGTCAGGTCAAAAACACAGAACAGGTGCAGATCTTTTCATGATACCTTATTTGAGAGAAGGATTGGCTCCTGATTTTCGCTCACCGTACAGTAACTTCTGGAATTAACTGAAGTGCGCGGTGCATCTTATAAAGTGAATACTAGTGAGCTCACTAGTCTGCATTTGGGGGTGAATACCTCTGCACTAGATCCAAACATATGTCACAGAAAGTGATCTCTCTCCAATATATGATATAAAATATAGCTTTTAATAATGCATGTTAAAATCAGGCAAAAAGGCATCCACCAAGATATAACAAAAAACAAACCTATAACAGTTATTAATAAATCTCTCATCCGTAGTAGGTAGGTTGTTGTACGTGTCGTAGATACCTAGCCAGAAAGGGATCGCCCTACTTCTGGCCCTACTAATAAAAAGCCCTACCTACAACGGAATAGCCGCCCCGATAGGGGCGATCCCGTATCTCGTACCTCCTAATGCCCCTATCAAGGCCCTAAGATAGTGTGACCGTCACCACATAGATCCTATATGCACCACACCCCACACACTCCAGAATTACCAAAATGAAAACAAGTAAAATATACACAGATGTGGAAACGGTATCTGATGGTACCAGCAGACACGGTCCCCTAGAGATTATGATGTCACCTCCAAGTGCCAGTATCTTGCTGATAATCACCTAAACACCAGTGATATTACATCCAGGGTTTATATATATGTGTGCCTTAGTATTGTATACAAAAGAACCTGCTAAGATTTAAATATAGCAGCTATTTTTTAGAGATCCCGGTCCCAACGCGTTTCGCCTTTAATTTTTGGCTCATCAGGGGACTTCTTACTTAAAACAACAGGGGCACAATAACCCGTTTTTCTAGCATAGGAATATCGCACAATATGTAGTCCAAGCGTCATCTGTATAATGCGCATCTATATTGGTGACATCCATTCATCACCTAATCGACCAAAGCAGGTGTGCATCATAAATATATACCTAAGGTATGTGTGAGACATAAATATATCAACACTATTCTGGGATCACATATATTAACTTAGTCTGTAATAGACTTAGGTGCATGGTCACCACAATATGATTTTGCATAAATCCAGTTATTACATTAATGTTTTTATACTTGCGTGTCCCATAGGATAATAATTTTTGTATGTGTCTCCCTCACATCGCTCCCGCCCCTTTACCTCCACGTGGGACGCTGAAACAGCCGTGTGGGCAGCGCTAGCAAATGTCGCGCTTCTCCCCTGCTTTTAGGGGATTGAAGCAGCGCTGCTGCGCGCCACCGATGTGAGGGAGACACATACAAAAATTATTATCCTATGGGACACGCAAGTATAAAAACATTAATGTAATAACTGGATTTATGCAAAATCATATTGTGGTGACCATGCACCTAAGTCTATTACAGACTAAGTTAATATATGTGATCCCAGAATAGTGTTGATATATTTATGTCTCACACATACCTTAGGTATATATTTATGATGCACACCTGCTTTGGTCGATTAGGTGATGAATGGATGTCACCAATATAGATGCGCATTATACAGAAGATGACGCTTGGACTACATATTGTGCGATATTCCTATGCTAGAAAAACGGGCTATTGTGCCCCTGTTGTTTTAAGTAAGAAGTCCCCTGATGAGCCAAAAATTAAAGGCGAAACGCGTTGGGACCGGGATCTCTAAAAAATAGCTGCTATATTTAAATCTTAGCAGGTTCTTTTGTATACAATACTAAGGCACACATATATATATAAACCCTGGATGTAATATCACAGGTGTTTAGGTGATTATCAGCAAGATACTGGCACTTGGAGGTGACATCATAATCTCTAGGGGACTGTGTCTGCTGGTACCATCAGATACCGTTTCCACATCTGTGTATATTTTACTTGTTTTCATTTTGGTAATTCTGGAGTGTGTGGGGTGTGGTGCATATAGGATCTATGTGGTGACGGTCACACTATCTTAGGGCCTTGATAGGGGCATTAGGAGGTACGAGATACGGGATCGCCCCTATCGGGGCGGCTATTCCGTTGTAGGTAGGGCTTTTTATTAGTAGGGCCAGAAGTAGGGCGATCCCTTTCTGGCTAGGTATCTACGACACGTACAACAACCTACCTACTACGGATGAGAAATTTATTAATAACTGTTATAGGTTTGTTTTTTGTTATATCTTGGTGGATGCCTTTTTGCCTGATTTTAACATGCATTATTAAAAGCTATATTTTATATCATATATTGGAGAGAGATCACTTTCTGTGACATTTGTTTATAATTGGTCCTTTTCATGGAGTATTGGGATTTGCTGGTGCCCTATTGATCAGCTGCTGTGATTCATTCTAGATCCAAACATGTTGCATGTTTGGAAGCCCAGATCTTGGATCTAAATAGGCAGCCTACGCAGGAGCTTTGTGAACCTGGAGAGGGGCTTAGACCTCACTGTGTAGGCAATAACTTGGGTCAGTGAAATGGAGGTGGGTGGAGGAGGGCAAGATCAGGACTATGGGGTCAGTAGTTGGGTTGATGTTGCAAGAAGGTGTAGAGGTAAAAGTGCCAGGGATGCTAGTCCTGAGCTGGAACGCCCTAGTAAATATGCCTGTTTATCTGATATAAGGGACAAAAGCCCAGGGCTAGCAACACTATAGCAGGACGTTTCTCCTAGAAACCAGGAGGATGACCGCTGCAGGAAGGATGGGAAAAGGAGTGCAGCAAAGGTCATATAGATGCTGGTGGCAGGGGACTCTATTATTAGGTGGACATACAGGGTCATTTGTCGCTGAGAGACCATGAATGCCGAACAGTGAGTTGTCTTCTGGGTGCTCGGGTTTGGCATATTGCGGATCGGATAGACAGATTGCTGGGTGGGGCTGGGGAAGACCCGGCGGTCATGGCCAAATTGGTACTAATTACAAAGTCAGGGGGAGATGGAAGCTTCTGAAATATGATTTTAGGGAACTAGGAGAGAAGCTCAAGTCCAGGACCTCCAAGGTAGTGTTTTCAGAAATACTACCAGTGTCACGAGCATCACCAGAGAGACAACGGGAGCTTAGGGAGTTAAATAAGTGGCTCAGAAGCTGGTGCAGGAAGAAAGGATTTGGGTTTAGGGAGAACTGGGCCAACTTCTCTGTTGGCTACAGACTCTACAGTAGGGATGGGCTGCACCTTAATGGGAAAGGTGCTGCTGCTCTGGGGGAAAGAATGGTTAGACGGCTGGAAGAGCTTTTAAACTACAATCTGGGGAGAGGGAGGGGGGGGTCATATTAATAAGGGGGTAGATAGTGTAGATAGAAAGTGGGATAAAGGAGGGGACAGTGGGGATTTAGTGGGAGCTAGGTTAGTTAGAAAAATAGGGAAGTGACTGGGCAGAACTATACACCAATGAAAAATCGAGCTGCCAGTAACGTGGACCTGTTAGGGTACTTTCACACTAGTGTTTTTGCTGGATCCAGCAGGGTTCAGCAAAAACGCTTCAGTTACTGATAATACAACCATCTGCATCCGTTATGAACGGATTCGGTTGTATTATGTTTAACATTGCCAGGACGGATCTGTCATTAACTCCATTGAAAGTCAATGGGGACAGATCAGTTTTCTATTGTGTCTTGCTCCGGATCCCCAGGACGGAAAGCAAAATACAACATGTTGCGGTTTGCTCTCCGGTCTGGGGACACAACTAAATGGAACGGAATGCATTTTGAAGCATTCCGTTCTGTTCAGTTCAGTTTTGTTCCCATTGACAATGACTATGACGGAACTCAATACCGGAAAACTCTAACGCTAGTGTGAAAGTAGCCTTACACACCAACAATATCAACCAAGGTACCCCAAAAAATCACAGACATTGACTTTACAAGTGTTAGTAAGTTACAATGTATTTTTACAAAGTCCAGAAAGTATAGCAAGCAAAATGGGGCAGCTGGAGGCTATGGTACTAGAGGAACACATAGATGTAGTTGGTGTGGCTGAGACAAGGTTGAATTTTTTACATGACTGGGCTGTTAATATTCATGGTTTTACACTATTTAGGAAAAACAGGGTCAATAGAAAAGGTGGTGGCGTGTGCCTGTATGTGAGGAGAGATATGAAGGCGAGTGTAAAAGAGTCAATTGTGGGTGAGGATGGTGAGGATGTTGAAACCTTATGGGTGGAATTACAAAGGGATATAAACACTGAAAAAAATAATAAAAGGTGTAATCTATAGACCCCCTAACATCACAGAGGACATAGAAGTTCAACTGTATAACCAAATAGAGCAGGCTGCACAGGCTGGTAGATTGGTCATAATTGAAGATTTTAAGTTCTCAGACATTGACCTCGGTCATGGTTCTGCCTCAACTGCAAAGGGGAGAAGATTCCTCAACTTGCTGCAGGACCACTCTAGGGGCCAGTTTGTAGAAGATCACACTAGGGGCAATACTCTGTTGGATCTGGTAATTTGTTGGAAATGTTACTGTTCGAGAAACACTAGGTGATAGTGACCACAATATAATTATATTCCCTCCCCAGCACTAACAGCACAAGATGGTGGCAGTAGGAGAAGATGGCAGCAGAGGCAGCAGGTGTGCGGCATTAGGCTGATGGCAGCATCAGAATAGTAGCTGAAGCACGTTGCTAGAAGTAACGGGCCATTTTTCACAATGTTCTGGTGTGGCAGCACACTGCAGTCAGAATGATCTAGTCTGTTGCATCAGGCACCGGTGTGTGGAAATCCTGCTGATCCACACCTGATTCATCTTTAGAAAAGTTAATTTCTCAATATTTTGTGTTGAAAGGCGAGTTCTCTTTGGGGTAACTATGTCCTCGCCGCACTAAACAGCCATCTGATGCCACATTACTGGCCAGGCAGGAAAGCTTGTCCAGGGCAAACCTGGCCAGTTGTGGCCACAATTTAAGTTTGGCTGCCCAGTAATTCAGGGGATCTTGGATCTGGGTGACAGGGTGTACTCCAAATATGCCACCACCTGCTGGTTCAGGTTCTGCTCCATGTCTTGCTGCTGCTGGCTGGTTTCTTCAGATGGCGGGTGAAGAAATGTACTGATCAAAGACTTGACACTCAAGTTGCTGTTGATGGATCTGGTGCTGCTCCTGCCCCCCATCCACACCCCCAGTAGTCATAGCAGTCAATCGTGAACTCAGAGGATTTCCCCGGTCAGACCTTCGTGAAGATGGGTGATGGCACACATAGGCAGCAACCAACCATCTACATAGGATGTCTCGATAGTAGTTGAGTTTATCATCCCTCTCAGCAGGTGGAAAAAAGGCCCCCATTTTGGCCCGGCAGCAAGGATCTGATAGCTTGGAGAGCCAGTAGTCATCCCACTATGCAAGTAACTCAGCATGTATCTGTCCATTTGCACAAGGGACTCGGAAAGACTCCCTGGCTCCATCTTAGGGTATGCATGAGCTGCCACCGGCTAACATCGAAGGGAGTACCCCTGTCCGCCTGCATCATCAAGAAATCATTCATGGCCTTCCTCTGCTCATCGTTAGTCTAACATGTGGAGGGTGGAGTTCCAATGTGTGGAAATGTCATATATGAGGCCATGTCGGGGAACACTCTTCTGCCTTTGCAGCTCAAGGAGGGTGTGTTTTGCACAGTAAGAGTGGCTAAAGTGCATGCACAGTTTCCTGGCAATTTTTATGATATCTAGCAGTTGGGTGGAAGACTTCAGGAACCGGGTTACAACCAGATTGAAGATATGCAATATGCAGGGGGCATGGGTCAGCCCTCCTTGAAGCAGTGCCGACAGAATGCTTTTCCCGTTATCGGTGACCATGGTTCCAATCTTCAGTTGGCGAGGAGACAGTCAGGATTTGATTTCTTAATGAAGGACGAGGAGTAGTTCCTCCCCGGTGTGACTCAGTTTGTCCAGGCTGCCCAGGTGCAGAACAGCATGACACTGCTGTGCTCTGCATAGGTGGTATGCTGGAGCACGACTCGGAACTGTGCCTACAGTGGAAGCTGAGGACAAGGTGGAGGATGAGGAGGCAGAGGAGGACATTGGCACTGGAATCACTCCATGAGAACGCAGAAGTGGCATTGCCATCACCTGCCCAAGTTGTTGGTGTGCCTGGGTAGGAACCACATTTACTCAGTGGGCCGTAAAGGACATATATTGTCCTTGACCATAGTTACAGCTCCACACGTCTGCGCTGCCATGAACTGTACCACACACTGACAGGCTCAAGGACTGGCCCACCTTAAGACGTATGTACATATGCAGGGCTGGTACAGCTTTTTTAGAGAAGTAGTAACAGCTTGGGGCTCTCCACAAGCCATCAGTTTTCTGAAATGGGCAGTCAACCACATGGAAAGGGAGGGACTGTAGTATCAGCAACTTGGCCAGGAGCACGTTCAGCTTCTGCACCATTGGATGAGTGTATGCATACTGTTGTTTCTTTGCATTGATTGATTGCTGGTGAAATGCATGACAAGGAGGAGCATCAGGAAAAGTAGACAATGGGAATGAAACTGATTCCTTCTGTTGAGGTGATGGAGCCTTGCCTGCTGGAAACAGGTTACGGGCCGATGGGAGATGTGTCAGACTGTACCACTACGTTAGAACCACAGTTTTCCCAGGCCACTTTATGGTGATGCAATATGTGTTGACACAGGGCTGTGGTGCCAACACTGGCACTCTGGCCGTGCTTCATCTTCTGCCCACAGATCCTACATACGGCCACGCTAACATCCTCAACTGACTTGACTAAAAATTACCACTCTGCTGAGTATGGCATTTTCACCCCACCACTTCGTGCTGACTGCTTGACACTACCTCTATGAAGACGTGCACTGCTAGTTGTTTCTGGACAGGTAGGCTCCTGAGTACCAGACAGGTACATGCACTTCTGTTTGCTCATCACTTATGTCCCCCTCATCAGTATCATGGCCAAATCCCTGACCGCTAGCAACACCTTCTCCGACATAATTGTTATTGTCGCTACTTGCACGTCTACAGGAAAAAGCAGCAGACCTCTCCTCCAAATCTTGGCTGACGGTCCTCAATAATATCTTCCTTGCTGAAAAGTGGAGCAGAGCCGACAGCATACATTACTTGCCTGGTAGAAGGAGCAGCAAAGGAAGGAGGCAAGTTCAGAACAGGTGAGGACACAGAGCTTGTCACTGGGCCATGCCAACTAAGTGTGGTATCAGAGGAACCCACAGACTCCTGGCCATGGGTGTCTGATGTCATTTGAAGACCAAGTCAACCATTCAAGGATGAAAGTGGCAGCTCTGGCCTATTGCTGTGGCTGCTACTACCACCCCCCCCCTTTTTCTGCTGCTAGTTCTGCTGACTCCAGCAACAGTTTTGTCACTGTCCGTTCCTTTGGAGGGCCCTGGCTAATGTCTGATGGACATACTGTACTGTAACACTAACTGTATATGTAAAATAAGTTATTCATTGTCAATGTGGACACCCCTCTAACAATAAAACAAGACAGGTTATTCACCCTAATTTGAGAATCAAGGCGTAATAGAATTGTGTATCTATTAAACAAGGTGGATACCCCAATAACAGTAAAATTAGACAGGTCATTCACCCCAATTTGAGAATCAAGTCATAATAGAATTGCTTATCTGTGAAAGAAGGTGGGCACCCCAAGAACAGTTAAATTAGAAAGCTTACTCACCCCAATTTGAGAATCAATGCCTAATAGAATTGCTTATCTATTAAACAAGGTGGACACCCCAATAACAGTAAAATTAGAAAGCTTATTCAGCCCAATTTGAAAATCAAAGCCTAATAGAATTGCATGTCTATTAAACAAGGTGGGCACCCTAATAAGAGTAGAACAGAAAGCTTGTTGCCTCAATTTGAGAATCAAGGCATAATAGAATTGCTTATCTAGTAAACAGGGTGGACACCCCAATAACAGTAGAACTAGACAACTTATTCACCCCAATTTGATAATCAAGGCCTAATAGAATTGCTTATCTATTAAACAAGTAGGACACCGTTTCATTAGATAGCTCTGTATCCTACACAGATAGATTGATACAAACTACGCTGTCTCCTATAGATCCCTTCAGCTTCAGATTACAGTCCCAGCACTGTTCCTGCAGTCTCCCTATGCTCTCCCTACAGTATGTAAAAACTCTCCCTATGATCTCCCTACACTGTCCCTGCACTCTCCCTATCCAATGTTCAACAATTAAAAGCTTTTAGCAACACTTTCCCTAGCACTTGTCACATCTCTCTCTGTGCTTGGCTCACAGTGAAATGGCGGAAACCGTGCGGGATGAGGTTTTTAAAGGGCTGTTTCACAAGGGCTGGGTTGATGATTGGCTGTCTGCACAGCATTATGGGTGATCTCGCATTTTTGGGCTTCTTACTTTCACTTTGTAACACGTGTAGCCGCCATTTTAGGAAAAAAAACTTGTTTCCACGGAGTGCAAGGGAGTAATACTAGTAGTAGTAGTACTAGTAGTAATCACAGGGGCTGATACTTTTCTGAAGTAAACTGATTAAAGAACACTACTGGCAACTCCTTTTTAGCCTAAAGTGGCTTCTTGCAGGGAAATAAAGATAATATTCAACTGCTTAGTAAGTGAGACATATTATATTGGTGTAATTCTCTTGAAGAAAGCTGCCTGCTATTAGTTTGGATACATACTACAGTATATGTATTCTTTGTATAAGTCATGGAAAAATGTAATATTTTCCAACCCACAAACCCAATTACCTTTTTTCCAGCAATATATCCTCCCATGGCTCCAAAGCTTTTGGTAAATGTTCCCATCGACACATCAACTTCTACAGGATCCATTCCAAAGTATTCCACCACGCCTCGTCCCGTAGGCCCCACTGCTCCAATACTGTGTGCTTCATCCAAATATAGGTAAGCTTTATACTTCTTTTTTAACGCTATTACTTCTGGAAGACGGACAATTGACCCCTCCATGCTGGAAAATGGAACAGTGTAATGCTTATTATAATAGCAATTTAGCATTATTTTGCAATTAGAAATGAGCGAATTTCCCAAAATTCATTTCAGGGCTGATTTGTTTGAATTAACCATCAGATTTTAGTCAGTCCAAAAAAATTGAACTAATAGTAAATTTAAAGTGCCCCAATTTCCCTGTACAACACCCTGGATCTACTGGGACTGCATCTATCTCCTTTCAAGCTCTTTTTTTGACTTTACGTTTTCGTTTTTAGCTCCCCGCCTTCCCAGAGCCATAACTTTATTTTTCCGTTGTACTTTCCAACACCACCATTTAATATTGTATAGAACGTAGTGGGAAGTGGGAAAAAATTCCAAAGGTGGTGGAATTGGAAAAAAATGCAATTTTGCCACAGTTTTATTTATTTATTTATTTTTTTACGGCATTCATTATGCGGTAAAACTGACTTGTGATCTTCATTCTCCAGGTCAGTACGAATCCGGCGATACAAATATGTTTTAATATGTTTTTTCTTGATGCTGAAAAAAAATAAAAAATTTGAAACTTTTTTTTTTCATATTCTGACCCCTATAACTTTTTTGTAATTATATGTGTGCGGAGCTGTATAAGGACTCATTTTTTTGCGGGCGATGTCTAATTTTCATTGATACCCTTCTGATGAGTGTACGGCTTTTTGAGCACTTTTTATTTTTTGTGGGAGGAGAAGCGACCAAAAAATGGGAAATCGGTCATTTTGACCCTCTTTTTCATTTCGCCTTTTTCCGTATGGGATTAATACTTTTATATTTCGATAGTATGGGCATTTAGGCACGCGGCAATACCCATGATGTGTATTTTTTATTTTTTTAAATTTTTTATTCTCATTTTAGGGAAAGGGGAGTGATTTTAGCGGTTATATATTTTTTTTACCACAGCATGCCGATCATTAGCTGCCGGTGTCTGCTGTAGGAATGGGAGCGGGTGCCATCTTTAAAGACCCGACATGTGAAGTACTATAATGGGAAGGGGTTAATATCAAGACTGCATGGTCAGATTTTACAAATTTAAAAATAGCCTTAAAATTATATAGTATCCTACATATATTCACTACATCATGGATACAGTACACTATAATGTATACTATCAATGTTAAGTACAGGAAGAAAACTGTCTCTAGCATAGATTATAGATAATCCAGCGGACCACAGAGACCACAGACATAGGTATAAATTTACAAATTTTTTTTCTGAAATGCCACTTGAACAAAACTTTTACACACCAGAAGCCTGGCATGCAGCCTTTGACAATTTCCCCCCTAGAATGTTTGAAACTTTAATGCAGGCAATTACTGTATAACACAAGCAACCACCATCCTTATCAGTAGCCACAACATATATTACCTGTATATTCCTTCAACAATAATGAGAATTTTCTTCCAGGCTCTGTGAGTACGTGGCTGACCTCTCACTACTGCATCCCGCAATAATTTTTCCAGGTTCTTCATATCTTAATGTATAAAAAACATGGATTTGAAACTAGACAAAAACTGGTTGTACCATCAACTCATATCATAACCTGTTTTGGGCACAATGCTTTAATTTATTTAGGAAAGCAGGTTTAGGGGAACAATATGGTCCGGGGCGGACTGGGAACTTAATGTGGCCCTGGACAAAAAAAAAAAACTAAAAGTGTTGTAGGTGGGTCCATATTGACAGAAGGTGGGGCTACACAATTAGGCAGGGTCACCCTAACCATATACCACACTGAAGCACAATATACTGCCCCACGTTTTTGTTTAAGATATGGAGCCGGGGGCTTAGGAGGGAAGACGTGACCAAAGAAGTTTAATTAAGGAGGGCATGTTTAGTTGTTGGCCATGTATATGAGTACCTAATTCTCACAATGTTAATTACTGTTAAGAGTTCATTATGTACCTGGCCAGTGGCAGAGAGGAGGGCTTGGGTGACCCCCTGGGCATCAGCCCACCAGGAAATTTCCCTGTAAGTTCTATGGCCAATCCGCCCCTGAATATGGTCATACTGTGGTCATATGGACAAACCCTGCCTCTGGGAATGCTGGCAATCCAGGCAAGTCTGCCATTTATGGATGGTGCTTGCAGAAGCCATAATCATTTTCAATCCAAGACAGGCTGAATTTGGGACAATCCCTGCAAATTGTGGACTGTTTGCAACTATGGAGTCGTGGTTCATCTTCACTAATATACCATGATAAACCCTAGTTGCTATTCAGTATGATAAAGGCAGTGATGGACCAAGATGTTTGTCTGCATTTGCACCCTTCACCTTCCTGGATATTATTACTTGGTTTTGCTGCTGATTTCTCTGTATATATGTGTGGTACCCCAGACCTGAGGTATCTGCAAATGCTGTGTTATGTATTATATTGTTAATGTATGTACACTAGCAATGAAGAGGTATGGTTGGCAGGGACAGGGTTAACACCCTGTTCCTCTCCTCTTGGTAGGAGTGGGCTGATCATGCTTCCTCTAGATACGCGAGTGAGGAGGAAGGAAGCACATATGGTTGCTCCTACTCCAGAGGTCCAGCAAGGGAACCCATTCTCCTGTGAAACCACCACTCAAGAGAGAGACAGCAAGAACACCAGAAAACCTAAAAAGTTACAGCGTTTTCAGTCAGCAGAGTGACCAGCAATCAATAGCTTAACCGACCTTGCTGCAAGTGAGGGCCGACATTATACAGTGGACACCTGTATCCACAAGTGCCAGTTTATAGCTGTTCAACTAAAGTTCAAGAGATAATCATAAGCAAGATAGCACATCAGAGGTGCCATTAACTTCCACTTATCAAGCAACCATACCTCATCATCTGGGGAGCGAAATTGCACTTTGTACCAACTACTGCTGGATGTATTACAAGTTATCTTTTCACTGAGTAAAGAGAGACTGTTATTCTTTTACTTCTGGCCTGAGTCTTTAAATAACCTTTCCATAGCACTGATCCCCAGGAAACAAAGGCCTCAGAGAGTACACTTTGACACAACATTTCATCATGGCCAATACCACTCCCATCCAATGCATCGGGTCCTCAGGGATTGGCTACAAATAATTTTCCTCTGATTTCATACTGTACAATCCACTCAATGAAGAAAACTCATTGGGTTTTATAATCATCAGTCAAGCATTCCCTTGTGGCTTTGACTCTTATTAATTCAGTTAGTGTGTTAGACAAAAATTTGTAACAAGTGCATCTGATACACGGTAACTAGTATACAGTGCAGAGGTCCACCATACAAAAAGGTACTCACCAAGAAGACTCAGTGCGGGTCACTCGGCACTGTACAGAAGTTACAGCTCTGAGCTCTCTTCTCTGTCCTTCAATGACACTTACTGTTGTGTTGAAATACTCGAATGGTAGCTCCAGAGAGTCTTGCCCCAAGAATCAGAGAAGTGTGGTTTAATTCATCACTAAGGATAAGACAGCCCTGTAAATATATATACCAAAATAGATGAGATTATGTTAAGTAAGACACTTAGAGGTCACTGAATAAGATTACCATAAAACTCTAGGAACCCTAAACCATGTATGGTCTACAGCATGTGCCCAATGTGTGGTCAATTTTCTGGATTTCATTTCGATGCCAGGGTTGTTGAATCAGAGTCAATTTTGGACAAAGTTGGAGATTATAAAAATTTACCAACTACAACTTCAGCTTCAAAATAAAAATATTACATTTGATATAATATACATTTTGTATAATTAATTTGTTACATGCATATCTTGTTGCATATTTACGTTCTTAGGAATTTAGGAAAGTTTGGAAATTTTAATTATATTACACCTATCAAAAAAGTGATAATTAGCAAGGTTATAGAGTCAGAGTCGTGGAGTCAGTTTTCGGTGGATGAAGTCCAAGTCTCAGTGCAAAAATAGAGGAGTCAATGTGAGAGGTGGAAGTTTAGCATACTGACTCCCACAGCCCTGGTCTATGCCTGTCTTTTAAATGAAGCGTAGGGCTCCACTGTGACTCTTGGGTTGTGCAAAAGGAATATCATAGGACAACGTGACTACCTTATGACGGTTGGAAATCTTGTGATTGTCTAGCCTTAGACACAATGATAAATACTGGAATGATCATGTGGTAAGTGCCTGAGGTGGCTTAGGAAGATATTAATTGTCTTTATCTGTAGTGAATACATTGCTTTTTTAATGTTACATATAAATCTGGATACTTTATGCTGTTAGTAATGGACATGTTAATATATAATCAGAATTTTACAACCTTTCCAACCAGAGCTGGGATGTTTGTTGAATTTGTGGCAAAACCCATACTGAAAACCATTGCTGCTTCTACTTTGAGGAACTTTGCAACCAAATCTTCTAGCTCTTGTAGTTTGTCCATTTGTCCTAACAAAGAATTAAAATTATTTAACAAAAAGGTAAGATATCATATCATTTATCATGCAGGGTCACCATACTGTGGTACAAATACAGGGTCTCCTTATGTGACTGTGTGTATGAGCCCATAAGGAGTCAAATTGCGGCATTTTGTAGAGCCTGCAATTATCAACCACTTTTACACAGGACCTTTCACCGGTCCTTACATTAGGGGGCATCTTCTTCTCCATGGCTGTGAGATGTCCAATTGCAGAGGAGAGCATCACAGCCAGGGAGAAAAAAAAAGCTCGGCTTCTCTCTGGCTGTGACACTCTCCGCTGTGCTTGGCCAGCTCAAAACCAGGGAGAAGGAAACGCCCCTTGAGAAACACGACCGTCTCCTCCTTCCTGTACCCATAATATGGATTTACATATAGGGCGGGGGGCACGGCAGGGGAATAGAGCAGCCCACAGAAAAAAATAAGTGATATCACATGTCATCAATATCCCCTACACTGCCAGTTATTTGGTATTGTCAGGACCGTTAAGACTGATGGTCATTCTTCTTACCCACTTCATGTCTGGTACTACATACTCCAACGCCATATTTCTCTAGTACATTCTTCACTGCGTCCAAGGACTCTTCATTATTTTCTGCAAAACCCAGATAGTTGTATGATCCCATATTTATCACATCCTTAATGACTTTTCCGGTGTACCTATAATCAAACCAAACCTTTAATTAGTATGACAAGCTGTAATATGCAGGCAAGGATTGCCACATTGGATTTGCATGCTACGGCATGGTCACTTTTGTCTCAGATGTGCATTATAGAAGAGAAGCTGGCTGTCAGTCCTAGCACTCAAGTAGAGAGTTTTAGGTACACTATGACACTAAACTGTGTAAAGTAATAACACAGAAGAGGACAGTATACTGCTACAGATGGATCTGGATAGACTGGAGGCTTGGGCATAGAAGTGGCAGATGAGGTTTAACGCTGACAAATGTAAGGTTATGCATATGGGAAGGAATAATGCAAGTCACCAGTACATACTGAATGGTAAAACACTGGGTAACTCTGACATGGAAAAGGACCTAGGAATTTTAGTGAACAGCAAACTAAGCTGCAGAAACCAGTGTCAGACAGCTGATGCCAAGGCCAATAAGATAATGGGTTGCATCAAAAGAGGCATAGATGCCCGTGATGAGAACATAGTCCTGCCACTTTACAAATCACTAGTCAGACCACATATGGAGTGCTGTGTACAGTTCTGGGCTCCTGTGAACAAGGCAGACATAGCAGAGCTGGAGAGGGTTCAGAGGATGGCAACTAAAGTAATAACTGAAATGGGTGGACTACAGTACCCAGAAAGATTATCAAAATTTGGGTTATTCACTTTAGAAAAAAGACGACTGAGGGGAGATCTAATAACTATTTATTAATATATCAGGGGTCAGATCTCTCCCATGAAGTAACAGGACTGTTACTGTGACGAGGGGACATCCTCTGCGCCTGGAGGAAAGAAGGTTTGTACACAAACATAGAAGAGGATTCTTCACGGTAAGAGCAGTGAGACTATGGAAGTCTCTGCCTCAGGAGGTGTGATGTATTTCTGGAGTGTAATAAAATTACAGGTTATAGTTACTAGAGAGGGGTCGTTAATGCAGGTAGTTATTCTGATTGCCTGATTGGAGTCGGGAAGGAATTTTTTTCCCTAAAGTGGGGAAAATTGGCTTCTACCTCACAGGGTTTTTTTTCCTTCCTCTGGTTCAACTTGTAGGAAAACAGGCCGAACTGGATGGACAGATGTCTTTTTTCGGCCTTATAAACTATGTTACTATGTTAGGTACGTAGATGCACCACTCAGCCTAATCAAATACAATCTCTGGTGGATTGTGCCATACCTAGGAGCTCTCCGTGCGACAGTCAGATAAAAACAGATAAAATGTAAGTTTTTCATGGCCATTTTCTGTGTGTCCATCTGTTTTTAGCGTCCATTTCTCATTTGGTTTTTAACATCTGTTAAAAACAGATGTTAAAAATTGATGACTTTCATTGGCTTTTGTTTAAAACCCGTACCCTTGCAATGCCCGTATATATATATATATTATGTCACGCCACAGTATATATAACACCCCCTATAGTGCCCTCTGTATAAATAATGCCCCTTTGTAGTGCCCCCAGTAGTTATAAGGCCACCTTAGTGCCCCCAGTGTCTATAATAGCCCCCAGTTGTGCTGCAGTATTTTTAAAAGCCCCAAGGTGTGCCACCAGTAGAAATAATGGCCCCTTGTTGTGTCCCAGTAAAAATAATGCCCCCCGAGTAGAAATAATGGCCCCCAGTTGTGCCCCCTGTAGAAATAATGGCCCCCAGTTGTTCCCCCAGTAGAGATAATGCCTCTCTGTTGTTCCCCCAGTAGAGATAGTGCCAGTAAATATAAAAAAAACCTCACCAAATGCATTCGGAAACTCTGCAATGGAGGCAGCAGGACCTGATGCTCCCAGCGTTATCATGTGATGTCACAACACTGGGAGCATCAGGTCTTACTGCTTCCAGTGCGGACCTAGTGTTCCTGTCTGTGCCATAGGTGAGGTGAGTATTTTTTACATTTTTTTCCATGGCACTCAAGTACCCATTTTTAAAGTTCTGTAGACAGGTGCACTTATGTCTAAACAGCTGTTAAAAACTGGTCCAATTGATTTTAATGGTGTCTGTTTGGCTTGCAAAACTGTGAAAACAGATGGCTGCTATTCACTGGACATGAAAAAAATAACTATGTGAAAAGCCCCATAGACTGCCATAGTTCTGAAAACAGCTGTGTGACTGTGGTGGCCGTTAAAAAAACATCCATCACATGGCCGTTTTCCACTGTCGTGTGAATGTACCCTAAATCGTATAAAAGTGTGCAATCATATGCCACATATTGTAGGAAACCCAGGTCATGTGACGCAAATCATTTATAAATGCTACAAGAATATATCATGCCCAATACTCTCTTAAAGGAATAGTCATATACATTTTTTCACATATGCCTGGGGAGCAGTACAATCCACATCACTCATGCACCATAACCCTGCAAGAGAAACCATACGCAAATATACAATTCCCTTAAAGGGGCCGTAATGCTCTGCAACTTCGTGATATCATAAGAAAGGTTTTTTAGGCCATGTGCCAATCAAAAGAAAGAAAATATCCACACATTTTTATGACTGGGCTCTAAGGACAACCCACAAAAGCTGAAACGGCAGAATAATCACCTGTAAGTCCAGTTGTAGTCATCAGTCACTCGCTCCATTAGGTCAAATTGAGGTCCTGGGACACTGCATATGGGTCGATTAAAAGAATCACGGATGCGCATGTAAATATTTCTTTTGTAGAAATTTTCAAAGTCTTGATAAAGAGGCACAAAATCCTTCAAAACATGACAAAATGTTTAAACACATTACACACGTCATAGCATTTATTTGTCAAAAGAGACAGTCCCAAGAAGTTAAACTTTTGATTTTATATTACACTAGCTGAAGTATCCGGCTTCGCCCGGGTATATTTAATTTATTTCATTTACTGTTTGTGTGTGTGTGTCGTTAAAAGATATCGAGAGTGACCTCTACAGTGCCTGCCCCTTTAACAGTGACCTCTACAGCGGCCAGCCCCTTTAACAGTGACCTCTACAGCGGCCCGCCCCTTTAACTGTGACCTCTACAGCAGCCCGCCCCTTTAACAGTGACCTCTACAGCAGCCTACCCCTTTAACAGTGACCTCTACAGCAGCCCACCCCTTTAACAGTGACCTCTACAGCTGCCCGCCCCTTTAACAGTGATCTCTACAGCTGCCCCACCCCTTTAACAGTGACCTCTGAGTGTGAGCTACTGAGAGGGTGGACATCCCTGTGTCTGTCCAGGCACTGCGTCGGACGGAGAACAGGTAGCCAGAAAACTGGACTGTCCAGCCTAAAGCCAGACATCCAGCCACCCTAACATCAGCCTGCCCCTAGGGTGGCCAGAGGTCTTGTTTTAGGCTGGACAGTCTGGCTTTCAGACTCCCTGTCCTCTGTCATGCGCAGGGCCTGGATGGACACAGGGATGTCCTTTTGAACAGCTCACTCTCAGCAGCAGCACTGTGCAGTCTGAGCAATGAGCTGCAGGGAGAAATTCACCCTCCCCCCACGCAGCTGACAGAAGGTAATTTTTACCTATATTTTTAATCCCGTCAAATGCGGCATGGAAGGGGTGTGGCCTGACTGAGTCAGGGGCGAGACTTAGTGGGATCTGGGGGTGGTGCTTTTAAGCCCTTCTTTTGATGGTGGCTTGAATTACAGGTCGATGCCATAGTAATTTAGGAGGAAGGTGGGTAGCAGTGGAAGAAAACATCTTTTATTACTACTGAACGGTAAATATGTGAAATTTACATTATATGAGGTAATGATTGATGATGAATTAGTCTAAAGCATAAGTTATAGTTATGGTAACCGGAATACTCCTTTACCATTGTCATCCACAGTGCTCTGCCTGCAGACCTACACCAGTGAACTGGCTAGGTTGTCATAGAAACCTGGTGTGTGGAAACTGCCTGTGAGCTTCTATAGGCTGATAAGGGTCATGTGACCAGGCTACTATTGGCTAATGTATTTTTTGGGAATATCTCAGGAACGGTATGTCCTGGAGAGCTGAAAACTGTTCTAAAACCTTCCCGGACACCTGATGTACATGTGTGCCAAATTTTAAGTCAGTGTTCAACCTTTTAAAAACAGGCCTTGATACATGACTTGGACAATAATTAAGCCAACATCTCATCTGCAGACTGCTGTTTCGAGGTGACTGCCTCTCATCAGTACAGAGCAGAGAGTACTAGCAATCACCCCGAAACAACTGTCTGCAGATGAGCTGCTGGCTTAATTATTATCCAAGTCATTCATCAAGGCCTGTTTTTAAAATGTTGAAATTTGACTTATAGGATAGCTACATTACATATGGTGGCATTAGAGGCACAGCATGCTAAGAGCTCATTTACATTTGCTCTTCCCAGAATTCCAAAGGAGCATTGCCTGGCCTATCAGACTGCTTATGCTGCTGGGTTGGTCTAGTCTGTCAGTGGAGTGAGTTGACTGTCAGTCAGTAGAGCCCAATATGGCTTTGTGCAGTGGACAGTCTGTGAAGGGAAAGCATATCATCCACAGACCTTGCTGGAAGACAGTCCTAGCTGTGATTGGGTTTTGGCTTTGGCTTTGTGATTGGGTTTGGCTGCCCTATTATATTTGTCTGCGGCTTGCATTGTTGCAGAAAATATTGGAAATTTGTAGAGCAATTTTGAGTATTTGCATTTCAGAGGACATTGGAAATAAGAGAAACCTGCTTCAGCTCAGCAAAAACATGGCTGTAAACTGCTTTCCAAAGACTGTGTGCCTCCATTGTGTGTGTGGACATGTTTTGCGTCTCTCTACTCTCTCTCTCTTTTAAAGGCTATGTACACCTTTGGGGGCATTTTACTCATTATGAATTAAAAATCATTTTGTCAATTGTGAGCTACACATGAGCTACACAGTGAAGCTCCGGCGGCGGCTGTAATCCCGCGCAGGCGCAGTGCCGCGTCGGAGCTTCACTGACTCAGTGAAGTGAATATTAATTAGGTGTGCCGTCCGGGGCTGCGCAGGCGCAGTACATCAATTGCCGCGTCGGAGCTTCACTCAGTGAAGTGAATATTAATTAGGTGGGCGGTCCGGGGCTCCAACGGAATCGCCGAGCCCGGGCTCCAGAAACCATGGTCAGCTCCCCTTGGGCCCCTTAATGTAAGTGATTGACAGTAGATAAAAAAGGATTTTTACATCACAAATCTTCATCTGGGCCCTATAACAATAACCATTTGGGGATCCTTATGATAAGAGAAATCCAGTGGTATAAATAACTTAATATGCAAAATGGTGGTGACAGAATCCCTTTAACAAGGCTGCTAAACCAGCTAAATTGAAAACTGCATCCTGAATGCATGTCAAAACTGCACTGTGTGCCAGCACCCTAATACCCCTTGCAGACGAGCGAGTGTCTCGCTGCAGACTCGCAGTGAGGCACCAGGCCAGAACTCCCACCACTGCTGGGGTCATATAGCATTACATTGATTTATGATGCTACAGTATGTAACCCTTACTGTTCTGGAACGTATTGGATAACAGTGACAGCATTATGTCACTGTTATCCAATACATTCCAGTTGTTAAAAATGTTTATTTGTATCAGTTATGGAAACAGATGGAGCTGCTTCTAAGGGCATTATCCTGGCAGCCCTTTGGTCTTCACTCCTGTACAAGAATCTGGACTCCACTGCATGGGAACCACCAGAACACTACCTACTAGAATAGACTCTGTTCAGTGACTGCTAGCCCACAGGGGTCTGAAGGCTCCAGTGGGGAACAGTGAGGGGTCAGACAAAACTGTAGTCAGGAAAAAGTCCAGGTAAGGGCAGGCAAAGTTTGTGTGATCTAGTAATTAGTCCAAGGGTAAGGGTAGGCAACACAGGACCAATACAAGGAACAGACAAAGGTCAAGTCAGGCAGCAAATGGTAAATCCAGAAACAGGCAGAGGTTTGTTTACGGGCAGGCAAACAAGACTATGGTCAACCTTCACAGGACACTACACAACAAGAACCTTATTGCTTATGAAACCCTTCCACAGGGGAAGGTATCTTAAATACCCTTAGTTGGCTATCCATAGGTTGGGGAAGATTAAGGTGCATGTGCTGGTACAGGAGCCAAAGGAAGCATTTGCTAGTACCCTACAGGCAGCGAGAGGCAGGGCAGCCAAGAGACAGTCCGCAGCCTGAGTGGAGTGGTCAATGCAGTACTGCTCTGACTGCCAGGAGGAAGCAACAACATGATGGAGGCCTCCGGCCAGACCTCCGGTGAAGCAGCAGTAGAGAGAGAGTAGAGTGTCACGCTGGACAGTATAACAATATAAATTTTCGATTATTTTTAAAATATTCTTACTTTTTGCTCTTCCCTCTCTTTGGCCATGTGACATTCTTCCAATCCCCATTTTCTCATGAAATCCCGTAAGTAGCCGAATAATATTAAAATTCCATAACAGAGGTAGGTAAACACAAGGATGTGCAATGGGGCTTCTTCAAAAGATTCCTTGTATTCTCTCATGTATAGGCTACCATTGGCTGGTCCATTTTGCTGCTGTAGAATAGAAAATGCACATATTTTACACTGAATTATGTGAGGGAGCATGCTTCTAATATATCATTTATGGGAAGTAATCTTTATGTTTCTTGACTGAAACAACAAATAGCATACACAATGAAGTAAGATGATATCAGGACTCTGAAAATACTGGAATGCCCTGCTATTCCTTGATGACGGTTATTGAAGGGGTTTTCCGAGATTTTTTAAATGATGACCTGTTCTTTGGATAGGTCATTAGTATCTGATCAGTGGGGGTCCGACACCCAGGACCCCTGCCAATTGAAGTGAATGGAGCTGAGCTTTGATACCCAGCACAGTCGCTGTACAACGTATGGCACTTAGCTTGGTGAGCTGAGAGGCCACCGCACTACTGCAAGTGTCAGTGCCTTCTCAAACAGCTGATCGTTGGGGGGTCCTCTGTGTTGCACCTAGACTGATAAAATACTGATGACCTACCCAGAGGTCACAAATTCTGTCAAAAAAAGCAGAGAAAAAAAGTCCTGCATACAGGACCTTTTTCTCCGCTAAAAAGCCAACTCCCAAATGGAAACCAAATGGACTCCATTAAAGCCAGTGGAATCTTTTTGGTGCCATTCAAGTCTGTTTCACGACGAATCCAGCACTTCCATTATTTTTGCTGTTATGCTCTTAAAGGGGGTTGTCTCCCTTCATCAAATAGCATTTATCATGTAGAGAAAGTTAATACAAGGCACTTACTAATGTATTGTTATTACCCATATTACTTCCTTTCCTTATCACATTATACACTGCTTGTTTCCATGGTTACCTACCACCCTGCAATCCATCAGTGGTGGTAATGCTTGCACACTATAGGAAAAACCATCAGCCTCTCTGGTGGCCGGGACAGCGGGAGTGCACATAGGCTACTACTTTTTCCTATATTGTGCAAACACACCCACCACTGATGGATTGCAGGGTGGTCTGTAACCATGGAAACGAGCATTGTATAATGTGATGGAAAAATTAATCCAGCCAGCAGAGGAGGCAATATGCATAATCACAATACATTAGTAAGTTCCTTGTATTAACTTTCTCTATATGATAAATGCCACTTGCTGAAGTAAGACAACCCCTTTAAGGCTGTATTACATCAGCCGACTGTCTGCCAGATCACCGCTAATGAGTGTTTGTAGGCAAGGTGAGGCATGCACAGGACTAATGAGTTTTCAATTTCAATGAGTTTTCAGATTTCAAAGGTAGATCAGTACCTGACATGACAAGTACAGGCAAGGCCGGTGGGGCACCGTACAGGACTAATGATTGTAGGAACGCTCTTTAGCGATGATCTGGCAGTGTAATACTGCTGCTGATTACCTGATGAACTGGAATACACTCGTTCATTGGGCAATCAAGATTTTTAAAGGGTTTCTGTCATCAGATTTAACCCTTTTAAAGCTGCTGACATTAGCTATGTGCTAATGTCAGCAGACGCTAACTGTGGTATTATTACGTTTATTGGGGGCCCCCTTAGGGTGATAATCTTACTTTTGTTATATGTAAATGAGCCTCTAGGAGCAGGGGGGGCGTTGCCCCTGCTCCTAGAGGCTCAGTTTTCCTACCTCCTTCCACGCCCGAGGTCCTTGATTGACAGGGCCAGCGCTCATCTTCTCCGGCCAGTCCTGTGTGCCGGGGAAATCTCGCGCATGCGCAGTGCAGCACACAGGGCCGGCAGTAGGACACGAACGCTGCCTGGCCCTGTCAATCAAGGACCTCGGGCGTGGAAGGAGGTAGGAAAACGGAGCCTCTAGGAGCAGGGGCAACGCCCCCCCTGGTCCTAGAGGCTCAATTACATATAACAAAAGTAAGATTATCACAGTAAGGGGGCACCCAATAAACATAATAATACCACAGTTAGATGTGCTAATGTCAGCAGGATTAAAAGGGTTAAATCTGATGACAGAAACCCTTTAAGAACGCTTAAAAATCATTGTTTGCCGGCAGCAGATTGTGCTGTCTAATCATGATCTGTTGCCGGCACACAACGATTCTGTATGGGGACGAACTATGGCATAGCAATCGCTTGTCCCCATACTGTGGAGGAGATTGCTGCATGTAATAGCAGCAATCTCCTACACTAACGAGCAGGCTGGGATGGAACATTTCCTTCTCGACAATCACCTGCTGTTAGGACGACGCGCCGCGTGACAGCACAGTCCCGCCGTCTAGCGCGATCACATTGACCGTTGCGGTTTTACTGCTATAGTCTGTATTGTCTCTATGCTGAGATCTTGGGGTGTGGCTGCTCCTAGACTCGGTTGAGTGACAGATGCAGTGTCCTATCCGTGGGAGTACTGGGCTGCGGGTCTTGTCCAATCAGGCTACACCCCTCCCTATATAAGGTTGTGAGTTTGACACGCCCGCTGCCTAGCACCAAAGCAATTGTATGGAGAGAGCTGGGAGCCGGCCTGTGTGTGTCTGCTAGCATCAAGTGGATGCTACTTCTCTTTCCTACTATCTGTCCCGGTAATGCCTCTTGTCGACTCTGAGACATTGGCGCATGGGGAGCCGGCCCCTCTATCCTTCCACCTGTCTCTTGTTCTTTAGTGAGTCTTTTTATTTAGGCAGCAGGAGTCTGTGTGGCTGTTGTGGTTGTGGCTCGTGCTCTGGGCCTCTGGCCAGGGACACAACTCTACTTATAATTTAAAACCTCAGTACCCCGTGTGTTCGTTCCTGTTCACATTTGATCGGGTTTTGTGTTGACTACTCTCTGTGGTGTTAACAGAGAGAGTCCGTTGCTAGTGGCAACGAGCGGATCCAACACAGCTGCACCTGAGCTGTATTATCAGGTGTCCAGCGGGTCCTCGCTGCACTATATTATGTTATTTTTTAATATAGTGTGGCAATCGTAACAGTGTGCTAGGCCCAGAACCCCGCTGTTATGGATCCCAAAGTGCACATGTCGGCTGCAGTGGAAAACCTGAACGCTCGTCTAGCTGCCCTCGAGCGTCAGGCCACGCAGACGCCAGCGGTGCTTTCTGTAAGCCCTGCCGATATAGCATTGGCAGTGGGCCAAGCAGTTTCACAGGTGTTAACTAATCTGCCACAGCCCGTGAAATCCTCTGTGCCTCTGGTTATCCCTGAGAGATACGCCGGAGATCCCCAGGGCTGTCGGGGATTTGTTAATCAATGTACCCTGTTTTTGGACGCCCATCCCGCACGTTTTCCGGACGAAGCAGCGAAGGTAGCCTTGTCATTTCGCTGCTCTCCGGTAAGGCTTTGGCGTGGGTTACTCCTTTGCGAGAGAGAAAGGCGGAGGTACTAAATTCACTTGAGACATTTCTTAAAACTCTGCGCTCAGTGTTTTTAGGTCCTACTCCGCAATCCCTCTACGCATCCCAGCTGCTCCGGCTTCGTCAGCAAAAAGACTCAGTCGCACAATACTCCATAGAGTTTCGGACTCTAGCGACTGAGTTGGACTGGCCGGACCAGGTGCTGGTGGCCATTTTTTGGGAGGGTCTTTCCCCCAGAATTAAGGACGAAACTGGCTGGTAGGGAGCTTCCTACCACGCTAGAGGGCCTTGTATCGACTGCCATGCGTATTGACAACCGCTTTTCGGAGCGTGCGCATGAGCAGTCGTTCGAGAGGAACACTCGTCCTTCAGGCCGTATTTCGTCTGACACTCCCTTAAGTGCTGTCCCTCGCGATAAAGGGAACAGTACGGAGTGGGGACCGGAGGGTCCCGAACCGATGGACACCTCCACGGCCGCTGTCCCTCGGGGTAAAGGGTACAGACGGTCAGGGAGGCTGGTGTGTTTCCGTTGTTGGAGGCCGGGACACAGGGTGTCATCCTGTCCTGAGCTCCAGGGAAACGACCGGACCCAGTAGCCATCAAGGGGGGCTCTCTGGGTATGAATAAACCCCTTGGGAAAATACGGGTCCCGGTCTCCTTCAGGATTGGGGAGACTTGGGTCGCCAGTAGCGCCTTCGTGGACTCCGGGGCGGCAGCAAGTTTCATCTCCCGGGATTTTGTAAGGAGACACAATATTCCCGTGCGCTTGCTGTCTACCCCGTTGCCAATTACAGTAGTCGATGGGTCCCAGTTGCAGGTCCAGATCTGCGATCAAAACTTCACCAGTGATCATGCAGACTGGATCTCTACACACGGAGGTGATCTCCCTTTACATCTTGGAGGGACTCCGGATGACGTGCTATTGGGGCTACCTTGGCTTCAGCAGCACTCACCAACTATTGAATGGCGAGCTGGTGAGATTGTCAGGTGGAGCGCCCAGTGTAAGGAGGAGTGTATGCCATCTATCACTCCACCCTCTGCACCCTCTGTTCCTGTTGAACTGGAGGGGTTGCCTCCACAATACGCCAGTTTTGCTGACGTATTTTCCAAAAAGGCGGCTGAGACGTTGCCCGAGCACAGGTCGTACGATTGTGCCATCGACCTGATGCCCGGTGCCATGCCACCTCGGGGCAGGGTTTACCCTTTGTCCTTGCCCGAGACCAAATCCATGTCGGATTATATTGCGGAGAACCTGGCTCGCGGCTTCATTAGGAAGTCTTCTTCTCCGGCTGGGGCAGGGTTTTTCTTGTGGCGAAAAAGGATGGGTCTTTGCGACCTTGCATAGACTACCGTGGTCTCAATGCAGTGACGGTCAAAAATCGGTACCCCCTGCCTCTGATCGCAGAGTTGTTCGATCGCTTCAGGGGGGCCACTGTCTTCACCAAATTGGACCTCCGGGGTGCCTATAACCTCATACGCATCAGGGAAGGTGATGAATGGAAAACCGCTTTTAATACCAGGGACGGGCACTATGAGTACCTGGTCAT
>ONZH01022944.1:0-81307 GCA_900303285.1 Rhinella marina
TGAGGTCTGATGGGGCCAAGTGTGATCTGAGGTCTGATGGGGCACAAGATGCTGACCTGAGGTCTGATGGGGGCACAAGACGCTGACCTGAGGTCTGATGGGGGCATTTTATACTGCACACATTATGGGGGCACACATTATGGGGGCATTTTATACTGGCACCTGTCAGACACCATGGGGACAAGGGGAGGAGCACTATGGGGGCACTATATAGGAGTATTTTATACTGGCACAAATTATAGGGAACTATGTAGCTCAACTGGGGGCACTAAGATTTTTTTTGGGCACACAGTGGGCATTGGCACACATTATGAGTGCATTATGGGGACATTGACTCTACTGGTGGCACTAATTATTTCTATTGGGACTTTGGGGAGCACTATTATTGTGGGGGGCACCCTGTCACAGTATTAGCTTAGCACAGTTATTTTTGGGGAACATTTTGGTTACACTTTAGTAGCAAAGTTATTTTTTTTTAGAGCACTGTGTGCCAATAATTACTAAAGGAAGTACTATCTGTGGAGCTCAGTGTCTGAGTATTGGGGGTGGCAGGATGGGGTGTTCAAGAAGGTGGGAGAATGATGGAAAAGTAGGAAACTAAGATGTCTGTCTGTCAAATTCCGCAGAGAGAAGAGATGGCTGAAAGAAATCATCATGGCGGTCTGGTCTGAATGGAGAAGATTGAGGACACAGAATGTCTACATCAAAGAAGACGTCACTGGATGTAAGAGGTATGGGGCGCTGTATTAGGCTACTTTCACATCTGAGTTAGTGATTCTGGCAGGCTGTTCCAGCAGAGAACAGCCTGCTGGAATTCACTGACTCCGGCACTGCTGGATACAGAATGCCCGCTGGCCAGTAAAACGGCAGCGGTAAAGCCGGCCCATTAGGGCAGTGTGTAATTGTGAACAGAAGAACCCTTGCCCTTGCCGGGCTGCCTGGGTGAAATTAAGGGTACATCTGGGTTCAACTCTGAACCCTGACAACCCCTTTAAGGTTTTCCTCTCTTTTTTTTTTTTCTTTAGCAGGTTGGGGGTGTGGTTTGGCAGGTTGGGGGTGTGGCCTAAAATGTCCTCCTTTTTGGGATGAAGCAGGTGGCCACCCTAGCGCAGATGTGAGGCGGTCAGGAGCTGCTGCCCATGCGTGATTATGCGTACTCCCACAGTCCCGGCCACCAGAAAGGGCAGCACTTTTTCCTATAGTGTGCAAGCATGGCCATCACTGCTGGATTGCAGAAGTGTCTGTAAGCCCTGGAAATGAGCAGTGTATAATGTGAATGAAAAATGAATTAAGCCAGCAAAGGAGGCAATAAGGACAATCACAATACATTAGTATTGAGTACAGTATTACATGAATAGCACTGCTGGCCCCAACTCCAGATCAGTAGGTTATATGTTCATACTAATGCCAGTTCCCTCTGCCATGTGCCTGCAAACCAGCTCTGGAACACATTGCAATGACTCATAACCATGCACACATAATTCCAGAAAGTGTCCTCTCAATATATTCCAGTACAGCTTTGTACACACACAGCATGGGAACAGGGGTGGATATGGACATATAACACATAGATCTGCAGTCAGGGGTATCAGAACCATTCATGTAGTACTGCATTTAATAGAGTTTGGAGGGAGGTGATGGATTACAGATGTAGCAGCTCTTGCGCTCACAGCAGAATCGCGTGAGCGCAGAGCGATATTGCTTCATTCATAAAATGAAGGTGTAGTTACATGTAACCACCACCAGATGGCGCATGTAATTACAGTATTAATGGCAGAGTTCAGCGCAGCTCCGATCTCCTTGAGGAAATCGGGGCTGCGCTGGTGTTTTAATACCAACCCACTCCTCAATATTAAAACATTGGTGGCGCACTGCGCCCTCCCCCTCCCAGTATTAAAACATTGGTGGCGCAGTGCACCCTTCCCCCAACCCCCCAGTATAATAAACATTGGTGGCGCAGTGCGCCCTACCCCCTCCCCCATTATTAAAACATTGGTGGCGCAGTGCACCCCCCCACCCCAGTATTAAAACATTGGTGGTGCAGTGCGCCCTCCCCCAACCCCCACAGTATAATAAACATTGGTGGCGCAGTTTTGCCCAACCCCCCCAATATTAAAACACTTGGTGGCGCAGTGCGCCCTCACCCCCGACCCCCCAGTACAAGAAACATTGGTGGCAGTGGGGATTAGAACCCAGCAGTTTAATTGCCGGCTCCGATAAGCCACCATGGCGACCGGACGCCTCCGGCTTGCCATGGTAATCTTTAAAGTGCTCTTTGACCCCGCCCCCACTATTAAAACATTGGTGGCGTAGTGCGCCCTTAACCCAACCCCCCCTCCCTCCAGTATAATAAACATTGGTGGCGCAGTGCACCCTCCCCCTCAACCCCCCCCCAGTATAATAAACATTGGTGGCAGTGGCCACAGGCGCCCCCCCTCCCCCCTTTTCATTGGTGGTGCAGTAATGTAATCGCTGTGCTCTGATCCGTTACCATGGCAACCAGGCCGCTTTTTTTTTCCATAAATAAATACATAATTAAGAAAAACGGCGTGGGGTCCCCCCTTTTTTCATTCTCCAGCCAGATACAACCAACAGCGGCAGCCTGGTACTACCAGGGTGGGAAGGGACACGGTTATTGGCCTTTCCCAGCCTAATGGTACCAGCCTGCAGCCGCCCCAGAACCGGACCCTCAATTTAGAAGGTCCGGTTCTGCGGGTACCCGGCTCTTCACGACACCCCTGGTGGCGGTGGGTGCCGAGGTAATAGATGTTGGGGTTAGTGCTGGCCATACCGGCAAGCACTAAGCCCAGTATTAGTAATCAGGGCCGTCTGTAGATAGCCATGATTACTAAAATTGCAGTATTGTAAAAAAAACACACACACTTATAAAATATTTTATTGAAATAAACACTCCCCCAGACCCCTGTTTGACCATTTTATTTAAAAAATAAAAAAACTGGCCGACGTAATCCACAGAATCCTACGTAGTTCTCAGCATTCACGATCCTGAAAAATAGAAAACAAACAAACAAACACAGACCACTTACCTCCTCCTCCTCAGGATTCTTCTCCTCAGCAGCAGCGGAGCCTCTTCCTCCTTCTGCTGCTCCTCAACCTTCTGGGGCTAGACAGGGGCCGCAAAAAGAAGCAAAAAAAGTACACATGTTGGGTATCGCCACTGCCGTTTCAACCTGCTCTACAAAAATCTCACTTGACCTGACCCCTCAGCTGAAAGCAGTCAAAAAAATATATAAAACGGTGTAAAAAAAGCCATTTTTGTCACCTTACATCACAAAAAGTGTAATACAAAGCGATCAAAAAGGCGTATGCCACCCCAAAATAGTACCAATCTAACCGTCACCTCATCCTGCAAAAATGTAGCCCCTACCTGAGACAATCGCCAAAAAAAAAAAAAAAAACTACAGCTCTCAGACTATGGAGACACTAAAAAATTATTATTTTTTTTTTGTTTCAAACAGGATATTATTGTGTAAAACGCAAATAAATAAAAAAAAAGTACACATGTTGGGTATCGCCACGTCTGTATCAACCTTCTCTACAAAAATCTCACATGACCTGACCCCTCTGGGCCTGCATCTTGGACAGCAGGTAACAGAGGGAAAAAGGAGGCAGTGGTGTGACCTGCAGACACAGATCGTGGACCCAGGTGTTCGGCCCAGCTATTAGGGTGCTTTGCTTTCATGTGGCGGATCATGCTGGTAGTCGTCAGGTTGCTGGTGTTTACGCCCCTGCTTCTCTTGGTACCGCACAGGTTACAAATTAATAACCGTTTAACGTCAGCACATTTCTCAAAAAACGTCAGACTGCGGAACACCTAACCCTTGGCAAGGGAGCGTGGCCTGCCTTCTCCCTTTTGCACCCCACAGCCTCTTGCAGCCAGTTGCGGTTTGCTCTCCGGTCTCAAGACTGAACGGAATGCTTTCAGGAGCATTCAGTTGTCTTCAGTTCAGTTTTGTCCCCATTGACAACGAAGCGTGTTATTCTGGTATTGAGCCCCTACGACACAGCTTAATACCGGAATATTAAAACGCTAGTGTGAAAGTGGCTTAAAGAGGTTTTTGTACAGTGCTGTAGGCTCTATAAATATTCTTTTACAAACTGTGTAACATGAAACGAGCAGAACAAAGAGCCTTTGTTCTGCTGGTTTCGGGTTACACAGTGCTGCTACACCCCAGCTACAGTAAACAAAGCGTTCATTAGTCCCTTTGTAAAAGAACAATAGATGGAGCATGTGGGGGGTTGGGGCGTTACTGCAGCCTCTATACATACTGTATTCAGTACATTTACACAAGGAGACTTATACTTTATGGGGGCAGATACAAGGAGACGTGATACTGTATGGGGCCAGTAACAAGGAGACGTTATACTGTATGGGGGCAGTCACAAGGAGACGTTATACTGTATGGGGGCAGTCACAAGGAGATGTTATACTGTATGGGGGCAGCCACAAGGAGACGTGATACTGTATGGGGCCAGTCACAAGGAGACGTTATACTGTAAGGGAGCAGGCACAAGGAGACGTTATACTGTATGGGGGCCACAAGGAGACATTATACTGTATGGGGGCAGATACAAGGAGACGTGATACTGTATGGGGCCAGCCACAAGGAGACGTTATACTGTATGGGGCCAGTCACAAGGAGACGTTATACTGTATGGGGCCAGTCACAAGGAGACGTTATACTGTATGGGGCAGCCACAAGGAGACGTTATACTTAGAGATGAGCGAACGTGCTCGTAACGAGCACTGTAGCGCTCGGCTCCCCTGCGCTCGTATTGGAGCAGGCATCCGCATCCGTCCTCCTCACCCAATGGAAGCGGATGCCTGCACCCATGTGAGCGTAGGGGAGCCGAGCACTACAGTGCTCGTTACGAGCACGTTCGCTCATCTCTAGTTATACTGTATGGGGGCAGACACAAGGACATGTTATACTGTATGGGGGCAGCCACAAGGAGACATTATACTGTATAGGGCTGCCACAAGGAGATATTATACTGTATGGGGGCCACAAGGAGACATTATACTGTATGGGGGCAGCTACAAGGAGACGTGATACTGTATGGGGGCAGCTACAAGGAGACGTGATACTGTATGGGGCCAGCCACAAGGAGATGTTATACTGTATGGGGGCAGTCATAAGGAGACGTTATACTGTATGGCGGCAGACACAAGGAGACGTTGTACTGTATGGGGGCAGCCACAAGGAGACATTTTACTGTATTGGGGCCAGCCACAAGGAGACATTATACTGTATTGGGGCCACAAGGAGACATTATACTGTATGGGGGCCACAAGGAGACATTATACTGTATGGGGCAGATACAAGAAGACGTTATACTGAATGGGGGAAGCCGCAAGAAGTTATACTGTGTGGGGCAGTCACAAGGACACGTTATACTTTATGGGGGAAGCCACAAGGAGACGTTATACTGTATGGGGCAGCCAAAAGGAGACGTTATACTGTATGGGGGCAGCCACAAGGAGACGTTATACTGTATGGGGGCAGCCACAAGGAGACGTTATACTGTATGAGGGCAGCCACAAGGAGACGTTATATTGTATGGGGGCAGCCACAAGGAGACATTATACTGTATGGGGGCAGCCACAAGGAGACCTTATACTGTATGGAGGAAGCCACAAGGAGACGTGATACTGTATGGGGGCAGACACAAGGAGATGTGATACCGTAATGTCTCCTTGTGGCCCCCATACAGCATAATGTCTCCTTGTTGTCCCCATACAGTATCATGTCTCCTTGTATCTGCCCCCATACAGTATAATGTTTCTGTGTGACTGCCTCCATACAGTATCATGTCTCCTTGTATCTGCCCCCATACAGTATAACGTCTCCTTGTGCCTGCCCCCATACAGTATAATGTCTCCTTGTGGCTGCCCCCATACAGTATAACATCTCCTTGTGTAAATGTACTGAATACAATATGTATAGAGGCTGCAGTAACGCCCCAACCCCCCACATGCTCAATCTATTGTTCTTTTACAAAGGGACTAATGAACGCTTTGTTTACTGTAGCTGGGGTGTAGCAGCACTGTGTAACCCGAAACCAGCAGAACAAAGGCTCTTTGTTCTGCTCGTTTCATGTTACACAGTTTGTAAAAGAATATTTATGGAGCCTACAGCACTGTGCAGAAACCTTTTTAAGCCACTTTCACACTAGCGTTTTAATATTCCGGTATTAAGCTCTGTCATAGGGGCTCGATACTGGAATAAAACGCTTCGTTGTCAATGGGGACAAAACTGAACTGAAGACAACTGAATGCTCCTGAAAGCATTCAGTTCAGTCTTGAGACTGGAGAGCAAACCGCAACTGGCTGCAAGAGGCTGTGAGGTGCAAAAGGGAGAAGGCAGGCCACGCTAACCAGGCCCGCAACAATCTCCCTTGCCAAGAGTTAGGTGTTCCGCAGTCTGACGTTTTTTGAGGAATGTGCTGACGATAAACGGTTATTAATTTGTAACCTGTGCGGTACCAAGAGGAGCAGGGGCGTAAACACCAGCAACCTGACCACCACCAGCATGATCCACCACATAAAAGCAAAGCACCCTAATAGCTGGGCCGAACACCTGGGTCCACGATCTGTGTCTGCAGGTCACACCACTGCCTCCTCTTCCCCTCTGTTACCTGCTGTCCAAGACGCAGGCCCAGATGGCTTTTTTGACACCCTTATTTTTTTATTTTTTTTACTGCTTTCAGCTGAGGGGTCAGGTCATGTGAGATTTTTGTAGAGCAGGTTGATACGGATGTGGCGATACCCAACATGTGTACTTTTTATTTATTTGCGCTTTACACAATAATATCCTGTTTGAAACAAACAAAAAAAAAATGATTTTTTTAGTGTCTCCATAGTCTGAGAGCTGTAGTTTTTTATTTTATTTTTTGGGCGATTGTCTCAGGTAGGAGCTACTTTTCTGCAGGATGAGATGACGGTTAGATTGGTACTATTTTGGGGTGGCATACTCCTTTTTGATCGCTTTGTATTATACTTTTTGTGATGTAAGGTGACAAAAATGGCTTTTTTTTACACCGTTTTTATTTTTTTAATGCTTTCAGTAAAAAAATATCACAGGTCATGTGATATTTTTGTAGAGCAGGTTGATATGGACGTGGCGATACCCAACATGTGTACTTTTTTTGCTTCTTTTTGCGGCCCCTGTCCAGCCCCAGAAGGTTAAGGAGCAGGAGAAGGAGGAAGAGGCTCCGCTGCTGCTGAGGAGAAGAATTCTGAGGAGGTAAGTGGTCTGTGTTTGTTTGTTTTCTATTTTTCAGGATCGTGAATGCTGAGGACTACGTCGGATTCAGTGGATTACGTCAGCCAGCTTTTTTTGTTTTTTAAATAAAATGGTCAAACAGGGGTCTGGGGGAGTGTTTATTTCAATCAAATATTTTATAAGTGTGTGTGTGTTTTTTTACAATACTGCAGTTTTAGTAATCACGGCTATCTACAGACGGTCCTGATTACTGGGCTTAGTGCTTGCCAGTATGGCCAGCACTAACCCCAACATCTATTATCTCGGCACCCACCGCCACCAGGGGTGTCGGGAAGAGCCGGGTACCCGCAGGACCGAATCTTCTAAATTGAGGGTCCGGTTCTGGGGCGGCTGCAGGCTGGTACCATTAGGCTGGGAAGGGCCAATAACCTTGTCCCTTCCCACCCTGGTAGTGCCAGGCTGCCGCTGTTGGTTGTATCTGGCTGGAGAATGAAAAAAGGGGGGACCCCACGCCAATTTTTTAATTATGTATTTATTTATGAAAAAAGCGTCCTTGTTGCCATGGTAACTGATCGGAGCCCAGTGATTACACAGCTGGGCTCCGGTCAGATCCCCACTGAACCACCAATGAAAAGGGGGGTGAGGAGGGAGGGCACACTTCTCCACCAATGTTTATTATACAGAGGGGAGCAGGGGGGGGTTGGGTTAAGAGCGCACTGCGCCACCAATATTTTAATAGTGAGGGGTGGGGGGGATCAAGGCGCACTGTTGCCATGGTAACTGATTGGAGACCAGCGATTACACTGCTGGGCTCCGATCCTCACTGCCACCAATGTTTCTTGTACTGGGGAGGTTGGGGGTGAGGGTGCACTATGCCACCAATGTTTTAATACTGGGAGGGGGGTTGGGCGCACTGCGCCACCAATGTATATTATACTGGGGGGGTTTGGGGGGAGGGCGCACTGCGCCACAAATGTTTATTATACTGGGGGGGTTTGGGGGGAGGGCGCACTGCGCCACCAATGTTTTAATACTGGGGGGAAGGCGCACTGCGCCACCAATGTTTTAATAATGGGGGGGTTGTGCGCACTGCGCCACCAATGATTATTATACTGGGGGGGTTGGGGGAAGGGCGCACTGCCCCACCAATGTTTTAATACTGAGGGGGGGAGGGCGCACTGCGGCTCCAATGTTATAATATTGAGGAGGGGGGTATTAAAACACCAGCGCATCCCCGATTTCCTGAAGGAGATCGGAGCTGCGCTGAACTCTGCCATTAATACTGTAGTTACATTCACCCTCTGGTGGTGGTTACATGTAACTACACTTTCTTTTATTGTGCTTCTGGAATCCAGTGAGCGCAAACTCTACTACATCTGTACCTTTAACTTTGTCAGTCCATATGATAAATGCATTTTGCTGAAATAAGACAACCTCATTAATATTTTTGCCTTTAAACGTATGTATCTTAAGGTTTCACTGGGATGTCAACTCTCATTAGAAATATTCTGCAAGCAAGTAAGGAGATTTATGGTAATTTTAATTCATTTACAACACAATAACAATGCATTTTACAATATAAAATGATTTGCTATATTGAAAATGCAACCTTTGTTTTACATTCTAAACATAAAAAATAAACATGTTACATATTATATCCTACAGATGAAACCAATCAAATCTAACATTATCATAATAATGTTCAAAATATGCCAGTAAAATCCAGGCATGTGAACAGATCTATTTAAAGAGGAGGCTAATTATACAGTACTGTGTTCTATTTCAGTCAAGTGTGATACTGACAGCAGTAAAACTATATTTGCATAGTTTATGATTAAAAGAAGAGAAAGCTGCAGCACAGTAGCTGTGGTGCATAGGATAATAGACAAACAATTCTTATACTGTTATAGGAGATGCCAATGACTGCCTTGTACAAAACGTAAATATGGTAAAATGAATAGATTTACTTGTTTACCATTAAAGGTCACTGCTTAGGCTATAAAGAAGCTGCAAACTTTTCTCTAATTGTGTCAGTGACATTTGTTTCCTCCAAGAACGACGTTTTGCAAATAGTCATCATACGTGACATTATTCCAGAAACGACAGAAAAAAGTATTTTCATTAAAACCTCCACTTTGAAATGAAAACAATGACTTCTGTTTTCTGGACCGTTCAAAATACTCGTACAAGGACTTGTCTTTTACAGTATTTTATTTTAATAAGCTAATTGACATCAACAAAATGGGGGGAACTGAACACTATCTTGTCATGGACAGTGGTTGTGTTTCTTTTTACTATATGAATGACTGCCAATTTTCATAGCTGCTCAAGTGTAAGTTCATTGCATTCATGACACCCAAAATGGGTATTAACTTAAGTGAAGTGATCTGTATCTTTTCTAATTAGTCAAAAATCTTGATTTACTATTTATAAATCAAAATTGATTATTGCTTCATCAACAGCATTTACAAGATCATTAAGAAAGGTCTGCTCAAGCAGCCTCGGGTTAATTTTTTTAACAAGCACTTTAGTCGCTAATCTGTGTTATTGCCAACATATGTAAACTTCCTAATGCTAATTGCATTCAGCTGTGAACTGAACAATGTCTAATTGTCTTCAAGATTAATTATGCACATATTCAGACTACATTTCTAAATAAGGCTCAGATACCCATACACATGATATGTTTGTAATACATGCACATCCCTTGACATTATTTATATAGAAAGTATACATTTGAATCAATTTGGATTTAACTATGTTATTTTTCACATGGATCATCAACTCTTTATTGTGAAAGAGTTATGTATTTTCTGCAAACTCATGCAAGTCATAATAATTATTTACAAAAATATAGAATAATATAAAACTGTTCACCCACTTCTAGGGTGTGTCTGGCGATCTGGCATGCCAGATGAAAAAGATTGCAGCATCTTTTGATCTGGCTATTTGACAGGTCCATGCCACATTTGAGTCTATGGAGCACCTGAGGGAACCACAGGTGCAACACATCCAGCTTCTGGAATCTGGCATTGCCATTCGGGGCTGCTCTAAAACAACGGACAAACATAATTACACCCTTAATCAATCTTCAGTTGAGAAGTTACCTTTTGGAACTATTATCTTGTATATGAGTGGATGAAGTTAGGTCCATTTCTAGAGATGAGCAAATTTCTCAAAGTTCATTTAGGGTCTGATTCTATTGATTTGCCCATCAGATTGAATTCACTACAAATAAATTTGATTCAAATTGAAAGTGGCATAATTACCTTAAAAAATCAAATATAACACTCTGAGATCTCCTAAGACTGTGTCCAACCCCTTTCAAGCTGTTTAATACCAAAACAGCATTACTAAAGTCATTGTGACAGCACAATATATGGCTATTGGTAAACAGATGGTAGCTGGTGGTACTATACAGCATGTTTAAAAACATACTGTACAATAACTTATTTTAAACAAACGGTCCAAAAATTATCCTTTTTTTGCGGGGCACTGTACACTATTAGAAAATTTTTAAAACAATGATTGACCTAAAAAAATGTCAATTGGACTTGGAGTGAAGTCTAAGTGTTGCCTAACTGAAGCAGAACAATAAGTCAGGCACACTATAAGCAACATGATTTATTTAATTGTAAGTTCAATATAACTACTATGTAACTTTGACGTACTGTGACATGTCAGACATACTATCAGCACCTGGATTAATATATTATTGTAGATTTGTGATTGATATGATAAAGTTTGGGGTGATTCATATTAAAAAGAAATTGAACTGTATAGCATTAGTTGTGGTAGCACACACATGAGAATGAAAGATGCCTGATTATCGGCAGAACATCACCCCTTGTCAGGGCTGTGATGCCAATAATCAATAGAACTGAAAAACGGAGGAACGGCTGTGGTAGTAATCACTACTCTCATATTTAGTTTGCTTTAGATGAAAACATGTGCCAATGAATGTGTTATCATCCATTGGCGCTCACTCTGCCTAAACACTGGGCAGTGTGACACCTTGATACAATGTCACACGAACAGAGTCTGACTCCTATCACTCTCTCTATAATCTGTCTCTCTATCAATTAATTGTAAATCTTACTATTTGTTAACTTCTCCTTACTGTGAAAGACACAGTTACTAACACACTATATGTAGTTTTAATTTCTTTCTGTCAGTCATCCCATCCCCTCCTAGGTATTTTCTGGTTGAGATGTTGTATAGTGGCCATGACAGGCCCACTGAGTCATTAGTGCCTTACACCTAAAGTCCCTCAAGATTAGGTGAGGCTGCCTACAGGGTATTATGGGCAAGCTGGCCAGATCAGGGCTTCATCCAAGGTCTTGTGACCATTCCTTATCTTCTTTGTCTTATAATTGGTAAAATGGAGGATGCCATTCTGATCTATTTGTGCAGAATGAATAACAAAGGTTTTCAATTTGATGAAAATTCTTTATTATAGTCACTCCAAAAGACATATATTACATCTATATAACATGATAAAATCACTGCAGATAAGCACTGTGAGCAATAGTCTCCCCAAGAGACCCTGAACCGCATGTACCATATATATTTCATACACCTATGGATCTTCTTCCAAGCACACCAGAAGATAAAATCTATAGTCTCTTTGTCACCAATTCTATGTAAGTCTCATAATGTGATATCCCAATTACAGTCTCAACATAATAGCATGATCTTATAAATAATATATAGTACTTAGGGAATACAAACACCAATTCAGTATAATCCGGAAATCCGGGTAAGCCACCAAGTCACAATAAAATTCAGGGATATAAAATAGTTAACCTATCAAATATGCATTGGAGTAACAAGTAACATACAGACCCAGGGCCTGGGAGAATCAGAAGTTCCTCAATGTAAGTTTCGCCTTGCTTTTTCAAAAAGGATCTTAGACCAGCCCTTTCCAATTTAAGCTTCCTCTATTCAAAAGTTGCAAATGACAAAGTAAAATGTGCATATTATGATTTTTAGGGACCCTCCTCTTCCTTAAATGCTGGGCAGGTTTTTGCAGTGTAGCATATGGACATTTTTATTTTACTTTTGAACAAAAGAAGCTTAAATCGGAAAGTGTTGGTCCAGGATCCTGTTTTGCCTTCACCAGTTTAGCTCTCATCCCCTAGACAGCTCTGCAAATGGTTGCAATCAGTCCTACTCTCATTCTAGACAGGTTGCTGGTGGCCATTTTAAATCATTCCTGGAGAACCCCTAAACACATAGGTGTTTGTAAGAATATTCCCTGTAACGAAATTTGTAATGGACAAAGACAGGGGTATGTGCCATTGCAAATAATCAAGATGGTGTGGGCCTAGCACTTTCACAGATTGATATATTAAAAGGACATTACCTGGATGTGAAACCATGTGAAAAGAAGTTTATAGCCCAAGTTGCAGTCTTTTGAATGTTCGTTAACCCCATTTTATGCATTTTTTTAAATTTCTGTTGAATTTTCAGGTACAATATAATTTGAAATGAACTAATTTTCCCACCATGAGAGAAACACTTGAAGACGTAAACAGTATTTACCACACTGATAAACATTTAGTTTAAATTACATGTTAATTTCCCATTTGTGCTATGCCATCTTCTCTTGAAAAACCTTCTTATTGAGAAACACCAGCTCCTAGATTATGTGCGTGTTGCTCAGAAGGAGGTAGACATGTATAATTACTCCTGCTTGTACCAATTACCATTTATCTATATTTGAAAAAACACATTTCAAAAAGAAGTAAACACAGGTAATTACCCATACTGTTACCAATTATAAACTACAAATTGGATATATTAGAAAAGAAATACAGTATTTCAAAAGGAGGTAAACATGGATAATTAGCCATGCTGGTAGCAATCACAAATTACAAGCAATTACAGTTTAAAACCGGCTACAGGTTTAATACATTTTTCACTATTCACACAGAAGCTACATTTACATTCTTATTATTTGTCATCATAAAGAAATTTGTGACATAAACAGAGTGTTGTTTTCCTAAGTGTTTACTATGCTTATAGATATGGTTTCAATACTTTACATATTACTTTTATCCCTTTATATCATGTCTATTCCCATACTACATTCAGTTTCTTCAAATAAATGTCTAAACATGAATTATACCATATACCGTAGCTTCCCTAAATGACTCAATGATATAAAAAGTTAAAGGGCCTATAAAGCCAGAATCCAAACAAATGGGGAAAAAAACAAAAAAACAAACACATAACATAATCTCCTTACGTGTCTTAATTTGATCTTGTTTCCTCAGATATCACAATTGCAGACTATAAAAAATAAACTAGAAAAGCAATGCATTATTCTCTCAGGCTGCAGCCATGTCCTCCTCCCTTTTCCCCCTCTGATGCTAGTGCATGTGAACCAGGAAGTGTAGGGGAGGGGAGGGACTGGGTTTGATGATTTAAAATCCATGGAAATCTTTGATAAACATATTGGGGAGACCATACCCCAGTACTCCTATTGATTTGTTACGGACATGTTACATATCCTTAGTCATAACTGAAGGGCAGTAGTGCTGGGGTTTGGATTAAATAGGAACACCAGATGTAGCATGACAGATTTAAAACCTGGATTCTGGATCCACAGCAGTACCTCCAACATTTAAAGTAATGTCTACCTTAATAATTAATTCTCCTTACTACCAAATAGTGTATAGCTGGGCAGATTTGTCTTTCAGGGTCCTGAAAAAGCTGGGTTACCACCATGTGGAACTGTAATAGACTGTACAATACTAAATCTACCAAGAGAAAACCCCTCCCCACTACTAAATACTGCCATAGTTAGACAGATTGCACAATATAATGGTACAGTGTGTAGAGTTCCACAAGACTTGTAATCCAGGTCTCAAACTCTAACAAATGTGAAATTTCCCTAGAAACTGAGAAATCCCTCCTGGTAAATTATATAGGCAAACTTGACATTCAGGCACCTGCGAAAGCTGGGCAGCACTTTCCTGTTTTCGCCTTATTTTTTTTATAATCTGCTTTTACACCTATGTCATAGATATGCACCATGTTTTGACCTAATCTTATTCTACCATTCTTGCACTACCTGTCTTGTCTCCTGATTCCAACTCAGTTCATTAGACTTTGATGCTATTTCTCACATCAACTGTTACCTAAAAAGGTGGTTTAATTGCTGCAACCTGCATTTTATTTGCATACCATGAACATTTCCATGGAAAGGTTCCTGGTGAAAGCCTGGAGAACCGACTAGACTTTATTTGTTTTGACATATGATAAACTTGGCTGAACTTCTCATCAAGAAAGTGACATGATGCAATTCGATCAACTAAAATGCTCTTTATTGAGATCAATAAGAATTTGAGGAAAACAATCCCATGTTCAATGGCATCCTATGTGAAGCAACATACTGAAATATCACTGGAGAATTGTTGAACTGTGGAACAAAAAGTCATTCGCCATTCTTCTAATATGTAATTCTCCAGAGACATGGTTTTGCCAAACCTGCATGTTCATTTTAATAGATAGAAGGTAACAAGCTGGTGACAGATGTGCAGTGCGCGGAAAGCCTAGTTGCTACGGGGGCGACCCTTCCCCCTCCAAGGCCCTCTAAGGTGAAGTTCCTCTCGTCCCAGTGTAGGAGTGCCAAGGGTGATTTAGGCCACTTAGGTGTTGGGTGGATTGTGTCACGGTGTTCCTACCTTGATGGACGGATAGGCCCCAGGCGGTGGCTCCGGCTGCAGAAATTTTGGTAGGATTAATTGATGGTTGTCTAGTGGAAATGAACTCCAGACTTTTATGGGAGATCCAACTCGGTTTTATTAACTCAATTTTGCATGAAGATAATTCAATTCAGTCTTCAGCTTAGTGTCCCAGCAAGTGCAGCATTGAATACTTGGCAGATGCTTGGAAAATACAGATTTCTGGTTTTCTGTCTTAAGCTGAGGTTACTTATTAAGTTTGGCTTCCCTTTAGAGTATTGTGCCTTATTGCAGGCTGTATTACTCAGTCTTGGGGACTCAACAGAGCTGAAGGTGCTCTGCTGTCCTGAACATATCCTCCCCAAACAGGGGGTAAGGGGACAACTCACTAAACTGTCTTTTCCTCCTCACTGCAGGAAGTTGGAAGAAGCTACTTCTCTCCAGCAGAGGGGGTCAGAATGGAATAAAGAACGTACCATTCTGGTGAAACTATACACTAAATCTGCAACAGTATTACTGACACCTGCTGGTCCACCAGGTACATTACATTAAAACAGTTACATAACACTGAATAAAATACACATTACTGATGGTGATGACATTACTGCACAGGAGGACATTTTAGAGTAGCACACAGATATCAGCTAAGAGTGGTAACACACCACTCTGGGGTGTTACAGATGTCTCTGGCAGCAGCTTACGTACCTTCCTCGTGAGTCAGGATCAAATGATTAGGAATGTTGAAATCCAACATACCGAATTCCCTTTTTATATACTGCAGAGGGACAGTGAGGAGCCACCCTTACACATTAGATCCCCAGCCAATCTTGACAAAATAGACAGTTTCAGTTAATTTTTATGTAACGTTTATTTTGTTAGAGACAAATTATTTTTATCAATATTTATGATAGATAATGAGCAAACTTACATTTACATAGTGGGAATAACTGAGACATGGCTGGATGATACCTATAACTTGGCAGTTAACGTACAGGGTTACAGTCTGTTTAGAAAGGATCGCGAAAACCGTAGAGGGGGAGGGGGTCTGCCTTTATGTAAAGTCCTGTCTAAAGCCTACACTCCGGGAAGATATAAGTGAGGGACATGAACATGTGGAGTCACTGTGGGTAGAAATAAATGGAGCCAAAAACAATAATAAAATACTAATAGGACTTTATTATAAACCAACTAATATTCCAGAGTCCACAGAAAATCTACTTCTAAATGAAATAGACAAGGCGGCAAATGAAATCATAATGAGGTCGTTATTATGGGGAATTTCAACTACCCAGATATAGACTGGGAAACTGAAACCTGTATATCTCATAAAGGAAACAGGTTCTTAGCAATAACCAAAGACAATTACCTTTCCCAACTGGTTCAGGACCCGACTAGAGGGACGGCCATACGGGACTTAGTATTAACCAATAGACCTGACAAAACAACAGATGTGCAGGTTGGCGGACACCTGGGAAATAGTGACCATAAAATAATAACCTTCCAATTGTCATTCAAAAGAGCGTTTCTTCAGGGAGGAACAAAAATACCAAACTTCAAAAAAGCAAAATTTAGCCAACTAAGAGAGGCCATAGACCTAACTAACTGGGTCAAAGTACTGAAAAATAAAAATACAGCCACAAAATGGGATATTTTTTAAAATATCCTAATATCTAATTGTGAGCGGTACATACCTTATGGGAATAAAAGGTTAAAGAGGACCTTTCATGCGTCCTCACACTGCTAACTAACTAGCAGTTTTTACAGGGCATGGGCGGGGGAGTTGGGGGCACTTACAATTTTTTCGGGGCGCAGCTCCGTTGGCCGGATCTTCACATGGGCGCAGGGGGCCAACGGAGCTGTGCCCCGAAAAAATTGTAAGTGCCCCCAACTCCCCAGCCCATGCCCTGTAAAAACTGCTAGTTAGTTAGCAGTGTGAGGACGCATGAAAGGTCCTCTTTAAGGAACAAGAAAAAAAACAATGTGGATAAATAGAACTGTAAAGAAAGCAATAAATTACAAAAACAAAGCACTTAAATCACTAAAACAGGAGGGGAGCGAGGAAGCATTGAAAAACTATAAGGAAAAAAATAGAATATGTAAAAGACAAATAAAAACAGCCAAACTAGAGACTGAGAGATTAATCGCCAAAGAGGGTAAAACTAACCCTAAAATGTTCTTTAATTATATAAATGGTAAAAAGTATAAACCTGAAGGTGTCGACCCCTTACAGAGTAATGAGGGGGGAGTTGCAGAGAGTGATGAGGATAAAGCAAAGCTACTAAATACTTTTTTCTTCACTGTATTCACTGAGGAAAATAAACTGTCAGATGAAATGCAGAATATAAAAGTAAATTCCCCTTTAAAAGTGCCCTGTCTGACCCAGGAAGAAGTAGAGCTGTGTCTTAAAAAGATTAAAATAGACAAATCGAAAGGACCGGATGGCATACACCCCCGTATCCTAAGAGAATTAAGTAATGTCATCGCCAGACCCTTATTTCTGATATTTAAGGACTCTATACTGACAGGGAGTGTTCCACAGGATTGGCGCATAGCAAATGTGGTGCCAATATTCAAAAAGGGTCCAAAAACAGAGCCTGGAAACTATAGGCCGGTAAGTTTAACGTCTGTCGTGGGTAAACAGTTTGAGGGTTTTCTAAGAGATGCTATCTTAGAGTACCTCAATGAAAATAAGCAAAAAACTCCATATCAGCATGGCTCCATGAGGGATCGGTCATGTCAAACCAATTTAATCAGTTTCTATGAGAAGTTCTAGACTGGACCGCGGCGAATCAATGGATGTCGTATATCTGGACTTCTCCAAAGCATTTGACATGGTACCACATAAAAGGTTTGTATATAAAATGAGAATGCTTGGCCTGGGAGAAAATGTCAGTATGTGGATAAGTAACTGGCTCAGTGATAGAATACAGTGGGTGGTTATTAATGGTACATACTCAGATTGGGTCACTGTCACTAGTGGGGTACCACAGGGGTCAGTATTGGCCCTATTCTCTTGAATATATTTATTAATGATCTTGTAGAAGGCTTGCACAGTAAAATATCAATTTTTGCAGACGACACTAAACTGTGTAAAGTAATTAACACAGAAGAGGACAGTACACTGCTACAGATAGATCTGGATAGACTGGAGGTTTGGGCAGAGAAGTGGCAGATGAGGTTTAACACTGAAAAATGTACGGTTATGCATATGGGAAGGAATAATGCAAGTCACCAGTACATACTGAATGGTAAAACACTGGGTAACTCTGACATGGAAAAGGACCTAGGAATTTTAGTGAACAGCAAACTAAGCTGCAGAAACCAGTGTCAGACAGCTGCTGCCAAAGCCAATAAGATAATGGGTTGCATCAAAAGAGGCATAGATGCCCGTGATGAGAACATAGTCCTGCCACTTTACAAATCACTAGTCAGACCACACATGAAGTACTGTGTACAGTTCTGGGCTCCTGTGAACAAGGCAGACATAGCAGAGCTGGAGAGGGTTCAGAGGAGGGCAACTAAAGTAATAACTGGAATGGGTGGACTACAGTACCCAGAAAGATTATCAAAATTAGGGTTATTCACTTTAGAAAAAAGACGACTGAGGGGAGATCTAATAACTATGTATAAATATATAAGAGGTCAGTACAGAGATCTCTCCCATCATCTATTTATTCCTAGGTCTGTTACTGTGACGAGGGGACATCCTCTGCGTCTGGAGGAAAGAAGGTTTATACACAAACATAGAAGAGGATTCTTTACGGTAAGAACAGTGAGACTATGGAACTCTCTGCCTGGAGAGAGGAGGTGGTGATGGTAAGTTCACTATAAGAGTTCAAGAGGGGCCTGGATGTATTTCTGGAGTGTAATAATATTACAAGTTATAGTTACTAGAGATAGGTCGTTGATCCAGGGAGTTATTCTGATTGCCTGATTGGAGTCGGGAAGGAATTTTTCCCTAAAGTGGGGAAAATTGGCTTCTACCTCACAGGGTTTTTTTTTTCCTTCCTCTGGATCAACTTGTAGGAAAACAGGCCGAACTGGATGGACAGATATCTTTTTTCGGCCTTAGAAACTATGTTACTATATTACTATGTTACTAGAAGGGGAATAAGTATTACTGAGTCAAGTGCCATCCCACGCTTGCACTACAGTTTAAAGCTTATAGCTATAAATTATTCAAAGATAAATGAATATGTAAAAGTGTTTTGGTTTTCAACATCATTGTGTCTGTAGCATAAGCAAGTTCGGTTTCTTTTTAATAGAGAAAATAATATGTTGTACCACCCTGAAATACATACAAGTCACAGTGATTTATAGCAAAATAGACTTGACAGTGTACCGACATATTGGTTTTGGCACATTTTCTGTTGGGACAATATTTGCCTTGAAGTGCTATATTTCCTTTTTTCAGCAAGAGCCTGAAGGCTTGTAGACAACATATGTTCACTTCATGTCGTAACAAAATTGCTTCTGGTACAGCAAAGGATTTATGCACCAGGCTATTTTGTTTAACAGGGTAAAAAGGAAAGATGAAAACAGATGTCACACATTATGGTCCGTATTTGATTGCTTTAATTGCGATATTTACACTAATTGACAAATCCCTAGAAACCATGGGTAGCATGTACTATATTAGAGCATCGGAGTAAGCAAAGGGTAAAATAATCATTTATACAAAAATTGCCTTTGGGTACTTGCTTCAAGATAAAATATTGTGAAACCAAGAACGTTAACTAAGTTAATTCAATTGCCTCAGCAGTGTTGCCATTCCAAAAAAGGTTTGATATGGAAATAATTTTTGGGGCATTGTTTCATGCTGTTGATATGCATACTTAAAATAATGAGCTACAAATTATGCCTGGTTTTCCAATTTTTATAAAATGAATAATTTTGAATGTTGAATTTTTTTTTTATATTTGATGGTGATGGTGAAGTATATTGCTTTGGTGCATCATTCAATGGTTTTAATATATATATATATATATATATAATATATATATATATATATATATATATATATATTATATAATGTGGGAAGGCACAAGGTACCATCATTGGTAAATACATGTCACCGAAGTACCTGGCCTTGGTGAAGTAGGAGCCAGGATGGGTTTCGACTGGCCTACAAAAACAGCCAGAAGTGTCAGGTGATGGTGATTTTTACCCTCTCTGACAGTGGAGCTCTGTGGAGTGCTGTGTGGGATCAGAGGCTAAGCATGAGTTGCAGTGCCTGAAAGACTGATGACAAAACAAGGTTTACATATGACCCCTGGGGTTATGGTAATGTGCAATACCATATCTGTGTTATGCTACAGATATAGGACTTTTTTGTTTCTTTAATGCCACCTGGAGCAAGCTGTTCACTGCAGTTTACTGCCTTGTTGGAATAAAATGAGTACTTGTAATTACACTGTGCCACAGCTCCAGAAGAGATAACGCGTAATGTAAAGACCAAGAAGCAGCACTCGCATTGAGCACCACTTCTTCTTCAAAGAGCTGATCGGCGGTGTCCCAAGTGTCTGACCCCAGATATTGATGACATATCTTGAGGATAGGTCATCAATATAAATCGCTGCACAGCCGATTTAAGGATTAGGAAAGAGGGCATCAGCCCAGCAACTACCCTAGTCCACCAGGGAAGCTGATTTTTAATCCCTTCACTAAAATTAATAAGGAACAAGGCATTAAACCTGTAACAGCGGTTGCTGTGCCCCACTGTTCCCCTGCCTACCGCTGAACACGGCACCCAGGACGGCGGCGGTAAGCAGGGGAACAGCGGCGCACAGAAGCCGCTCTTCCCCTGCTTACCGCCGCCGTCCTGGGCGTCGTGTTCAGCGGTGATCTGCTGCCTGCATTTCCCGTTCACTGCTGCAGTCCTGGGCTCTGTCTATGTAAGTGCTGTTGCTCTGTGATCCGCTCCAGAGTTTCCATTCAGCCCTGGCTACAACATCCTTGTTCCTTTCATTTCTACCTCTGGGTCGGAGCAGGTTCGATCATGTGACCATGTTAGATCATGTGGGTGGATCATGTGACCATGTTAGAGCACGTGGGTGGATCATGTGACCTCGTTGACCAACCCTGGCCCTTTAAGTGGCTCAGCCCTCTTCCCAGATGCCTCAGTGTCAAGGTCCTTGAATCTTGCATTTGGTTGCGCTTGTTCTTGTTTGTGTTCCAGTGTTCCTGATCCCTGCTTGTGTTACTGGACTTCGCTACCTGCCTGATCCCTGCCTGCCTGCATTGTCTCTCTCGTTGCTGACCCAGATTGCCTGACTTATACCTGTGCCGCCTGCCCTGACCCATTGCCTGTCTGACTTTGCCTCTACCTCATCCTTCAGTCCTGCATTGTTGCTCCTGGTAACGACCCGGCCCTCTGACCACTGCTGTACCTCTGGCACCTTCGCAGGTACCTCCTGGTCCGCCTAGTCCTCAAGAGGTAGCGACCTGGTGCTCCCCCTCGGAAAGTCTATCCCCACCCTCAGGGGTATTGTAAAGATCGAAGGGTTCACTTAGACAATGCCCTTAGTGGAGGTAGGGAATGAGGTACGGTGGGCCCACACCCGCTGATTCGTGACAAAACCCTACACATGCACAGTAAACTCAACCACCAAATTTACATCTTCAGAACTCTAAGCCACAAGAAATGCAGTAATTAGCCGCTACACTGCCCTAATGCCAGACATTACTGTGTCCACTACCCTAAACTACTTGGACGGAAGGGATTGACTTGATTCTTACAATTATTTGTAGCACAAATGAATTCCCAAAATGGCTTTCAAAACAGTCTGGAAATGTCCATTTTAATGCAAATTTGCATACGACCGACCTACCTTGACATATGTACATACAGTGCCTTGCGAAAGTATTCGGCCCCCTGGAACTTTTCAACCTTTTGCCACATTTCAGGCTTCAAACAAAAACATAACATTTTAAATTTTTGATGAACAATCAACAACAAGTGGGTCACAATTGTGAAGTGGAACAAAATTTATTGGATCATTTACACTTTTTTTGTAATAATAAAACTGAAAAGTGGGGCGTGCAAAATTATTTGGCCCCCTTGCATTAATACTTTGTTGCGCCACCTTTTGCTGCGATAACAGCTGCAATTCGCTTGGGGTATGTCTTTATCAGTTTTGCACATCTAGAAACTGAAATTCTTGCCCATTCTTCCTTGCAAAACAGCTCGAGCTTTTTGAGGTTGGATGGAGAGCGTTTGTGAACAGCAGTTTTCAGCTCTCTCCACATATTCTCAATTGGATTCAGGTCTGGACTTTGACTTGGCCATTCTAAGACCTGGATACGTTTATTTTTGAACCATTCCATTGTAGATTTTGCTTTATGTTTGGGATCATTGTCTTGTTGGAAGATAAATCGCCATCCTAGTCTCTGGTCTTTTGCAGACTCCAACAGGTTTTCATCCAGAATGGTCCTGTATTTGGCTCCATCCATCTTCCCATCAATTTGAACCATCTTCCCTGTCCCTGCTGATGAAAAGCAGGCCCAAACCATGATGCGGCCACCACCATGTTTGACAGTGGGGATGGTGTGTTCAGGGTGATGAGCTGTGTTGCTTTTACGCCAAACATATCGTTTTTCATTGTTTCCAAAAAGTTGGATTTTGGTTTCATCTGACCAGAGCACCTTCTTCCACATGTTTAGTGTGTCTCCCAGGTGGCTTGTGGCAAACCGCAAACAAAACTTTTTATGGAAATCTTTGAGAAATGGCTTTTGAGAAATTCTTCTTGCCACTCTTCCATAAAGGCCAGATTTGTGAAGTGTTCAACTGATTGTTGTCTTATGGGCAGACTCTCCCACCTCAGCTGTAGATCTCTGCAGTTCATTCAGAGTGATCATGGGCCTCTTGGCTGCATCTCTGATCAGTCTTTTCCTTGTTTGAGATGAAAATTTAGAGGGACGGCTGGGTCTTGATAGATTTGCAGTGGTCTGATACTCCTTCCATTTCAATATGATCGCTTGCACAGTGCTCCTTGGGATGTTTAAAGCTTGGGAAATCTTTTGGTATCCAAATCTGGCTTTAAACTTCTCCACAACAGTATCACGGACCTGCCTGGTGTATTCCTTGGTCTTCATGATGCAGAACCCTGAGACTATCACAGAGCAGGTGCATTTATACGGAGACTTGATTACACACAGGTGGATTCTATTTATTTTCATCAGTCATTTAGGACAACATTGGATCATTCAGAGATCCTCAATGAACTTCTGGAGTGAGTTTTCTGAACTGAAAGTAAATGGGCCGAATAATTTTGCACTCCCAACTTTTCAGTTTTATTATTACAAAAAAAGTTTAAATGATCCAATAAATTTTGTTCCACTTCACAATTGTGACCCACTTGTTGCTGATTCTTCAACAAAAATTTAAAATGTTGTATCTTTTTGTTTGAAGCCTGAAATGTGGCAAAAGGTTGAAAAGTTCCAGGGGGGTGAATACTTTCGCAAGGCACCGTACATATTGTTTTTGCAGATGGTAGGTTGAACTACAGTATGTCTGCTGGGAAAATATAGCACAAAAAAGGATGCAGAGGCATACAGATAGGTTTACCCCTTTAGTACACGAGTCCCTTTTCACCTTAAATCCCAGGCCGATTTTTGCAAATCTGACATGTGTCAGTTTATGTGGTAATAACTCTGGAATGCTTTTACTTATCCGAGCCATTCTGAGATTATTTTCTCATGACACACTGTTCTTCATGTTAGTGATAAATTTGAGTCAATATGTTTTACCTTTATTCCTAAAAAAATTTTAAAAATTTACCAAAAATTTGGAAATATTCGCAATTTTTGCAATTCTGTGCTTTTAAGAGAGGTGGTGATAGTTATTACTTTTCATTTACCACATACTACTTACAAAAAGTTAGGGATATTTGGCTTGTGGGAGAAATTTCCAGATGAACCTAAACTGCACTCTAACCTTTACAGATGGACGTTCTCTAAAGCTTTGAATGCACGTGTCCAATTCTTGCACTTTTTGCACAACTTGCTGTTCTCTAAGGATCCTAACGGTAAAATTCATAACAGGTGTTTGATCCATGAATCACCCAATACATTTCCTGGTTCAATTAGAATTGGTATTTAAACAGACCAAGACGACATCTAAAAATTGATGAATAGTACCTCGCCATTGTGAGGCTTCAAGCAGGATGTTCTACTGAGCTAAGAGTGTCACTAAGTGTCATTAGCAGGTTTAAACAGAGATACAGAGAGACTGGAAGAGTCACAGAAAGACATAGAAGTGGACGTCTTTTGGCCACATCCCAAACTGATGACCGCTTCATTGTGAACAATGCCCTGAGAAACCATATGATGAATGCCACAAAACTCCAGGCACATTTAAGGGAGGTGAGAGGCACTCAAGTGTTATGTCAAATTATTTGAAACTGTTAACATCAGCATGGTGGACGACCTACAAGGCTACTTAACCACAGCACCAGGCACAGGCTTTATCATCTAGCATGGGCTAGGGAGAATCTATGCTGGATGAGGAACCAGTGGGCCTCCGTGCTGTTCACTGATGAAAGTCAATTTAAACTGAGCAGAAATAATGGCCACCAACAATGTTGGAGACGTCAAGGAGAGCGCTAACTGTTGTCAACAGATGAGCATTTGGTGGTGGTGGTGTTACAGTGTGGGCAGGTGTGTCTAGTCAATATAGAACTGCATTACACTTTGTGAATGGTACAGTGACAAACCTATACTACTTGAATAACATCATTAATCTAGTTATTGTGCCTCTGCATGAACAACACAGGCCTAATTTCATTGTCGTGGAAGAACAATGCACAAGCTCATAGAGGTTGCATCATTAGAGAACAGCTGCTGGAGATTGGGGTTCCTCGAATGGAGTGGCCAGCACTTTCTCCAGACCTGAATCCTATTGAAAACCAATGATATAATATCACTGTAGCGTGAACTTTTCATGTTTCCATAAATTTCACCTGAAAGCCCAATATCCATTACTTTTTGTGAGTAGTATATGTCTACTTTATGTTTGTATCATTTTGTAAATGACATTTTATTTTTTAAGACATTTGGAGGCTTAGAATTTTAGAAGCAATTTTTAATATTTTTAAGAAAATTTCCAAAAAACAAACAAACACTTTTTTAAGGACTAGTTCAGTTATGAAGTAACTTTGTGGGGCTTACATAGTAAAAAAACCCCATAAATGACACCCATTTTAGAAACTTCACAAGTTATTCAAAGCTGATTTACAAACTTCGTTAATCCTTTTGGTGAAGGAAAATGGAGGTGAAATTTCACAATGTCACTCTTTTTTTTGCAGATGTTTTATTTTAATCCATTTTACCTGTAACACAGCATGGGTTAACAGCCAAATAAAACTCAAGTTTGGAAACTACAGGATAAGGTGACAGTTTTATTGGTATGATTTTGAGGTATATATGATTTTTGATCGCTCAATATTACGCTTTTTTTGAGGCAAGGTAACTGAAAATGGCTGTTCTTTCGGCTTTTTTTTTTACAGTATTCACCTGACCGGATAGATCATATGTTATTTTTACAGAGCAAGTAGTTACGGACGTGAGGATAACAAATTTTTTTTTTACTTTTTTTTTGTTTGTTTTACATCAAGCATTTTTTAAATCATGTTTTGTGTTTCCATTTTCTGAAAGCCATATTTTTTAAAAATATTTCTGCCAACTGTTTTGTCTAGGAGCTCATTTTTTGGGGAAGAGATGTTTTTATTGGTACTATTTTTGGGTACATATGATTTTTTGAACGTTCAATATTACACTTTTTTCGGGCAATGTGACCAGAAAATGTTTGCTTTGGCACAGGTTTTATTTTTATTTTTTTTACGGCATCCACTTGAGAGAGCGGATGTGATATTTTTGTAGAACTGGTATTTGCGGAGGCAGCAATACATATGTCTACTTTTTATTTATTTCACAATAAACATTTTTGAAAAAAACATGTTTTTGTGCCTCTATTTTCTGAAAGCTATATTTTTAAATTTTTTTCTGTCAATCATCTTGTGTACAAGCTATTTTTTATTGGTAATATTTTTGGGTACAAATGATTTTTTGATCATTCAATATTTTTTTCGAGGGGGCAAAGTTTAATTTTATTTTTTTACAGCATTCACCTGAGGGGGTAGAATGTGGATGTGGATGCAACAATACCTAATATGTCTATTTATTTATTGTTGTTAAGTTTTACACAGTAAAAACATTTTTGAAACAAAAAAATCTTGTTTTTGTGTTGCTATTTTCTGAAAGCCATATTTTATTTCACTATTTTTAAGGCAATTGTCTTATGTAGAGGCTCATTTTTGTGAGATGAGCTGATGGTTCAATTGGTACCATTTTGGGGTAAATAAGACTTTGTCCTACTGTTAGTATTCAACTTTTGGGTAGCTGATCTCCTCTGCAATACATTAAAATACATGTGTATTGTAATTAGTGTTGAGTGAAGCATTTGAAGCTCAACTCGGTTCAAAGTTTAGGAAAACTCTGATTCTCAACGTGGGGTCTCTCCGTGTCTCTGCAGTGCAAAAAAATAGAACATGTTTTTTCTATTTTTTGTGGTCCGGACCGATCATGGACCCATTCAATTTGAATCGGTCTGGATCAGTCTGTGGAATCTGCATGGATGTCGCCCGTACATTAGGGACCGCAAATTGTGGTCACCAATGTATGGAACGGCCGTGTGCATGAGGCCTTGATCTGTTATTTTAGTGATCCAGTTAATGTGCCTTAGTATAAAAGGCAGGTATAAGGCTATTTTCACATCTGCATTTCAATTCCGGTTATGAGATCTGGCAGAGGATCTCAAAACCGGAATTAAATGGATTTGGGCCATTTAATACAGCCAGATGCATCCAGTTTGGCTGGACCCGGTTGTATATAATCAAAGCTGAACAAACCAGATCCAATATGAAAAGCAATGTAAGTCAATAGGCATTGGATCCAGTTTTTTCACTAATGAAAAAAAACGGATCCGACACTATTGACTTACATTGATTTTCATGTAAGTCAAAAACGGATGCACAGTTATACATCCTGATCAGTTTTGCCCCCTTTGACAATGAATGGGACAAAACTGAACCGGTTAATTCCGGTTTTGAGAACCTCTGCCAGATCTCAAAACCAGAATAAAAAAGGTAGATATGAAAGTAGCCTAATATATCACTGTTTGCATCACATTCTAGTGCACCATTATTTTAGTGATACAGTTACTGTGCCTCAATATTAAAGGCAAGTGAAATATATTGTCGTCTGCATCATGTTCTAATTGAACAGCATTCAGAGTTAATCCATTATTTTAGTGATCCAGTTACTGTGTCTCAGTATTAAAGGCAGGTGTGATATATCACCCTGTGCATCACGTTCTAATGCACTGACATTCAGAGTTAATCCATTATTTTAGTGATCCAGGTACTATGCCTCAGTATTAAAGGCAGGTGTGATATATCACCGTGTGCATCAAGTTCTAGTTCACAGACATTCAGAGGTAATCCATTATTTTAGTGATCCAGTTACTGTGCCTCAGTATTAAACGCAGGTGTAATATATCACCGTGTGAATCACATTCTAGTGCACAGAAATTCAGAGTTAATCCATTATTAACCCATAACAGACCTATCTATCACGATCAACAGCTGCACACTCTCCCCGGTCAAACAAGTCCGCTGCCTTGGAGTGACCTTGGATTCTGCCCTCTCCTTCAGACCACACATCCAAGCCCTTTCCACCACCTGCCACCTCCAACTCAAAAATATCTCCCACATCCGTGCATTCCTCAACTATGAGTCTGCGAAAGTGTTATTACATGCCCTCATCATCTCCCACCTGGACTACTGCAACATTCTCCTCTGTGGCTTTCCATCTAGCACTCTTGCCCCCCTCCAATCTATCCTCAACTCTGCTGCTCGACTAATCCCCCTCTCATTCCTCTGCTTATCCCCTTTGCCAATCCCTTCACTGGCTCCCCATTGCCCAGCGAAATCAGTTCAAAACACTAACAAATACATACAAGGCTGTCCACAACCTGTCCCCTCCCTATATCTCAGAGCTACTTTCCCGATACATCCCCACACATAATCCCCGATCCTCACAAGACCTCCTTTTCTCCTCCCCTCTTATCACCTCTTCCCACAATCGCCTCCAGGATTTCTCCCGTGCATCCCCCATATTCTGGAACTCTCTACCCCAACATATCAAAATCTCACCTACAGTGGAATCCTTCAAAAGAAACCTGAAAACCCAGCTCTTCAGACAAGCCTACAGCCAGTGACACTGCTGCCTCTACACCGCCATGACCAGCTGTACCCTCACCTACTGTGTCCTTCTCCCATACCACATAGATTGTAAGCCCTCACGGGCAGGGCCCTCTCTCCTTGTGTACCAGTTTGTAACTCGTCTTGTTCATGCTTAGTGCAATTGTCTGTATTATGTATGTATACCCCTTTTAATATGTACAGCGCTATGGAATGAATGGCGCTTTAATAATAAATAATATTAATATTTTAGTAACGCAGTTACTGTACTTCAGTATTAAAGGCATGTGTAATATATTGCCGTGTGCATCTCTGTGCAGTGCACTGACATTCATAGTAAACCCGTTTAGCAAAATAGTGACTGTGCATAAATATTAAAGGCAGGTCTAATATATCTCTGTGTGCATCACTGTCAACTGCACCGACATTCATAGTTAATCTTCTCTGTTACAGTTGTTATAAACTATGGTCAACAAATAATTTCCTGGGCCCTCCAAAGGAACGGGCAGTGGCAAAAATAATGCTGTAGCTGGCACAAGTAGCACCAGAAGAAAGGGGATTGATAGAGGCCTCAGGAACAGGTGCTGCCACTGTCACCCAGCAGTCATGTTTTGACCAACAATCCAGCTGTATCAGAATGGTTGACTTGCTCTTCACAATCATCACACTTGACAACAGATACACACAGCCAGGAATGGCTAGTTTCCACTGACATCACGCTTAGTTGTCATGGGCAAGGGACTGCCTCTATGCCCTCTCCTGTCCTGAACCTGCCTCTTGCTTTTGCTGCTCCTTCTGCTAGCGCCTTCTCCAGCAGTCAGGGCTCCTCAACCTCAGCAGAAGGAAGCTGTTGTTTCATCCCATTGACTTCAATGTCATCTTTTGATCCTGATGCTCCTCCTCCTTCTCCTCATCACTTGTTTCAACAGCAATCGATCAAGGTGATTGCAAAAATACAACAGTATACGGGCACTCATCCAGTGGTGCAGAAGCTGAACATGCACCTGGCCAAGTTGCTGGTACTACAGTCCCTCCCTTTCCATGCAGTTGACACTACACAATTCATAGAACTGATAGCTTGTGCCCACCCAAGTGGGAAAGTCCCAAGCTGACATTAGTTTTTCAAAATAGCCATAGTACCAGCTCTGCACACTTACGTTCAGCAGAAGGTGGGACAGTCCTTGGGCTTCTTAGTGTCTTATAGAGGTCCTGCCAGCGCTGACGTATAGAGTTGTAACTACAGTATGGTCAAGGACAATATCTGTTGGTCACAGCCCACTGGGTAAATGTCGTTTTGGCCCAGGCACACCAGCAACTTGGCCAGGTGATTGCAATGCCGCCTCCACATTGTAATGCTGGGACTTCTGCACCAATGTCCTTCTCTGCCTTCTCTTCATCTACTCCACTGTCCTCACCCTCCCCTCTAGGCACAGTTTACAGTGGTCCTCCATCATATCACCTATGCAAAGCTAGGTGTTGCATCACTCAGTTCTGTACTTCGTCAGCCTGGCTGACCACATCAGGGAAGAACTGCTCTTTGTCATTAATAAAGAAATTGAACACTGGCTGTCTCCTCATCCACTGGAGATAGGAACCATGGTTACTGATAATGGGAAGAACAATTTGTCTGCGCTGCATTAGGAAGGCATGATCCATTCATCCTGCAGGCGCACATGTTCAATCTCGTTGTCACCCAGTTTCTCAAGTCTTTCACTGAACTGCAATAGCTGTTAAAAATGTCCAGGAAACTGTGCATGCACTTTAGCCAATTTTACTCTGTAAAATATGCTCTCCTTGAACTGCAAAGGCAAAATGCTCTTCCTCAACATCACCAGATATGCAACGCTTCCACTCATTGGAACTCCACGCTACATATGTTAGACCACCTCTGCAAGCAGAGAAAGGTGGACAATGAATTCTTAATGCAGCACATGCAAAGGCCTACTCCTCAGTGTAATTTCCAAATTAGTCAATTCCGCTTTTGAGTGACACATTCCATTTGCTCAGGCCCTTAGAGGAGTCCACCTTATTTGTTAGTCGGCAGAACTATGTGATAAATTATGTCATTTCACTACTTCACATCCTGGAGAGGATGCTGAGAAATATGATTCGCGAGAGGACAGTTGCGCCTACATCTCACGACCACCTGAGCCCTGAGGAGGATGACAGAGGAGGAGAGGAAGGATGAGGAGGAGGACATAAATGCCTAGGAATATAATACATAACTAGGTGGTTTATCTGCTCAAGCAACAGGAGCTGGAGCTGGAGGAGCATGAAGAGATGGAGGGTGACCAAAAAAACAACACAGATGACCCCGACAGATCGTGGCAGTATGCAGTTGAGATGAAAGTAGGGAAGCCCTCTGAGTTCCTTACAGAAATGGCCAAATGCATGCTTTGCCTAGTGACAGCAGAGGGATGACTACTGGCTATCCACCCTCTTTACCAGTCGAAAATGGGGAATTTTTTAGACCTTCTCAGAGGGATGCAAACATGGACTACTATAGAGACCTGTTGTGTAGTCGGTTGGTCGCTGCCTTCGAACACCATTGCCCATCCTCATGTAGGTCTAACTGGGGGGGGTAACCCTCTGAACTCATGCCCCACCACCATGACTGGTGGAGGGGGGAGGTGTCGGGAGCAGCACCGGCTCCATAAGGAGCACATTATGTCTAGAGTTTCTGATGACCAGTTTTCTTCAGAAACCTTCTGAAGAAACCACCCAGCAGCAGAACCTCAACCAGCAGGTGGTGGGATACTTGAACTGCACCCTGTCACCCATGATCCAATATCCCCTGGACTACTATGCATTCAAACTTGAAGTGTGGCCACAACTGGCCATGTTTGCCATGGGCATGCTTTCCTGCCCAGCCAGTAGTGTGGCATCAGAGTGGGTATTAAGTGCGGCAGGGGACATAGTTAACCCTAAAAGAAATCACCTTTTCTCCCAAAATGTTGAGTGAATAACCTTCATAAAGATGAATCAGGCATGGATCAACCAGGATTTCCAGACACCAGTGCCTGATGCAACAGAATAGATTATTTTTTCACCCCTAGTGTACGTTTACAGACATAGACGTACACTACATTGCACTTGTGCCAAATATATTATTACAGTGTGACATTTCATAAACCTAACAAAGCAAAGACATACTTAAAACTGACATCAAAACCACTGACAAAGTGCCAATGATAAATTCCCCTGACACCCATGAGTCAGTCTCAAGTCTGTCTCCTGCAGCGAGGTGTTTGGGTACTTCTTTCTCCTCATTCCAGCTATCTCTTTTTGGCTGGTATTTCATTTTCTCTCCCTATAAAGGAACAAAAATGATGCACATTTTGATAAGAATTGATGCCATTTTGTTCCAGGAAATTGGCTTAAAGGGAACCTGTCATCACCGAAACACCCCCTGAACTAGAGTAAGTGTTGTATAGTGTAAGTGATGCTGAATCCGAATATGTAAGTTTTATCTTCATACTCGCTTCCATTCTGACGCTGTGCTCCCACAAACTTGCAGTAAAATGCACTCACTGGACTCTTCTTTGAGTCCTCTCCATTATGTGAGTGAGCACTGGAGTCCAGTGAGTGCATTTTACTGCTGATTTGTGGGAGCACAGCGTCAGAATGCAAGTGAGTACGAAGATAAAAATTACATGTTCGGATTCAGCATCACTTACACTATACAACGCTTACTCTAGTTCAGGGGGTGTTTCGGAGATGACAGGTTCCCTTTAACCTTCTTTGAAGCCATCAACTATATTGCTGTAACATAATAGAGTACTTATTACTCAAACCCTAATACAAACCATTTTGTATTTACAAATAAAGTGTAAAATGTAAAAGTTTTTTAAAAATAAAAAATAGAATTATGTATCAAGTTTGCAAAGAATGTAATGCTTAATAACAAAATATTTTAATGGACGTTCTCATCTTTGACTTGGTTCAAAGAATTCATAAATACTTTATGCAATTATATGTTTTGTTTTCTAGATAATTACTAGCAGACAAGCTGAATATTCAATTACACTGTTTTAAAATTTACGTTGATAGAGATGCTTTTTAGTTTCCCATATGATAGACATTAATCAGACCCATGCTGTTAGTGTCATAAGTCCCATAATCTGTACCAACCATTTGCTGTCTTCCTACTTTTCCCAAGTATAACAATGTATTTAAGTTTATTTCAATAATTGCAATCACAGCTTATCAACTAGGCCTGACTCTGATCATCAAGTTAGAATATTTGACTTTAGAATAAAAAAGAGCATTTTCTTTTTCTTGAGGGAGACCAAACCACTGACCCTTTGCAGATGTTGTGAAAATATTCCCAATGTCCTTTCAGAACATAAATGTTATGGCAGTATAACCTTCTTTAGCGCATGGTATGCAATTCAGCTATCCATTGCTCCCTACCGCGGCCCCACAAAAAAACATAGATTTCTTATTCTTGTCTGCAATTGCGGTCAAGAATAGGCATTTCTATGATAGCCATGGCATGTGCGGTCTACAAATTACGGAACGCACATGGGCCATTATCAGTGTTTTGTGGCTCCAAAATATGCAGAACCGCAAAACACAACATTCGTGTGAATGTAGCCTAAAGGTAAGTTTTTCCACTCTCTAACTTGTGCTGCTATATAATGTCGGCAACAGTATTTTTTTTATTATTTGTTTTTCTTTTGAATAGAATACTCTGTGGAACATGTACCTGGGAAACAATTTTTCTCTTTTTTTCTTTTGTTTTCTTTTTTTCCTATATATTTTTTATGTAATTTTACTTTATGTTTCTTCTTTTGCTTTTGATATGCATATGTAATAGTTACAATACAAGCAGTTAATGCTTTTTATATTTATCCTGTGGAATTCTATGATATTTAGAACCTCCTATACATAATTGATCTTGACTGCGATGCAGTTATTAATACTGGGCAGTAACATGGCGATTTCTGCAGGTGTGCTAGTCTGCAGGTGCTTTATTTTGTATAGTTTTATTTTGTGGTCAGTATGCAATTTTATTTGGTTAGGCTAGTACAGATGTGTCCACACTTAACTGATCACTTATCTCAACATGTCCTGAGATGTGTGTCACGAAGTGACGTTATAACTAAATTGGATAAATTGTAATACAACTTTCAGACACCAGGTGGCGCATTACTAGCTAATACCTGAATTTAAGGTATTCACTTCTTACATTTAACCTAAATAGCAAAATATATTGTATACATTAAACAATCCCTCTGAAGGAATTTTTTTTTTTTAGTGTGCAATGATTAGCATATATTTTGCCCGCTGCCATTGTTTACCACAAGTCTATATGCCATATGCTATGAGTTAGGTACAGTACACTTGGTGTCAGTATACAGTGCTAGTCTAGTATTATATTAGTTATATGCAAAATAGCACACACCAACCACAGTATTATGCATAGATAATTATACAATTTTAACAGTCCCATTACATGTTACAAATGTACATAATACAATTCAGGGTGTCAGTATATACCTCAATTTTACCATGACATTTAATATTCCTTAATGATTATCCAATCTGTGTATCTAATCCTATCATGTGTGATACTGTCTGCAGAGCTATGTATCTAATCTTATTCTGGGTGACAGTGTCTGCTAAGCTGCGTATCTAATCCTATCATGTGTGATACTGTCTGCTAAGCTGCGTATCTAATCCTATCATGTGTGATACTGTCTGCTAAGATGGGTATCTAATCCTATCATGTGTGATACTGTCTGCTAAGATGGGTATCTAATCCTATCATGTGTGATACTGTCTGCTGAGCTGTATATCTAATCATATCATGTGTGATACTGTCTTCTGAACTGTGTATCTAATCCTATTCTGGGTGACAGTGTCTGATAAACTACGTATCTAATCCTATCATGTGTGAAACTGTCTGCTGAGCTGTGTATCTAATCCTATCATGTGTGATACTGTCTGCTAAGATGGGTATCTAATCCTATCTTGTGTGATACTGTCTTCTGAACTGTGTATCTAATCCTATTCTGGGTGACAGTGTCTGATAAACTACGTATCTAATCCTATCATGTGTGAAACTGTCTGCTGAGCTGTGTATCTAATCCTATCATGTGTGATACTGTCTGCTAAGATGGGTATCTAATCCTATCATGTGTGATACTATCTGCTGAACTGTGTATCTAATCCTATTCTGGGTGACAGTGTCTACTAAACTATGTATCTAATCCTATTATGTGTGAAACTGTCTGCTAAGATGGATATCTAATCCTATCATGTGTGATACTGTCTGCTGAACTGTGTATCTAATCCTATTCTGGGTGACAGTGTCTGCTAAACTACGTATCTAATCCTATCATGTGTGACAGTGTCTGCTAAACTACGTATCTAATCCTATCATGTGTGATACTGTCTGCTGAGCTGTGTATCTAATCATATCATGTGTGATACTGTCTGCTAAGATGGGTATCTAATCCTATCATGTGTGATACTGTCTGCTAAGATGGGTATCTAATCCTATCATGTGTGATACTGTCTGCTGAACTGTGTATCTAATCCTATCATGTGTGATACTGTCTGCTGAACTGTGTATCTAATCCTATTCTGGGTGACAGTGTCTGCTAAACTACGTATCTAATCCTATCATGTGTGAAACTGTCTGCTGAGCTGTGTATCTAATCCTATCATGTGTGATACTGTCTGCTAAAATGGGTATCTAATCGATTGTGAAAACTGTCTGCTGAGCTGTTTGGTTATCTAATCCTATCATGTGTGATACTGTCTGCTAAGATGGGTATCTAATCCTATCATGTGTGATACTGTCTGCTAAGATGGGTATCTAATCCTATCATGTGTGATACTGTCTGCTAAGATGGGTATCTAATCCTATTCTGGGTGACAGTGTCTACTAAACTACGTATCTAATCCTATCATGTGTGAAACTGTCTGCTGAGCTGTGTATCTAATCCTATCATGTGTGATACTGTCTTCTAAGATGGGTATCTAATCCTATCATGTGTGATACTGTCTGCTGAACTGTGTATCTAATCCTATTCTGGGTGACAGTGTCTGCTAAACTACGTATCTAATCCTATCATGTGTGAAACAGTCTGCTGAGCTGTGTATCTAATCCTATTCTGGATGACAGCATCTTCTAAGTTGTGTATCTAATCCTATCATGTGTGATACTGCCTGCTGAACTGTGTATCTAATCCTACCTTGTGTGATACTGTCTTCTGAGCCACCGTATCTATCTAGTGATATGCTGAGCTGTGTATCTATTCCTATCATGTGTAATACTGTCTATGAAGCTAGATGTATGTCTATAGAGTGTGATACTTTCTGCTGAGCTGTGTATCTAATTCTATTAGGTGTGATACTGTCTGCTGAGCTGTGTATCTAATCCTACCTTGTGTGATAGTTTTCTGCTGACCTGTGTATCTAATTCCATTAGGTGTGATACTGTCTTGAAGGTATTGTTGTATCTTTATAGAATGTGATACAGATAGAGACACCTTTCAGTGATTAGTACTAATTAAATCAAAGAACCACCTGTGCAACAACATATGTGATAAATCAATTCATAATGTGTAATCTAAAATTCAAAAATGTTTGATTTTTTGGATGTGTCTGTATATATGAAATCGGATCAGATACACACGAAGGTGTATATTAAACCAACAGACAAGAATACCTTGTTAGAATATAATAGTGCGCATCCAAGACCCATGGTGAGATCTCTACCATTGAGTCAATTCCTTAGAGCTAAAAGAATTACCAGTGATCATATGGACTTGGAAGGTACTTTAGAGAAGATGAGTAATGCGTTTGAGAGGAGGGGATTCCCCCAAAAAATTTAAAAAAAACATTTACAGACTGTAAATGAAGTGGATAGATCTACTTTATTTACATCAAATAAGAACAAGAGAAAAATGGGCACTAACAAAAGAATCCCCCTGGTAACCACTTTTGGGGAAGATAGTTACGAAATACAGAAAATAGTGAAAAAACATTGGGGAACGATAAAAAACAACTTCCCCAACATAGAGATTATGCAGAATTTTCCTTTAATGTCATATCGGAGACCTCCGAATCTCCGAGATAAACTTGTTCGGACGGATGTAGATTCACAAAAAAAAGACTGGCCAAACCTATCTGACTTTACAAAAGAAGGGCTGTTTTCCGTGCCTTAATTGTGTAAACTGTCGTTATGTACAGAAGGGAACACACTTTGAGCATCCTATTCAAAATTATAGATACAGATTAAATTTTTATATGACATGTGACTCGAGTTTTGTCATTTATGTCCTTTGGTGTCCCTGCCCATTATTGTATGTGGGCGAAACATCATGGGACTTTAAGACCCGTTTGAACCAGCATCGGTATTCGATACGAAAAAAACGTATGGATTTGCCGGTGTCGAAACATTTTACGGATTCAGGGCACAAAGAATGTGACTTAAGGTGCATGATTATCGATCATGTACCCACAGCCAGAAGGGGTGGGAACCGTATATTGACGTTAAAGAAATGTGAGATATTATGGATCAAACGATTAAACACACTTAGAACATTTTGACTTAATGTGGAGTATAAGCCATGGATCCACACAGGATGTTGAGAATCCTCTACTATTCTGATATGGTGTGTACTTAAAGTAATATACCAGTGTTATTATTATTATTAATTTTCTTATTCTCATTTGCAGATTTGCTTTCACAAGCCCAGATGGACTGTGAAAAATCCAGCGTGATTTGTGATTGGGTCTGGACGCAGTTTGACGTGTGTGTGCAACAACCTTGGAGACTTGCGCTTTTTTGATATTTTTATTTCTCTCTCTTTTTTTTCAAAGTTTTTTCTCCTTTTTTGAGGTATATGGTAGAACATTTAATATATATATATATAATGAGTATAAGAAAGAATTAATTTATATTAGAGAATTTTTGGTAAAAAAAAAATTTTTATTTTTTCACAATTTGTATTTTATATATTTTTGTATATTTTTAATACGTATTTTATGACATCAATATACTCTTATTTCTATTTGGTGTTGTTTACACCATAATATCTGGTCACGAGGTGTAACGACAGCAGTATGGACTATACTACAATAAATACTTTGAGACAATAATGAGCACTTTTAGGCAAAAAAATGCATGGGGGTATATAATGATACCACATAGCACATGCTGAAAGACTCTAATGGTTTATACTGTGGATCGGGGCATTGACATTGACAGCGGTATTTCGTGTCGGATACTTGAACACGATACGGCTATCAAGTCAGATCACCATATGACGTAGATGGGAACATTTGCAACAATGGTTTGATCCCCCAATGTTACAAAAAAATATACATACTTGTTCAGCTGTAGTTAATGAGGTCCATTTTGTTGACACACACTTTTACTAATAGTGACTGCATTAAAGATAAATATAAATAGTAAATTAATATGAGCGTTTAAGATGTCATATTTTACTTTAATATTTTTTTTATCATGTGATATATACTGCGATCACATGAGGCGGTCCAAGGTGGAAGGCAGGGACCACGTGGTGCTTGTATTTCCTTCCAAGTGTACGATACATTCATGCGCTGCACAGTGGAACGCACGTGCGAGATACGTGGTTCCAGTTAAATGATCACGCGGTACATCTGTGCGCTCCACAGTGGAACGCACGCATGATGTCCGCAGTCTCAGTTTGATGCCTACAACGCCGAATGGCGGCGGACCCAACATACACGCTGGTGAGTTCTTTTGAATTTTAGATTACACATTATGAATTGATTTATCACATATGTTGTTGCACAGGTGGTTCTTTGATTTAATTAGTACTAATCACTGAATTATGTTATTTTTATATGTGCTGTCACAATGTTATTATTATGGATTCACTATATGTATGAGATGGAGTTATATATAATATTTATTTGATGAATTGTCTTTTATATACACATTGTTTGTCACTATTTTACATTAATCATGAAATTTATTGAATTATTACACATAATGAATCATGTCCCTATATATATTTGTTGTAACACTGGTGTATATCACATTGCTGCTTGAGAAAGGTTCCATAGCGTGGACCGAAACATCGCTGCTCTGGTAAAATAAAACACCTTTAATTTGCACAAGATTGGTGGTGCTGCGGTCTTTCTATTTTTATCTATCTATCTATCTATCTATCTATCTATCTATCTATCTATCTATCTAATATAGTTTAGTGCCTTAGACTATAATACAATATGGGTCAAATAGGATGTTATTTAAAACAGAAGGTTTAATGGTAACCCGTCACTTTGAACATGTAGTCCAATCTGCAGATTGCATGTTATAGACCATAGGTGGCCAACCTGTGGCTCTTGAGCCACATGTGGCTCTTTGCCTCTTCAAGTGTGGCTCTTTTGGTTGAGCCGGGAAGCAGTTAGGCCGGCTCACTCTCCACCCCATGCTCAGATCTCTTTTCCTGATTGGGCATGTTGCTACTCTGCAGCTCCAGCTCACTCTCCACTACATTCTGATGCGCACAGTGTCAGAACTTAGTATGTGGAGACACGCTATCACCTGGCATTGTGCGCCTCAGGTCACATTGGAAAGCGTGTAGCAGGTGCCCAATCAGGGGAGGTAGAAGATTTTGTGAGGGATCACTATCTGCCTTAATAGCAGAGAAATTCAAAGTTTGAAAATTACAAATTTTTCCAAATTTTCTCTAAATTTAGGATTTTTTTATAAATAAAGGTGATTTATATTGACTCAAATTTACCACTGTCATGGAGTACAATGTGTCACGAAAAAACAATCTTGGAATCAGTCGAATCGGTGAAAGAATCCCAAAGTTATGAATTGATAAAGTGACACATGGCAGATTTAAAAAATGTGGCTTCGGCATTATGTGTAAAAGTAGCTTCGGGCTTAAGGGGTTAAAGAAAAAAAGAAAATTAAAGAAAACCACAAAAACAGTGTTGGCTACCTCCTCCGTCTCTTCCACCTACACCGCCACAACTTCCTACTCCACTTGGACCTCCTCCTCCTGGTTTAAGATTATTATTATTTTTATTTTTTTCTATTCTATGTTATTTTAAGTTCTTTCCCTATCCACATTTGTTTGCAGGGCAATTGTCCTGCTCTTACCCCCATTTTGCTTCCTTTTGGAGCCCTCTAGCCCTTACTATGACTATTTTACAGCCATTTAACAGCACCAAACTGCTTATAGTACATTGTTATATAAAGATATAATTGATACTGTAGAATGTTCCCATATTTCTTTTTTTCCTATGTTTGGGGAGCTAACATTAATTTGAAAGAAATAAATGCCTTTGCATTTCAAGGCATATGGTATAAATTGCCCTGGCCTAAATAAATTGATTTGCATTCAATATGCAAAACAATCTTTCAGGATTTTTTTTCTCTAGTTTTCAGATGCAAACTAATAAACATATAACTATATTTAGAACATGTTTTCTTTATGTTCAAATGGATAATTTTACAAATATTCTAGAGATTTTATTTTCATTAATCATTTTCATGCGCTATAGATAATTTATCTTAGAAGTTGTCAAAAAATCCCAAAGGGTAAATTATTTTAGAGGTCTCGGTGCCCATATACTGTATAAAATTGACCCGTTATCTGTTTGCCATTTTTGTATACTAGACATTGCTTACTTAACAAGAAACCAAATTATTGTGACTCTTGGAAGGTCCTTTGATACTAGTTTTGACATTCTGCCTGAAAAATGACCCTTATTATGGAGCTCATGACAAGCTCTCAGTGTTCTGATTTATGGATGCAGCACAAGAGATATCTAGTATTAGAGCTCCCCCTACTTAGGACATGGAAATATTCTGAAGAACACAATGTTTTTCTTAACCAAAATTGAACATTTTTATAACCAGTTGATTTCATGCAAATATACAGTATTAGTCAATTGTATTGATAAAGGAGGTCAGCATTATTGTGAAAACAATTCATTAGTTACTATTTGCAAAATATGTCTGTTATGAGATTTAAGAACAGATGATATCCAAATTACAAAAATCGAAAGCTATAAAAAAAAAACAAAATATGGAAATATAAGAAATTGTAAATAAAGGGCCATTGCACCACACCAAACTATTTCTGTTATCCAAAATGTCTGTGTCTACTAAATGTCGTGCAGAAAAATACAATAAATAATCAAAATCAATCTCGGACTGACCCAGAGGGATGCTGTTGAATCAGACATCAAACCAAGATTAGGTCAGGGAGTGGTGAGTAAAACTCACTTTCCATTCCCTGCTCCAGAAACTACCCACCACACTGGTTTATGATGAAGGTAGAAGATACAGTGAATTCTGAATTAGGTGACTGCCTATCACACTTGGTCATAATCGAGGTGGAAGATCCAGTGAACTCTGGATCATGTGACCACCTGCCACACTGGTTCCTGTCCAAGGTGGGGGCAGTGAAATGTGGATCATGTGATCATCTTGTCATCAGGTCCTCACAAGCTAACCTACACAATATGGCACTTGGCTATTGTAGCTTGAAATATTATGTATAGCTGTCCATACACATTACAGCTCAGCTCATCAGCTTGGTTTATATGTTGGCATACATAGTTTTCAGCCAAGGATGTACGATCATTAGTTTGAGCTAATGATAAGTGAATCAGTTCATAACGAATTTGTTATGAATTTCAAAGAAATTTGTCTGTCAAAAGAGCTCAAACTTTTCAGGTTCACTTCAGATGAATCCAGTAAAATGGTGCAGCACCATTTTACTGCACATGTTGGTGGAAGAAACCCACATGACCCTGGGAGGAAGTTCAGTGGAAGGCTTGCACTGATTGGCTCACAGCCTGAATCAACCAATCAGTGGCATAGCAGGGAGGGAGATGCCTGTGTCAAATAAACAGAACATTATTCTTTATTCTGGTTTGGGTTAGTGATAGTGGATTGGGATTTGTCCTATTTGGATTAATCCAAACCTTTTTTGTATTTACATTAAATATAACGAGTTCCCAATTGCTGTATTCACTACCTATTGTGTTTCTTCCACTGAAGCTGACCGAACAAGGCCACTAGTAACATGAGACCATGGAAGTCTTGCCCATGCGCCATTACTTTTAGTAGCTGAGCATGCCATACTGTATTAAAGAACAAATCTGAACCCAAATTGATTTGGGTCTAAACCAAACTTTTTGAAAAATTTGATGAAGGTGAAAAAAACTGAATCTTAAAAGTTTCTGTCATGTCTAGTTTGCAAGTTTGAACCAAAATTGGGCCTAAACCATTTAGTATGGTTGAAGTGGTTCTGCGTTCCTCTATATGTAAATATGTTTTACTCTGGATGCTGAGCGCCACACTGTGTCCTGATGCCGTCCATTGTCCGGACATAGGGGGAATTTATTGTTCCATTTGCATCTTAAACTGGTTTGAAGCAAAGTCACAATTTTTGTTCCACACAGTATTTGCACAAACTGTTGCTACTGTGTGTTTTAAACTGTTTTTTAGCACTTTTGAAAAGTGGGTAGACAAGTGGGTGTGGTCAGCTATGTTAATTAGGTGCACTCCATTTTTAGCAACTGCAACTTTTTAAAAAGTAACAAAAAAGTGCAATCTTAATTCACTAATAAAATCCCAGTCTAATGCCTCATTCACACAGTCAGTGTTGGGTTAGTGATTTCTATCAGTGATTTTGAGCCAAAAGCAGGTGCGGCTCTAAACACAGAACAGGAGCAGATCTTTCCCTTATACCTTATGTCTGTGGAGGCTCTAATTCTGGTTTTGGCTCTCAGTCACTGATGGAAATCATTGACCGAAACACTGATGTTCAAAATGGTAATGCAGACACTGGATTAAAAGAGGGGAGAAACGCGCATGAATATTGCGCTCTCTCTCCTACTGGTGAGGACAGAATTGAGACAGCATTTCAATCAGGTGAACCACAGCTATGTGTCTATGCAGTTGGATAGGGAGGTCAATAGTTCTACATAGTAGATGGGCTGGTCTCTTTGGTTTGTAAAAAAAAAAGAAAAAAAAAAAACATTTAAATAAGTTTTCAATGCTTGTGCAATAAATAACAGGTAACTAGTCTTGGCATAATGCATGTACTAATTTTATGCACAGTAAACCTGCTTTTTTCCTGATCTAAATAGCATAGAACATTGTCAGAATATTTATTCTTATCTAAATCTATTTTTTAGATGCAAACATTAATAAAAAAATATCTATTTATTATAGTTGACTACTTTATATACCCCATAATTGTAATACAAGTAATAAGGAAATTCTATTTATGCGAATCATTTTATACTTGTTATTTATTATTATTAATGTTAGCATCATTATCTCTCATACCCTCCAATTCACAAGACATATCGTCTATGTAAATTTTAATTTCAATGTCTTGCCATTACACTGTTCATAATCCTATCAAAGTCTGTCCTTCATGCAACATTTTCAGTGATATATTATCACAGGACCCATTAATGAATGAGCTTCATATCTTTCTAATACTGTTTTAGACACAATTTCTTATTAATTTTCAAAGTAGCAATAATTTTACCTAGCTGAATTTTAGCTTTAGCAAGTATTTTGGATATTAGCTTAATTGGAGGATTGAACTGTACAATTAAATGAGAATAAAATAGTGCTGTAATACAATCTCAGGAAATATTCTGTTCATCGCTTCTTGATAACAAAATTAGTTTTACTGATAGCATAAAAGTATACAAATGCCACTCTGTGGCCAATGTAACTCATTGTTAAACTATGAACCTCACTCAGATGATGTCTAGAAATATTACCATAGACCTCAATTAAAATTCAGAAATTACATTTTGTAACACAAGTTGTCTAAAGGTGTCCATAGACATGACAATAAATCATCACATCTAACTTATAATTAGTTGCTAAAGCTATAATTTGTGTCTGTTTGGTGACAAATACCTCTGTCCAGATTAGTAAGGCACCCAGGCCAGGATGTATGCTTGAACTGCCAATTTCTGTATTTGACAACTTCTTGCACCTTTTATGCTTACTTGGCATATCACAGAACTGCTAAGTTCTCATGTCACCATACCCATTACAAGCCGTAACCTAAAAGAGTACTGTACTACTGCGGCAAATGAATTGTTGGAGGTATGTGGAACTCCTTAACTGACCAAAAGATGAATAAGGTAAATAAGCAAAACATATAGGATGTACTGCTGAAGCTTTGAAAGGCTGTGATTGTGAGGTCGTTAATCATTTATTTCATTTGTGAATTTATGGCATATCCAAAGGATATGCCATATGTGTCTTATAGTTCAGTATCCCACATTTGGGACTCGCACCTAACACTCGAATGGAGTTCTCCCAACTCATGTGGGTACTGAGAGGTTGCCATGCGTGGATGGCTCTTTCTATTGCTATGGCAGTTCAGAAAAAAAGCGAGCATTCTTACTTGGCTATTTTCAGAACTTCCATAAACATAAATGGAAAGTGCTCTGCATATGAGGTGGTGCCTCCCTTTACAACAGCCTCAAGGTAGTTGAAGATCCCCCATTCTTTAGATTAGTTGCAGGTTCAATAGGTTAAACCCACACTTCTTGGATATTTATAGTAGTTCATTCCTAGCCTTCAATAAATGTATTAGTACAGTAGCACGCAATAATAATATTTTTACTGTAAACTTCCATTGACATACTGACTATGGGAGGAATTTATTATGATTTGAAGTCAGTTTTACTTGAGTCTGTGTGTACTTTATGTCACATTTATCAAATGTCTCATGTTACCTGATAAATTTGCCTTATCCTTAGACCTAATACTTTGTCTAGAAAAGCTACTCCAGTTTTCCCTTTTTCACCCTCCTCCTGGAGTAAAATTGCGATGTTTTTGTGACTTAAAAAAAAAAAGTCTTAATGATAAATCTGGAGTGAAACTCATTAACACAGCTAACAGCACCCAGTTTCCCACCTACAGATATAATACCATAGGAGAGATTCACTATTCAAAATTCACCAGAATTCTGGCTCAATTTGCACCATAGAAACTGACATACATGATTTGCAGTCCATTTATTAAGTGTTGTTACACAGTTGGTGTGGACCTATTATGTCACTTAACCCCTACAGTACCCTGGGATTTTCCATTTTTGCTTTTTCTTTTTTCACTCCCCGCCTTCCCATAGTCCTAACTTTTTTATTTTTCCGTTCACATAGCCTTATGAGGGCTTATTTTTTGCGGGACAAGTTGTACTTTCTAAAAGCACCATTTACATTTACATGCCATGTAGTGGAAGGCGGAAAAAAATTCCAAATAGGGTAGAATTGGCAAAAAACACAATTCTGACAAAGGTTTTTATTTATTTATTTTTTTATGCTGTACAGTATGTGGTAAAATTGACCTGTTATCTTCATTCTCCAGGTCAGTATGGTTACAATGATACCACACTTACTGAAAAAAATTAAAACCTTTGAGGAAAAAAAAAATTATTAGAGATGAGCGAGTAGTGAAATATTCGAAAGTTCGAAATTCGATTCGAATAGACCGCGATATTCGGCTATTCGACCGAATATCGAATCCCATTAAAGTCTATGGGAAAAAAATGCTTGCCACTTGGAAATCTCAATTCGACCACTTGGAGGTCACCAAGTCCACCCTGAAACCTCAGAAAAGGATGCCAACACTGCTGGAATGCAACTGGGACAGCAGGGGAAGCATGTCTGGGTGCATATAACGCGCCCAAGTCGCACTATTACGCCACTATCACAGCCTCTCAACAATACACTCCAAAGACAATGTAACCTCTCTGTAAAGTGAGACCATACAAGGAAACCTTCTTTCCTCTACATTGCCATGGACCCCAAGCCAAACTAGACAAAAAAGAAGATAAAATTCTGCACCCCTTAAAATCACGTTGCCTATGACAACCACAGATGGCATAGGCAAGGGGGAAAGCAATCAAGCCATCACTATTTTTCCCTCTGTGCCATCCCTGCCTTGCCCAGGCACATGTCCCAAAACATCATCCACGCCCGAGTAACACGGTTACTGCAAAAGGCCATTTGACAACCAACACTTTGGTTTGAGGCCGGGGATGCTACATCTCCCTGACGGCACACTGGGTGAATGTTGTGGAGGCAGGGACGGGAAAACCTGCTACCCCCACCCAAGTTTTGGGCCTTGGTTCTGTCTGGATTTCCGCAACCCTTACAGACAGCTCGGCAAACCCCTCTTTCTCCTTCTAGATTTGTTAAATCTGTCCACCACCCAGTCAAGTCCACAAAGTCCAGTCTCGTCGATAGCCTGCAGAAACTGCAGGGACCTTACTCTGACCCTCCTTCCTCCCACCCTGCCCAATGTTATCAACCCAGTGTTCCCACCCATGCAAGAATCGCAGGAGCTATCTGAGGATTTTGTTTGTTCTGATGCCCAAACACTGGAGCAAGCTCCATCTCTAGCTGATGGTGGTGTGGAACGGGCACTAAAGTGTAAAATGATTAGGGACGATGATGAGACACAGTTGCCAGCAAGGGAGGCTGTTGGAGCAAAGTGAGGCAGTGTAAGAAGAGGTGGTTGAGTATGATGAAGTCAGTGACCCGACCTGGCCCAGTGTCATGTCTAGCAGGTAAAGCAGTGGGGATGTTGAGGGATGCGTAGGACCGCAAAAGGCAGGAAGAGGCCGTGGGCTGGCCAGAGGCTCATGGAGAAGGCAGGCTAGAGCCCGCAGGGCCGCATCTCTTCCCTATAACAGGCCCCCACACAAAGCTCTCCCATCGAGAGCTCTTAGGTCCTTGTTGTGAAAATATTTTAATGAGTGCACAAAGTTAGCTTGAGGTGAGCCCTCGAAAAAATTATATGGAGGCCCAAGAGGTGAGCCCTCGAAAAAATTGTATTAAGGCCCAAGAGGTGAGCCATAATAAAAATTGTTTGTAGGCCCAAGAGGTGAGACCTCTTAAAAATTGTTTGTAGGCCCAAGAGGTGAGCCATGAGAAAAATTGTTTGTAGGCCCAAGAGGTGAGACCTCTTAAAAATTATGTGGAGGCCAAAGAGGTGAGACCTCTTAAAAATTGTTTGTAGGCCCAAGAGGTGAGACCTCTTAACAATTGTATTAAGGCCCAAGAGGTGAGCCATAATAAAAATTGTTTGTAGGCCCAAGAGGTGAGACCTCTTAAAAATTGTTTGTAGGCCCAAGAGGTGAGACCTCTTAAAAATTGTTTGTAGGCCCAAGAGGTGAGACCTCTTAAAAATTGTATTAAGGCCCAAGAGGTGAGCCATAATAAAAATTGTTTGTAGGCCCAAGAGGTGAGACCTCTTAAAAATTGTTTGTAGGCCCAAGAGGTGAGACCTCTTAAAAATTGTTTGTAGGCCCAAGAGGTGAGCCATGAGAAAAATTGTTTGTAGGCCAAAGAGGTGAGACCTCTTAAAAATTATGTGGAGGCCCAAGAGGTGAGACCTCTTAAAAATTGTTTGTAGGCCCAAGAGGTGAGCCATGAGAAAAATTGTTTGTAGGCCCAAGAGGTGAGACCTCTTAAAAATTATGTGGAGGCTAAAGAGGTGAGACCTCTTAAAAATTGTTTGTAGGCCCAAGAGGTGAGACCTCTTAAAAATTGTTTGTAGGCCCAAGAGGTGAGCCACAAATATATATATTTTTTTATTTTACGGAGCAATTCTAAGGCGGTTAAGGAGGAGGAGGAGGAGGTGGAGGAGGAAATGGCACTTCATACAGATGGCACTTCACTTTTGGCTGCTTTCCACTGTTGGAGAAGCAAAGTCCGGGTCAATCCACTTGCTGTTCATTTTGATTAGCGTCAGCCTGTCGGCACTGTCGGTTGACAGGCGGCTGCGCTTATCGGTTATAATGCCCCCGGCTGCGCTGAACACCCTTTCTGATAGCACGCTGGCGGCAGGGCAGGCAAGCACCTCCAAGGCGTACAGGGACAGTTCCAGCCACGTGTCCAACTTGGAGACCCAGTAAGTATAGGACGCCGAGGGATCGGGGAGGACAGGGGTACGGTCTGCCAGGTACTCCCACAACATCCGCCGATACTTGTCCCTCCTGCTGATAGCGGGCCCCGCAGTGATGGAAGTTGCACGAGGGGGTGCCATGAACGTGTCCCACACCTTGGAGAGTGTTCCCCTGGTGGCTGTGGGCCTGATCGATGTTGTGGGACTCTGGGAGACCCTCTCCTCTCTGCCGCCAGCGATGGTGGGTGGGAAAATCTCCATCATGTTCTGCACGAGTTCCCTCTGGTATTCCAGCAATCGATTCGTCCTCTCCTCTACCGGAATAAAAGAGGAGACGTTATCTTTATACCGGGGGTCCAGGAGTGCGAAGACCCAGTACAGTTTGTTCTCCACTATCCGGACAACACGTGTGTCCCGGGAAAAGCAGCCCAGCATGAAGTCAGCCATGTGTGCCAGACTCTGAATAGGCATGACGTCACTGCCCCCACCAGAAGGATCACTTGCCATTTCCTCCTCTTCCTCTTCCGCCTCCTCTCCGCCCCATCCGCGCTGAACCAATGGGACGCACACAGCCTGACTGCTACCCTCGCCGCCAGCATCCGCATCCTCTTCCACAGCCACCTCCACGTCGTCCTCCTCCTCCTCCTCCTCCTCCTCCTCCTCCTGCAACTGCCACCGAGAAGCAGACAAAAGTGTGGTCTGACTGTGTAGCTCCGTTGCGTCTCCTCCAACCCCCGTCTCCTCTGCGTGCAATGCGTTCTCCCTTATTGCGATGAGCGATTCTTTAAGGACGCATAGGAGCGGGATGGTTACGCTCACTATAGCGTCCTCGCTGCTGACCTTCTTGGTGGACTCCTCAAAGATACGCAGTACATCGCATATGTCTGCCATCCATGGCCACTCGTGGTTGGCAAACTGAGGGAGCTGAGTTGGAGGCACGCGTGGATTCATAATCTGGTACTCCATCAATGCTCTCTGCTGCTCACACACCCTGGCCAACATGGAATAGGTGGAATTCCAGCGAGTCGGCAGGTCGCACAACAGCCGATGTTCAGGCAAATGGAGGCGTTGCTGGAGTTTTTTTAAGCTAGCAGCAGCTACAGTTGACTTCCGAAAGTGAGCGCACAAGCGCCGCACTTTCACCAGTAGCTCTGCCAGGTTGGGGTAAGTCTTTAGAAATTTTTGGACTACCAGATTAAAAACGTGGGCCAGGCATGGTACGTGATTGAGTTCGGCAAGCTCCAGAGCCGCCACCAGGTTATGGCCGTTATCGCACACGACCATGCCTGGTCCTAGCTGCAGCGGCGACAGCCACATCTCCGTCTGCTGCAATATGGCGTCCCTCACCTCTGGGGCGCTGTGCTTCCTGTCGCCCAAGCTGATGAGCTTAAGCACCGCCTGCTGACGTCTCCCCGCGCCAGTGCTGCAACGCTTCCAGCTAGCGGCTGAGGGCGATGTTAAGGCAGAGGAGGAGGAGGAGGAGGAGGAAGAGGAGGGGGGTTTATCAGAACCCGTGCTGGCAATCTTGGGCGGGGGTGGTAGGTAGGCCGTCTCTGTTTGCGACCCCGTCCCCGCTTCCACAACATTCACCCAGTGTGCCGTCAAAGAGATGTATCGTCCCTGGCCGCAAGCGCTTGTCCACGAGTCGGTGGTCAAGTGGACCTTTGCGCTGACTGCGTACCTCAGGGCCCGCCTGATGTTACGCGACACGTGCTGGTGCAAAGCGGGGACGGCACTCCGGGAAAAGTAGTGGCGGCTGGGGACGGAATAGCGAGGTGCGGCAGCCGCCATCAGGTCGCGGAAGGCCTGCGTCTCCACAAGCCTAAACGGCAACATCTCCAGGGCCAGCAGTTTGGAGATGTGGCAGTTTAAGGCTTGGGCTTGGGGGTGACTCGAGGCGTACTTCCGCCTGCGGTCGAACGCCTGCGAGATGGACAGTTGATGGGACGAGGAGTGTGAAGGTGCAGGCGAAGATGCGGGGGAAGGGGAGGCAGCAGGAGAAGGCCCCAAAGTAGCCGAGGCAGAGGCAGATGTGGAGGTGTCCTGGCTGGAGGTCTGGACCGCAGTGGCAGCACTCAACAAAGGGGAAGAGGCAGTGGCAGCAAGACCGGGCGCAGGTTGTATTGCGTTTGCTCTCTCCCACTCAGCCCAGTGCTTGACTTCCAAGTGACGCCGCATGCCTGAGGTGGTCATATTGCTCTTCTCAGGGCCCCTACTCAGTTTTGAGTGGCAGAGTGTGCAAACCACGCTCAGTTTGTCATCCGCACAAACATTAAAAAATCTCCACACCACAGAAGTACGAGGCCTCGATGGGGGAGCTTCGCGCGACTGCCTGCTGCCGGGAACAGCTTCGGCCCTGCTGGCTGTGGCCTCACTTTTCTGTCTGGACTGTCCTCTGCCTGTGGACATCCCTCTGCCTCTGGACATCCCTCTGCCTGTGGACATCCCTCTGCCTCTGGACATCCCTCTGCCTCTTGCTGCCTTTTTCGGTGCTGCGCAGACCACCACCTCTCCACTGCTTTCCCCGCTGGACATCACCCCTGGCCAAGTGGGGTCGGTCATTTCGTCATCCACCACCTCCTCTTCCACTTCCTCACTCTGCTCCTCCTCCTGCCCACTGGACATTTCAACAGCCTCCCTTGATGGCAACTGCGTCTCATCATCATCATCGCTCATGATAACAGATGCTGGTTCAGGGTCCACATCAGCAGGAGATGGCGAATACTCAAGTGTTTGGGCATCACTACAAACAAATTCCTCTGCTAGCTCCTGGGATTCTTCCGGCTCATCTGAAAAAGGACCCGAAAAGAGCTCCTGGGAGGGGTCAATGGTGGGATGACTCTGTTGGCCAGGTATGGAGGAAGGAGGGTCAGAGTGAGACTGTGTGGATGACTGGCTGGTGGACAACTGTGTGGAAGCGCTATCGGCTATCCATTGCACCACCTGTTCAACCTGCTCAGGCCTCAACAACTGTGTAACCCGCCCCCTGCTTAACTGTCCCATAAAGGCAGGGATTCTGGATGAGTGGGATCCTGGCTACCCCTCACCAGCACGCATTGTATCCCCACTGGCTTCAACAAGGCCCCCAACAGCATTTCCGCGCCCCCGTCCTCGTCCACGTCCGATTCCGCTAGCCCTACGCATTTTTTTTTTTTGGTTACAATATTTTGCCTTCACAGCCATATACTAGCAGTTCAGACGGTGTGTATTAACACCACGTATATAAAATACTTTCGCAAGCACGCAGAACGCTCAGTACAGTAGACAAAGAAAAGGCCTTTTTTTTTATATTTCTAGGTACACAGCCGTATACTAACAGGTCAGACGGTGTGTATTAACACCACGTATATAAAATACTTTTGCAAGCACGCAGAATGCTCAGTACAGTAGACAAAGAAAAGGCCTTTTGTTTTTATATTTCTAGGTACACAGCCGTGTACTAACAGGTCAGACGGTGTGTATTAACACCACGTATATAAAATACTTTTGCAAGCACGCAGAACGCTCAGTATAGTAGACAAAGAAAAGGCCTTTTTTTAATATTTCTAGGTACACAGCCGTGTACTAACAGGTCAGACGGTGTGTATTAACACCACGTATATAAAATACTTTTGCAAGCACGCAGAACGCTCAGTACAGTAGACAAAGAAAAGGCCTTTTTTTTTTTATTTCTAAGTACACAGCCGTGTACTAACAGGTCAGACGGTGGGTATTTACACCACGTATATAAAATACTTTTGCAAGCACGCAGAACGCACAGTATAGTAGACAAAGAAAAGGCCTTTTTTTTAATATTTCTAGGTACACAGCCGTGTACTAACAGGTCAGACGGTGTGTATTAACACCACGTATATAAAATACTTTTGCAAGCACGCAGAACGCACAGTACAGGTGCCAAAGAAAAGGCTTAGTTTTTTAATATTTCTAGGTACACAGCCGTGTACTAACAGGTCAGACGGTGTGTATTAACACCACGTATATAAAATACTTTTGCAAGCACGCAGAACGCACAGTACAGTAGACAAAGAAAAGGCCTTTTTTTTATATTTCTAGGTACACAGCCGTGTACTAACAGGTCAGACGGTGTGTATTAACACCACTTATATAAAATACTTTTGCAAGCACGCAGAACGCACAGTACAGTAGACAAAGAAAAGGCCTTTTTTTAAATATTTCTAGGTACACAGCCGTGTACTAACAGGTCAGACGGTGTGTATTAACACCACGGATATACAATAATTTTGCAAGCACGCAGAACGCTCAGTACAGTAGACAAAGAAAAGGCCTTTTTTTTTTTTATTTCTAGGTACACAGCCGTGTACTAACAGGTCAGACGGTGTGTATTTACACCGCGTATATAAAATACTTTTGCAAGCACGCAGAACGCACAGTATAGTAGACAAAGAAAAGGCCTTTTTTTTTTATATTTCTAGGTACACAGCCGTGTACTAACAGGTCAGACGGTGTGTATTAACACCACGTATATAAAATACTTTTGCAAGCACGCAGAACGCACAGTACAGGTGCCAAAGAAAAGGCCTAGTTTTTTAATATTTCTAGGTACACAGTCGTGTACTAACAGGTTAGACGGTGTGTATTAACACCACGTATATAAAATACTTTTGCAGGAACGCAGAACGCACAGTACAGTAGACAAAGAAAAGGCCTTTTTTTAATATTTCTAGGTACACAGCCGTGTACTAACAGGTCAGACGGTGTGTATTAACACCACGTATATAAAATAATTTTGCAAGCACGCAGAACGCTCAGTACAGTAGACAAAGAAAATGCCTTTTTTTTTTTTATTTCTAGGTACACAGCCGTGTACTAACAGGTCAGACGGTGGGTATTTACACCACGTATATAAAATACTTTTGCAAGCACGCAGAACGCACAGTACAGTAGACAAAGAAAAGGCCTTTTTTTTTTATATTTCTAGGTACACAGCCGTATACTAACAGGTCAGACGGTGTGTATTAACACCACGTATATAAAATACTTTTGCAAGCACGCAGAACGCACAGTACAGGTGCCAAAGAAAAGGCCTAGTTTTTTAATATTTCTAGGTACACAGCCGTGTACTAACAGGTCAGACGGTGTGTATTAACACCACATATATAAAATACTTTTGCAAGCACGCAGAACGCACAGTACAGTAGAGAAAGAAAAGGCCTTTTTTTTTATATTTCTAGGTACACAGCCGTGTACTAACAGGTCAGACGGTGTGTATTAACACCACGTATATAAAATACTTTTGCAAGCACGCAGAACGCACAGTACAGTAGACAAAGAAAAGGCCTTTTTTTTATATTTCTAGGTACACAGCCGTGTACTAACAGGTCAGACGGTGTGTATTAACACCACGTATATAAAATAATTTTGCAAGCACGCAGAACGCTCAGTACAGTAGACAAAGAAAAGGCCTTTTTTTTATTTCTAGGTACACAGCCGTGTACTAACAGGTCAGACGGTGTGTATTTACACCACGTATATAAAATACTTTTGCAAGCACGCAGAACGCACAGTATAGTAGACAAAGAAAAGGCCTTTTTTTTTATATTTCTAGGTACACAGCCGTGTACTAACAGGTCAGACGGTGTGTATTAACACCACGTATATAAAATACTTTTGCAAGCACGCAGAACGCACAGTACAGTAGACAAAGAAAAGGCCTTTTTTTTTATATTTCTAGGTACACAGCCGTGTACTAACAGGTCAGACGGTGGGTATTAACACCACGTATATAAAATAATTTTGCAAGCACGCAGAACGCTCAGTACAGTAGACAAAGAAAAGGCCTTTTTTTTTTTATTTCTAGGTACACAGCCGTGTACTAACAGGTCAGACGGTGGGTATTTACACCTGGTATACAAAAAGGGTATTGCAGGCACACAGAACCCAGAACACTAGAGCCAAATAAACTGTATTTAAAAAAAAAAAAAAGTACACAGCCGTATACTGCCAGAAGATCAGATGGTGCATATACACACTAGGTATATAACAGGGTTTTGCGGCCAAAAAGAACGCAGAACAGTAGTGCCAAATATAGTTTGGTATGTAGCAGAGCACCTAATACACCACTAATGCCTCTCTCTGTCCCTACTCCAGCAGCTATCCCTGAATACAGCAGCCGTTCTCTGCAGAGTGTATATGGTAGTAAAGCTATCACTGTACTGCACTATAGTAGCCCTTATAAGGGCTTTTAATCACGCTCCTGCCTGTCCAACAGCTAAAACCTATCTCTCCCTTCTCCAGCCTCTGTCCCTGACTAAGTTCACGCAGCATATGCGAACGAGCAGGAAGAGCTGAGTTTTTAATATTCGAGGTCACGTGGTTTTTCCAGCCAATCCATGTAGACGCCGTTTTCGCGCTGCCAGCTTTTTTTAAGTCACCTTGGGTGACAATAACTGGAATTGCCCACAATGTTCTTTGATGGCTATATAGCCATCATTGAACACTTCATTTGCCATATAACAATACAATGCTGCTGCCTAGTGGCCTGTATTGGTATACCTGAAATAGGCTCTGAAGCCTGCTTGAGGCTTCGGATTATTTCGTCAAAGTAATAGGTTCCCCAATCTCAACCAGGGCACACTGTTACCGGACAAGAAGCGAGCGGCTTTCGGGCCGGGCTGCTTAGATGCTGTAGTCACATTTGACCACGGCATCTGAAGGGGAAAATGTATATGATCAGCCTTGTGGCTGATCGTATACATGTGCCGCAGGTCTCTGGTATTTAAAATAGCAAAAACCCGACAGCTATGGCGCCTGCTGCACGCCCGAGCGCATGTTTAGGTCCTTAAGGGGTTAAACAGATTTGACTTGTGGCTACTCCCAAGGGAATTTTCTAAATGGCTCACTTGGTTTTTACCATTTATTCCCTAAACATGGATCTGGACTTCACTGCACCATCAAGCCACTACCTTTTGGAGTAGTCTCTGTTTAAGTGATTTCTGAACCACTGAGGAAACCACAATCAGAGAAAGGCTGAGGCCAGGACCAGCAGAGTTTGTGAAACCCAGTAAACATTCTGAGGTCAGGGAAGGCAGCTCAGGGTCAGTACAGAGATTGGGGAGGCAAAATCCAGGAAACAGGCAGGATTGGGTATATGGATAGTATACAGTTATGTAGTGGCTCACTGGATAGATCTATGGATATTTGAAGGTGCTCCTAACCAATAAGACTGTACCCTTAGTCTTAATTCAAAAATAACAGTATTTATATAGAGATGGTGGGCACACTTCTAATCTGGGTTTTTATTGTAGTACAGTAAAGGTGTTGTATGTTCTTGTAATAAGTACTGTGATGACTTAGATTGATAATATAGTACATTTATTATCTAAAAATAGTACATTTATTATCTAAGAATAGTATGATTAATATCTAAAAATAGTACATTTAGTTAGTATACATAAGACAGTAATAGGATCCTATTAGAAAATATAAATTTATGGTATACCATAAATTTATATTTTCTAATAGGATCCTATTACTGTCTTATGTATACTAACTAAATGTACTATTTTTAGATATTAATCATACTATTCTTAGATAATAAATGTACTATTTTTAGATAATAAATGTACTATATTATCAATCTAAGTCATCACAGTACTTATTACAAGAACATACAACACCTTTACTGTACTACAATAACAACCCAGATTAGAAGTGTGTCCACCATCTCTATATAAGGATTGGGTATATGGCCAAACAATCATAATCAGCACACCTTTGCTAGCAAACTGGAACCTATTGCTCAGACACCCTCAACAGGCAAAGGTGCCTTAAGTACCCCTGGGGGCCATCCTTAAGCTGGGAAATATTAGTTTGAAGGGAGAACATGCCTATGCGCTGTGGCATGTACTGTTAGAAAGAAGCAGGTCGTGTCCTGCAAGATGGACCAGCCAACCTGGGCACTGGGTGACTGGGCACTGTGGGAAGGAGGAGTGGAAAATTGTAAAGTTCACACTGCCAGTACATGGTAGTAGGGGAGCAGGTGAGCAGAGTGGCAGCTGTGGGCACAGGCCTCTATCATAACAGTAACCCCTTATGTCCTCCCTTCTTTGTTCCAGACAGCTGCAAAAATCAGCAGCCCGTGTCCGTTGTTGTCCAGCTAATTATATTAAGAACAATATTCATTGAACTACTACTATTCCTTTGTGTGCTTCTAATGTTAATCAGCTTCTGTTATAAATGCAAGGCTGCTATTCTGATTGTCTGTTCCTGTACAAAATTTCTTCTTGTTTACTAAGGTTGTTACTTACCTGCCTGCCCTCAACTTAGCCTGTCTACCATACTGACCCTTAGCTGCCTGCCCTGACAGCACGGAACTGCCCAAGTTTTGCCTTGCTTGACCTCTGCCTGTTTACCGCCTATGGGTATTGTCTGACTCTTTGGTGCTTCGCATTATTGTCTCTGACTCACATGGGTCAGCTGCCAACTACACCTGGACTATTCCAAGAGGTGGCGGTCTGGTGGCTCTCCAGTAGAGAAATCTAGGTCATTGTGAAAGGGTGAAAACCAGGGGATCAACTGGATAAAGCCATTAGGACAAACTAGAGATCAGCGAATCATCCAAAATTCGCTTCGCCGAATGTTTGTCAAATTTTTTAAAAGATTTGTACTTAATATGAAGCTATTCAGTCGAAGCTGAGTAGAAATCATTCTTTATTCTGTCGTGTTCTGCGAACACTCCCGTGAATACTTACGCCTGAGTGTACAAAGTGCGTATGAAGCTTTAGCGTAATTATTGTCTAGACCCGCACAAAGAAAGAATATACAGTAAAAGTATGCTACTTAACTGAATATGTACGCATTAGCGTACAAATTATCAGATGCGTAGCATTAGTGTACAAATTATATGATGCGTCCGTAGCGTTAGCGTACAAAGATTTCAGAAGAATCTTCCGAAGCGAATCTAAAAATATTCGCTTTGGTGTAAAAAATTTCCAAGATTCGTATTGAATCTACAAAGCAGCAAATAGATTCGCTCATCTCTAGGACTAACCAAAGTCAAACTAATTAATTGAAAGCAGGTTCTAAACATCTAGAATAACTGTGAAAATGCAGTTCTACTGGTAGACTTCGTAATAGTTGGCCGCAAGCTGGTTCTGGTGTCAGTGTGTGCCATCGTAATCCTGCCGGTCCATCAGCCGGATCATGTATTTAAGTTCTCCAGAGCTAAATGTTGAAGAACGCCTGGATGCCATTTTTAAAACTTAGCTCTGCCTCTGAGGAGTGCACGCCGCAGCCTAGCGTCGTGCATGCCTGCGTATTATGCAATCACTAGATAATAGTACTCTGAGGATACGTACGCAATTTGTACTCTCATGCGTACGTGTTCACTTTAACAACTGTATGTTCGTTATTAGTGCGCGAATGTTCGCAGAACACAACAAAATAATTAATGATATGTACGCAGCTTCGACCAAATAGCTTAGTATTAGGTACGAATCTTTTAAAAAATTCGACGAACATTCACCGAAGCGAATTTTTGATGATTCGCTCATCTCTAGAACACATAACTGGTAACTGACCGAATTCAACTCAGAATTCCAATTAATGAATGTAATGGGGTGCCAACTTGTATGTGTCAGGGCTGGGATACACAGACAAGGGGTAAGTGATCCCTAAGCTAAATCCCAACCCCTTTCCCTGCCTATTGCCGACTCAGGCTAACCCCTGAGTCGACAACCTGAAGACTTGAGATACACTAGCAAAAGTGCAGGGGAAGGAAAACAAACAAGACAGACAAACAAGAACAAATGGATAGTCAGATAGCCGCGTCAAAACCAGGACAGTACGTCAGGAACAAAATCAGTAAGCCAAGAGTAGTCACAAAACACGCCGAGGGTCAAAGAACAAACAAGAGTCTAAATAGCAGAGCACAAATGACAAACCAGGTAGTAGCAAGGAAACTCCAAACACTGGCAGCAAGGTTAACATTTGAGGGCCTTAAATACCTAGCAGACCCCACCCAACAGCTGACTGGTAGGAGAAAGCAAGGAACAAAACTTAACTCATGAGATACTAAATGAACAGAAAATAAACAGACTAAATTGCTCGCGTTTTCCGGCGACCAGAAACAGGCTGCGAGCGAGTGTGCACACCAGCCACTTCCCTGGCACTAATGATCGTCACGCGCGTCCCCTGCCTGGGACGCGCATCCACAGCTAGAGATCGTCGGCTGGAGGAGGAGCCTTGACGAAATAGCGGAAGAAGCCTGGCCACGGGCAACCACATCGCCACCAGATTCAGAGACAGGACCAGCAGAACGGCTGCAATGACTGCCGGTCCTGACAGTACCCCCCCTCCAAGAGGGGCCTCCGGACCCTTAGAACTCAGAGATGGTTTAGAAGGATGACTCTGGTGAAACAATCTCACTAACCGGGGTGCATGCACATCCCTAGCAGGGACCCAAGATCTATCTTCTGGACCGAATCCCTTCCACCTCATACTCAAGATCTCCATCCACAACAGACGGAGAGGGAGGGTCAGGGAGGGGTACAACAGGGTCAACATAGAGCTTTAGCATATTTTTATGAAAAGTATTGTGGACCCGCCATTCAGGGGGCAACGCAACCTTGAAAGATACAGGATTAAACACATGAGTTATGACAAAAGGACCGATGAACCTAGGAGCAAATTTCAGAGACGGAACTTTCAATTTGAGGTTTTTAGTAGACAACAAGACTTTATCACCCACAACAAAAGTTTCAGAGACAGTATGTTTATTCCTGGAATGGTGGACGATTTGGCTTTGTGATTTTTTCAAGTTCTGCTGAACTCGTGACCACACTGTGCACAGTTGGTTAGTTATGGATTCTGCCCGAGGAGTATCAGAAACAGAACACGATAAGAAAGAAAACCTGGGTTGAAAACCATAATTACAGTAAAAGGGTGATGTGAGTGTGGATGAACTAGTGTGATTGTTGATAGCAAATTCAGCTAGCGGGAGATATGAGGCCCACTGATGCTGACAGTCAGAGATAAAAAGACGAAGGTACTGGATCAGCTCCTGATTCATCCTCTCCGTCTGCCCATTGGTTTCAGGGTGAAAGGCAGAAGAAAAGGACAATTTAACCTCTAATTTAGAACAGAAAGCTCGCCAAAACTTAGCCACAAATTGTACCACCCTGTCGGATAACACCTCATCAGGAATACCATGGAGACGAACCACAAGCTGGATAAACAGATCAGCGAATTCTTCCGCTGATGGCAGTTTTTTCAACGGAATGAAATGACCCATTTTAGAGAACCGATCCACCACCACACAAATGACAGTGCACCCCTGGCATGGTGGCAAATCGGTAACAAAGTCCATGGAAATGTTAGACCAGGGTTTGTCTGGCACTGGGAGCGGGAGAAGAGGTCCCACAGGACGTCTCCTGGGGATCTTTCCCCGCGCACAGACTTGACAAGCCTGAACAAAAGCATAAACGTCAGTATGCATACGTGGCCACCAATAATTTCTTTTCAGTAAATCTAATGTTCCCCGAACACCTGGGTGACCTGCTAGCACTGAACAATGTGTCTCCTCTAACACTCTCAAACGGCAAGACATGGGAACAAACAATTTGCCTTCCGGAAGGTCTTTAGGAGCAGAATTTTGTTCAGCAAGAATTTGAGAAGAGAGGTGAGAGGAGACCGCTGCCAGTACAATACCTGGAGGTAAAATGTTACCAGACTCAGACTCCGAACCCTCAGGAATACCGAAAGCATCAGCTTTTACATTTTTTGTACCCGGACGGTAGGTAACAACAAAATTAAAATGTGAGAAAAAACAAGGCCCATCTGGCCTGACGAGCATCAAGATACACCAGGTTTTTATGGTCTGTGATCACTGTCACTGGGTGAAGAGCTCCCTCCAAGAAATGGCGCCACACTTCAAAAGCCCATTTGATGGCAAGGAGCTCGCGATTCCCAATATCATAATTTCTTTCACATGAAGAGAATTTTTTAGAGAAAAATGCACATGGCCTGAGCTTTGTGAGAGCAGAAGACCCTTGCGATAATACTGCCCCTACACCGACCTCAGAAGCATCTACCTCTGTAATGAAGGGATGAGAGAGATCAGGCTGAATCAACACAGGGGCTGTAGAAAAAGCTTTCTTGAGCTCCTGAAACGCAGAGTATGCTGCAGGAGACCAGTTGCTAGGATCAGCCCCCTTGCGGGTAAGATCCGTGAGTGGTTTGGCGTTTACGGAAAAGTTTTTTATAAAGTTTCTGTAGTAATTGGCAAAACCTAGAAACCGTTGAAGGGATTTTAAGTCAGTGGGGTGGACCCACTCTGCTATCGCCTGAACCTTACACGGATCCATCTGTACATCGGAAGGAATGACCACATAACCCAGAAATGAAACCTTTTGCACACAAAAAATACATTTTTCCAACTTAGCGAACAAAGAGTTTTTTCGCAACCAGGACAACACAAGGCGAAGATGTTCATGATGGGTGGTCAGATCTGGAGAAAAAAATCAGGATGTCATCCAGATAGACCACCATAAAGACCCCAATAACATAATGAAAAATGGTATTCATAAAACCTTGGAAGACTGCCGGGGCATTACTCAGACCGAAAGGCATAACAAGATATTCGAAGTGCCCCAGTGGTGTGTTAAAAGCAGTCTTCCACTCATCTCCTTCCCGAATCCGAATCAGATTATACGCTCCCCTTAGGTCTAGTTTGGAGAACCAATTGGCCCCAGAAACCTGATTCAGAAGATCCGGAATAAGAGGAAGAGGTCCAGAGTTCTTGACCGTGATTTTATTTAATTCGCGGTAATCTATACACGGCCTTAACCCACCATCTTTTTTCTCCACAAAAAAGAACCCAGCCCCCGTTGGGGACTCAGAAGGTCTAATGTGCCCAATAGCCAAGCTTTCATCAATATACTGTTTAAGTGACTCTCTTTCAGGTACAGACAGATTATAAATACGACCCTTAGGCAGCTTGACTTTGGGCAAGAGATCTATCTTACAGTCATATGAGAGACCTGAGACATATGGGCCTTACACTGAGGACCCCAGGGAACAAGATCCAGTGTACCCCAGTCAATAACTGGATTATGTTCCTGGAGCCAAGGCATCCCCAGGATAACGTTCACCGACAAATTTTTCATAACCAGAAAAGAACAATATTCTATGTGTAGTGCACCCACCACCAATTTTATCTCAGGGGTGTGGAATTTGACCAAACCAGCACGCAATGGGGTCATATCCACACTTGATACTAGGATAGGAGGGGACAACGGAAGCATGGAAGACAAAACCTGGGACACAAAATCAAAGTCTATGAAATTAGCAGCTGCACCAGAGTCCAGAAAAGCCAGACCTGTACATGAGGCTGACTGGACCTCAATAGTGCAGGGCAGAAACATCTTAGCAATTTTAGGGAGTACCTGAGCTCCTAGGCAGTCCTCCCGACGACTGCCTAGGAGCGGAAGTTTTCCTGCTGTGACTTCTTGGGACAGGCATTTAGCTGATGTTCAGAACTCCCACAGTAGAAACATAGTCGATTCTTCCGCCTCTGCTCTGGGGTGATACTGCCGAGCTCCATTGGTTCAGGCCCAGGTAGAGATGAGGCCGTACTGAGGGTCGGCCGAGGAGCGGGGGACACCCGAGGTGGTAGTTTGGACCTTAGGCGTCGATCTGCCCGGATGGCGAGGGTCATAGCTTCGTCAAGAGTTTTAGGATCGTTCCACCCTGAGTCCGTCATGTACTGTCTGAACGTAGCACAATATTCTTCCGCCATTTGTCTACCCTGACGGAGGGATAACAAGTGGGAAACCGCTAACGCAGGTCGGTCTGGTTCATCATAAATCTGACCCAGTGCAGACAAAAAACTGTCCAGAGAAGAGCGCAGAGGTGAATCAGGAGCTAAGGAAAGCGCCTAATTTTGCGGGTCACCCCGCAGGAGAGACATAACCAGCCCCACCTTTTGCGCTTCTGTCCCAGAGGACCGAGGTCGTACAGAAAAATAAAGTTTACACCCTTCCCGAAATGAAAAAAAAATTTCTCTTACGATCGCCAGAAAAAAGGTCGGGAAGGGGAACCTTAGGTTCAGGTGTAGGTGACTGAACGGCCGGAGGTGGCACCGGGGCCGTAGCATACATGTCTTCCTGAACCTGAAGGCGGATAGCCAGCGACCAGAAACAGGCCGCGAGCGAGTGTGCACACCAGCCATGTCCCTGGCACTAATGATCGTCGCGTGCGTCCCCTGCCTGGGACGCGCATCCACAGCCAGAGATCGTCGGCTGGAGGAGGAGCCTGACGCAAATAGCGGAAGAAGCCTGGCCACGGGCAACCACATCGCCACCAGAGTCAGAGACAGGACCAACAGAACGGGTGCAATGACTGCCGGTCCTGACAGTATGAGAGTACTTTGAGTCTAATGATTATGAAGAAGAGCCAGACCTTGTCCCCAGGAAAAAATAGGGGAAAACTTGCCAGATCTGGAAGTAATTTTTGATACTGCTGAAACTTCAGACGAGACAAATATCAGAAAGGGAACTTGTAACTGTCAACCATACACAATGAAGACAGGAGCTTTTTAGTTGACTCACTAGAATGGTTATTGTAGGATGTCCAAGGGAGCAATGTAATCCAGTCATTGTGATGTGCAGAAACAAAGTGTCAGAAATAGTTAACTAAAATCTGGTTAATGTGTTTCCCATTGGACTTCAGATGGTAATCTGAAGAAAAGTCAAATTTTATGTCTACCTCTTTACAGATGGCTCTCGAGATTTGGCAGTAAACTGCACTCTCCAACGAGATGGAATGTGTAAGGCCAAACCATGTAATCGAAAAATTTGTTTTAGGAACAAGTTGATTAGTAGACTAGAAGAAAGAAGGCTAGACAGGAGTACAAAGTGGGCCATTTTAGAAAATCGATTAGCCCAAGGAAGGAGGAAGATCGGTAATAAAGTTCCATTTTTGTTTGTGAATCCTGTTCTAAGCATCAGTAATGCAGGAGACTACATGAGAAATCAGTTGAATGGTTTTGCAGAGACCTGGGTAGCCAGGGACCACAGAGCAATGTTCTCAAGCCAGAACCGTCTTCTCTTGGGCATTGGAAAATATGTTTTTCTAAGCAGGATGTCCTTGAGAAGAACTGCGACAGAGCGACAGAGACAATGCGGGCAAGCTCCATGATATGCTAGGGATCCTGTACCTGGTCAGTTGAGTCAAATGAACAAGAAAGAGTGTCTGCCTTGATATTCTTCTCAACTGAGTGAAAATGGAGAACAGAATTAAAGGGGTATTCCCATCTCACAAATGTAATTTGTATAGTTAGATATACTGTAGCCATACCAATATTATTACTAATAGAATGTATTTATATAAAATGTACCGTTTAGAAGATTTGAATATTTGTATATCCATTGTCCCACACACATCAGTCAAGCCTTTGCTCCTAGTTACGACCACCGTGGCCATGTAGTAGTGGTGGCCGGCTTGCTCTTGTTCAAACCCGCTCTGAGGTAACTGCTGTATTGTGAATGCACATTGCATGAGCATGTGGAGACACATCTTAGGGTTGTAGCATTTTTGTCTGCGCTTCCAAAATGCAGAGAAACGGATCCTGTACCAAGATCAATTCATCTCTATGGAGCAGGATCCGTTTATAAAGTCTGTGTTTTGGACGAATCCTGACCATTGCGTTTTGGACTGGTAGCGTGGACTGATAAGTGTGGGACAATGGATATACAAATAGGCAAATCTTCTAAACGGTACAATTTATATAAATACATTCTATTAGTAATAATATTGGTATGGCTATATCTAACTATACAAATTACATTTGTGAGATGGGAATACCCCTTTAAATTTGGTGAAGGATAATGGCCACCAAGCTTGATAAGTTGTTAAGCATTTTTCAGATACATCATGTTTTTATGGTCTTATGGTATCCTGAAGGAAATGTTTCCATTCTTCAAGAGCCAACTTAATAACATGCATTTCCCTGCTCCGATGGAGTAGTTGCATCCTGCAGGAGAGAAGGACTCAGAGAAGATGCCATAAGTGACCATCTTACTGGAGGATCTTTCCAGGTGGGGAAACTCTGGCTCCCGCAGAGGATGCATCCACCTCTAGGAAATGCTGCCGAATGAATGTGGGGGAAAACAAAACTGAGTTTGAGGACAAGGTCTGCTTGAAAGACTGCAGTTTCTGCCTCAGGTGTCCACTCCCTTCTGTTCACCCCATTGTAGAAGTGTGGATGCACAGCAGAAACTGCATGGTACCTGGGTATCCATAGAAATCTATGTTATGTTAAATACTTTTGCATTAAAGAGGACAAATCTATTATTATGGTGACACCTTTAGAAGCATATACCAAACACACAGTGGGACTACAAAATCAATAACAGTTTTCTTTATGTACATGCTCCAATTGTGATGGCACATATATTAAGAGAAACTACACAGAATCTACAATTGCGGATGTATTTTATAAAGTAATTTTAAGACGAGCAAGGAGAAAAAAATCTGGGAATTCCAAAACTGATAACATTCCAGTCATTGAAAACAGGACTCAATTTTACATATGTATTTATGACACAGCACATGGACACACTTCAACCTCCTCCCATTAGAGTGACTCTAGATCTCCTTATTTCCTACATCTTTACCCCTAGTGCCTGTTCATCAGGTACGAGTCGGAACTGAAGCCGAGTTCGGTTCCAAGTTTTAAAGTCGCAAATAACTTACTTAGGTTCATCGGAGCCTGTACATTTTAATGCTGTATGGATCTCCATACAACATTAATCCGAAGTTTTGAGCGAAGAGACTTTGGATATAGCATCCGAAGCTCACTTCACTCATCAGTACTTGCAAACATTTTTTTTGTTAACCAGCAAAGGTATCACAGTTATATTACTTTTTACCTTTTTAACATCACACGAAAGTGCAGGGATAAGGGATGTCATAATGGAGAAATGAGGGATAAATTGCTTGTAATTATTGTCAAAGCTCCAGAACCATTGGATGACTCTTAGACCTGTGGGACAAGGCCATTGCAGAACTGTGAACAAATGTTTGGGGCCCATATGAATGCCACTGGTGCATATGGAAGAATCCATGGATACTTCTATCCAAAGTTTAGAAAAAATTTGAATTGCAACAAATCAGAATTTCCTTGCGCTTCATGGTAACAAATATTTTTTTTTCCTAAAATGGCTGCTACATGTTTTACAAAGTGATAGTAAGAAGCCCGGGAAGACAAGATCACCCATAATGCCATGCAGACAGCCAATCAACAGCTAGCTAGCTAGCCCCTGTGATGTCACAGCCCTATGAAAGCCTCATCCCATGCGGTGTCAGCCATTTCACTGTGAGCTGAGCATAGAGAGAGATGTGACAAGCACTATGGGCAGTGATTAAGAAAGCATTTAATTGTGGAATATTGGATAGGGACAGTGTAAGGAGATCGTAGGGAGAGTTTTTACACACTGTAGGGTGATCATAGGGAGAACATAGGGAGACAGCAGTGACTGTGCAGGTGCGGCGATGATGCAGGCTTTGTAATCTGAAGCTAATGGGATCCACATGAGACAGCCCACTTTACTTCAATCCCTGTGTATAGCAGAGAGCTATCTAATTGAATAGTGTCCACTAGAGATGAGCGAATCATCCAAAATTCGCTTTGCTGAATATTCGTCGAACTTTTCAAAAGATTCCTACCTCATACGAATCTATTCGGCGAAATTGCGTACAAATCATACGTTATTATGTGGTGTTTTGCGAACATTCGTACACAAATAACGAACATACAGTTGTTAAAGATACGCAACTTATGTGAACACGTAAGCATGAGCGTACAAATTACATACGAAAATGACGGGCTTTGCTGGAGCGGAATGGTGGAGCAGGAGGAAAGCTCTGAGTCTGACCCCTGGCTACATGACACTGTATCAGCAGATGACAGCAGATCATCCGGCTGTGATTGAGATGAGTGTGCCATCCACTCCACTACCTCATCCACTTTCTCCTCCACTACAATTTTGGTGGGTTAGCCTTGTGGAACAGTGGCCAACTATTGCGAATTCTACAAGTAGAAGCTCCGGCTACAGGTCCTTTGGCATTGCTGCCCTGTGCCACCTTCTCCCTTTTTTTGGAGCTCGAGGTCTGGCTGGAACCCTTTTGCTTTTCCATGCCAGACATTTTTCACTTGACTGTGGCCCTGCAGCTGGTCTTTGTCTCTCTCCCTATCTCTCTCCCTGTCTCTCTTCCTGCCTGATTAATTACTAGCCCTGCACAGGCCCTGCACTGGCCCTGCAGTATCCCTGTGCAATATGGATTCCCAGAACAATTACACTCCAATTTTAACAAAACAGTTCTCTGTCTCTCAGAACTTCACAGACAGTGCTTCTGCTCGTCTCAGCAGTCGCAGCACAACTGATGCGTCACTGGCTTACCGAGCCTGAGCCAATCAGAGAAAGCCCTTCCCACTAGGTCAGGTGACCGCTTTCTTCCCGGGCTTTATGCCGCACGAATAACGAACAGTAAAAGTTCGCTAATTAACTGAATTCGTACACATCAGCGTATAAAGCAACTTATACGTAACATTAGCGTACAATTTATCGGACAAGTACGTAGCAAAAGCGTAAAAAGCATTAAGAACATTTTCAAATCTAACAAAGCGAATCTCAAAAAATCCGGATTCGCTTTGCAGCGGAAAATTTCCAAGATTCATATCGAATCTACGAAGCGGCAAATAGATTCGCTCATCTCTAGTGTCCACCTTGTTTAATAGATAAGCAATTCTTTTTGGCTTTGATTCTCAAATTGGGGTGGATAACCTGTCTAAGTTAAATGTTACTCGGGGTGCCCATCTTGTTTAATAGATAAGTAATTCTATTATACCTTGATTCTCAAATTGGAGTGAATAAGCTGTCTAATACTACTGTTATCGGGGTGTCCACCTTGTTTCATAGGCCTTGATTTTTAAATTAGGGTGAATAAGCCGTTTAATTTAATTGTTATTGGGTTTCCCACCTTGTTTAATACATAAACAATTCTATTTAGTCTTGATTCTCAAATTAGGGAGACTAACATGTCTCATTTAACTGTTATCGGGGTGTCCACATTGTTAAATAGATCATCAACTCCATTAGGCATTGATTCTAAAATTGGGGTGAGTAATGAGTAAGCTTTCTCATTTAACTGTTATTGTTGTGTCCACCTTGTTTAATAGGTAAGCTTTGCTATTAGGCCTTGATTCCCAAATTGGGGTGAATAAGCTGTCTAATACTACTGTTATTGGGATGTCCACATTGATTAATAGTTAAGCAATTTTATGAGGCCCTGATTCACAAATTGGGGGGGTACACCTGTCTCATTCTCTTATTTGTGGCATGTCCACATTGATAGATAATGAATTCTGTTAGGCCCTGATTTACAAATTGGGGTGATACACCTGTCTCACTTTCTTGTTAGTGATGTTTCCACACTGATACCTAACCATTTCTGTTACCCAAACAGTTATTGTAATTTAGATTTTTTCGAGAGCTTTTATTCAACAGCCTGTGGCAAGTGCAAATAAACGGATTCTTCGCAGAGCAGAATTGCCCACAATTTGATTGTTGTTTTTTTGTGGGAAACATTATTGTTATCTGAAAAGTTATTCTTCTAGTGAAAACATTAGTTTTGTAGTGAAAAATGTGTATTTTAGCAAATAAATTAGTATTTTATTAAATAAATTATTCTTTTCCAAAATAAATTAGTCTGCTCCAGTATTACAATCCCCAATCCCTATGATGAACAACATTCCTTCAGTGCAGCACATGCAGGACATCTAAGAGCAGAACAGTTAGTGCTGTCATGGATCTGAAGACTAAAGAAGTGAAGCCAAACATTTTTGGGCCTAGTCTCGTACTGCAGGCCTTGGATCTTGGACACCTCTATCTTGATGCAACCCTTATATGACTGTATCATGCACTCTCCGTTTTACCTCACACAAGAGGCCAAGGAGTCATTTTTACAGCTCAAGACTGCGGTGTCCTCTTCACCGGCCCTGGGTATCCCAAACTATGAACTCCCTTTCAGGCTGTATGTCATGGAGAGAGAAGGCCATGCGACGGGAGTCCTCACCCAGAGTCATGGAGGCCGAAACAGACCTTTGGGTTACTACTCTGCCCGTTTGATTCCAGTAGCCAGAGGCTCTCCTTCATGCATCAGAGCCATACATGCTTTCCACCTGCTTCTGGACAAGACCTCTGACCTTGTTCTGGGACATCCCTTGCAAGTCTTTGCGCCTCATGATATCTCTACCATTCTACAGCAAACGCAGCCCAAGCATCTCTCAGCTGCCCATAATCTTCGTATGCAGTGTTCACTACTGCTACCTGACACAGTCACAATCTCCAGGTGTCAAGTCCTCAACCCTGCATCACTTCTCTTTCCTCAAGGGGGGAGGGAAGAAGGAGGAAGGCATGAAGGTGCAGAAGAAGAAGAGGGGTATGAATAAGAAGACCCAGATTCGTTAGGGGATCATCATGACTGCCTGGAGCTTATCAAGCAGGAAACTGAACCACTAGCTAACATTTCAGAAACTCCTTTGCCGAACCCTGAGCTCTCACTCTTTGTGGATGGGTCCAAGTTCATGGATGATCAGGGAATATACCACACTGGGTTCACAGTGACCTCCTCACATGAAGTTATTAAGTCCCAGGCCTTACCTCCAGATATGTCTGCACAAGAGGCAGAACTCATAGCCCTTACAGAGGCATGTAAACTCTCCCGGGAAACCATGGCAAATATCTACACGGATTCAAGATATGCCTTTGGAGTGGCCCATGATTTTGGACCCATATGGAAAAGCAGGAACTTCATTACTGTGAATGGCACTCCTATGAAGAATGCAAAATCAGTGGAGGAGCTGATGGAGGCTCTGGCCCTCCCCAAGCAAGTGGCCATACTGAAGGTGAAAGCCCACACTAAGGCAGACACCCAAGAGTCTAAGGGCAATGCACTAGCAGATGAAGCTGCGAAGAAGGCATCCATGGAGGAAAGGGAAGAAGCGATGGCTCTGGTGGTGCAGACCAGATCCAAATCTGCAGAGGGCAAATCTACAGCTTGCTTGCTCCCCATAATCAAGGAAAGACTCCAAGACATGCAAGAGAAAGCATCAGAGTATGGAGAGAGAAAGGAGCAGACATGGGGAGTGATACAGGCTGGATCTGGAGGAAAGGACATCTGTTCTGTTTTCCGAGAAGCTTGTATCCTGTGGTGGCGTCTTGGGCCCATGGGCTGACGCACCAGAGTAAGACTGCAATGAACTGATATCCTCCATCTTGCTTGCTCCTGGCATATCCATGATCACTGCCAGGCATGTTAACAGCTGTTTGATCTGTGCCAGCTGCAACCCTGGAAAAATGGAAAAAGTTCCATTAAAGTGTTCACCTAAACCTCTCTACCCTTTCCAAAGGATCCTTCACAGGGGTTCCAGTATACCCTAGTGGTCATAGACATGTTCTCTGGATGGCCTGAAGCCTACCCTGTTAAGAATCTGACTGCCAAGACTACTGCCAAGAAGTTACTGAATGAAATAATCTGCAATTACGGGGTACCTGAAACTATACAGAGTGATCAAGGAACTGCTTTCACTGCGGATGTGGTCCGAGAGATCTGGGAGGCCCTGGGGACTCAACTGGCCTTCTATACGCCATACAGACCGCAAAGCTCGGGAAAAGTCGAAAGAATGAACGCAACACTAAAGCTGAAGATGCTGAAGATGGCCCAGGAAATTGGGAAACCTTGGCCAGACAGTCTGCCCATAGCTCTGTTCAGTGTGAGACATACCCCGAGGGGTAAAGAGAAACTGTCCCCCTTTGAAATACTGTTTGGCTATGCTCCTAGACTAGGCCAGCATTTCCCTGAACAGTTAGCCTTACAACATGATTGTTTGTCTTCTTATGTGTCTGCTTTATGTACACATCTCACTGATCTACATTTTCGAATTTTCTCTTCCCTTCCAGACCCAGAGCGTATCCCTGGCACACAACCTGCAACCAAGAGACTGGGTGATGGTGAAGAAGCATGTCAGAAAAACCCTAGAACCTCGATTTAAAAGTCCATTCCAGGTTCTGTTGACGTCTCCCACATCTGTGAAATTTGAAACAAAGAAAACGTGGACCCACGCCTCACACTGCAAACGAGTGAAGTTCCCCCTGGTGGAAGAGAAGCCAGAGGCGGATCCAACACAATGATATCCTTTCTTGTGATCTTAGCAGCAGGGGGGGCACTAGGGGAAAAATGTGGAGAGACAATATTTACTCTTTGGTTTAATACTACAGCACCTATGCAGATATTTGAATTTGATTATTGTAGTGTAAGCTGTTGTCCTTCCTGGCGTACATCCCAGGAAAATGCGCAATACTACTTGTGTGTCACAAGACCAGGGAATGAATGGTGCCACAGCTGGCATGATGTGTTAGTAAACACAGGGCCTGACTGGGGATACTGTCCCAAAGAAGGACAGGAACGAATAGACAAGCAGGGCCTTTCCCTTTCCAGCAGAGTAACATTGGCAGTGAAAGGAAACTGCATTCCAACTCAGTTCACAAAGAGCAGGTGCCAGACCCTCATACTGACCGTGACTAATCCCCGATTTACTGACATGGGTTTATATGTTTTGCTCCCAAATGCCTCTTTTCCAACTGTACTGGAAAAGCTTTGAAAACAAGCCTAAACCATTTGAGACCACTCCTTCCCCTGATGACATTAACCCTTTGTTACCTTCAAGGTACGACCTGATAGCTAGGGCTCCTTATACCATGCAGGAGACACTGGCTATGGAGACAGGATTTTCAGATCATAATTTGTGGTTGGAATGGGCCAGATATACAGCTTCCCAGATGAACCGTACTGGGTGCATTACTTATGCCCCTGTCCGGTCACATTTGGGGACCGTGCCCCTTCCTTTAGGACCTGATCATTTCTCCTGCTTCCTAAGTATATATGTCAATCAGACGGTCAATGATACTGCCTGCCAAACCAGGAAGGGCCTCTACCCATTGTTAGAGAAAGCCCCTGGCCCTGGAGAGGGAATCACCATTTATAAAGGAAACTACACGTGCTTTGAAGTAGAGGCAAAGGGGGGAAAGGACATGGGAAAGTTCCCTGAAGGATACTGTGGTGAGGTTATAAATACCACTGGAACAGATTACCAGAATTATCTTATGAATCAGTCACAAGCTCTGGGGGACGTGGTGTGGCTGTGTGCTGACGTGAAGTTGAGGGCGAGGATGGAAGGGGTATGGTATGGCCAGTGTGCCCCTAGCTCCTATACTCATGCCCTTCCGTATCTTTGACCCCCCAGACTGGGAACTGACTGTTGACTGCCTCCGGAACCCCCACAAACAGTCCTGGGAACATCAGGTGATCCTCTCCAGGAGGAAAAGGGAGTCAAAGCCAGCTGGGAGTTTGGACACACATGTATATATAGGAGTCCCAAGGGGAGTCCCCAATGAGTTCAAAGCAAGGGATCAGGTGGCAGCAGGATTTGAGTCGCTTATTCCTACTATCACCATTAACAAAAATGTGGATTGGATTAATTACATCTATTATAATCAGCAGAGATTTGTGAACTACTCCAGAGATGCTCTGAAAGGGATTGTGGAACAGTTGGGTCCTATTAGTATCATGGCATTCCAGAACAGAATGGCATTGGACATGCTCCTGGCAGAGAAAGGTAGAATATGTAAGATGATAGGAGATACCTGTTGTACTCTTATTCCAGATAACCTGGGACCAGATGGCCAAGTGATGAATGCCCTGAAGGGACTCACATCTTTATCTGAGGAGTTGAAAAGGAACTCAGGCATTAGTGATCCATGGGATGCCTGGTTTGACTGGCTGAAAGACTGGAGAAAATCTCTTGCTCAGTTTGGAGTTGTCATCTTGATAATCTTAATAATGCTTGCTCTAACTGTTTGTTGTATAATCACTTGTGCAAGGAAACTGTTGACAAAGGCAGTGGAGAATTCCATCCCAGAGATGATCATGACTGAACCATATGATGACATCGGGAAGGAGATTCATGTGCCCTTGGATGACATCAGCCCTCCCTCAACTACAGTGCTGTGAGGCGGGAGTGGAGATTCCTTGGGACTCTGTGTTTCAATGGTTGATGAGCCTGACAACTAACCTAAAAAGAAGTGATGTATAGCTTTAGCATATATCCACATATTCACAAAATTCGCGCTTAGCTTTAACACATACTCACATAATCATTGCTTTAAATAGTTTAGTGTGAGTGGTCCTGTGCGCCCGGAGGATTCCTGACCAAGAGCAGATGAAGAAGAAGACTACCAGATGGATGTCAGCGGAGCAGTCCCCCATGTAGTTCTAGTGAAGCCCATGTTAAGGCCAGAGTTAAAATCTGACTTTAGAATCTGAAGTCCACTAAAAGGGAGTCTATCTATTAGGGATAGATTGTCTCCTAACTGGTGAAGAGGACGCAGGCACAATGGGACAGATTGTTAGACCCATTTAGATTAGGGATAGACAACACCATGCTTGAAATGGCTTCAAAGGGGAGACTGTCATGGATCTGAAGACTGAAGAAGTGAAGTCATTACAAGATGGCGTCGGTTCCGGGACCACTCCTGCTCTTATCTATAGTTTACATTCTTTAGCTAGACTAGATGTGCAGAAGTGAAACTTTATTTTGCATTACTAACCAATAAAATATATTCTAACCCTCAGGAGAGGATTCACTCCTCCCTGGGGTAAATAACCTTTGTACCCTCCTCTAATAAACAAGAACCTCTTTGACCCTACCAGGTGTCAGTGTTGTTTCTTCCATGCATGTAAAATCCTAGGATTACTTTAATTTGGAGCAGAGAAACAAACTTTAAGGCTTCCCTGAGAGCCATCCTTATCAGTGCTGAATGCCACTTGTGCCCTAAAGAAAGTTGAACGTGGAGTGCCTGAGGTCAAATAACTCCTTGTATTAGGGTTAAAATCAAATGGGCCGAGCTTGCTGGATGGATCAAACATGGCATCTGGATTATTGCTATACAGGAGGTTTGCCGTTGGTTATCGGAATGAACTACACAAATCTCTTCATTCACTCGACCCAAATTCATTGTACTATTACGTTTGTTTAGCAAAAAAATTATTCTGCATCTTAATTGCAATTGTTTATGGTCGGAACTATGACAGTGATTTGTCCAATCACTCCAACAACTGGACCCAAGTTCATCATTCCTAGCTACCACGTTCTGTTATTTTTATTTGGCGTCACTATTACAGTCATGACAAATTTTAAACAAATTATATGTCACTATGCAGTTTAATAAAATTTTACCTAATGTGTATCCCCCCATAACCTCCAGGATTCCTCCATGCTAAGAACTTAATGGTATTTTGTTTTCAATATGTATTAGGGTTAAAACCAGATGGGCTGAACTTGCTGGATGGATCAAACATGATGCTGGATTATTGCTAAACAGGAGGTTCAATGTTGGTTAGCAGAATGAACCACACACATCTCTCCACCCATTTACCCAAATTCATAGTAGCTAATATATTTGGCAAAAAAAATGAGTCCGCATCTTAATTGCAATTGTTTATGGTTGAAACTATGACGGTATAACCAGACAAATCACACCACTAACTGGACCCAAATTCATCATTCCTAGCTACCATATGGATCCCTCCATAATATCCGGGATCCCTCCATACAATGAACTTAATGGTATTTTGCTTTCAACATGTATTTGGATTAAAATTAGATGGGCCAAACTTGCTGGGTGGATAAAACATGGCAGCTGGATTATTACCATATGGGAGAAGTATTGTTGGTTATTGGAATGAACAACACAAATCACTCCAACAACTTGACTCAAATTCATTAAGGCTAGTTTCACACTAGCGTTAAGCACGGATCCGGTGGGTCAAGGGGCCCGCCGGATCCGTGCTGATAATACAACCATGTTGAAAGTCAATGGAGGACGGATCCGTTTACTAGTGTGTCACACCAAACGGATCCGTCCCCATTGACTTGCATTGGGGGCCATTCCGGATCTGTCTTGGTGCGGATGCCCAGACCGGAAAGCAAATCACAGCATGTTGCAGTTTGCTCTCCGGTCTGGAGACGGAACTGAATGCTTTTAGGAGCATTCCGTTGTCTTCAGTTCAATTTTGTCCCCATTGACAATGAATGGGGACAAAACTGAAGCGTTTTATTCCAAGATTGAGCCCCTATGACGGAGCTCAATACCGGAATAGTTAAACTCAAGTATGAAAGTAGCCTTAAGCTAATATGTTCTTTTAGTCAGTGTTTGGCCATTGTTTTGCATCATTATTTGAACATAATTTGTAAGCCAAACACAGAAGTGGGTCCAACACAAAGTGTTTTATGCGCTTCTGATGGATCAGAAAAACAGAAAAATAAACATTGATATTAACACAGTCTTAGTGCCACTGCTGCTGCTGCTGCCACCCTCCCCACTCATGGGGCCACTACTTGAATCTTGGGCCACTGCACGGTTAATCCCACGGTGATAAATTAGACCTGATGCTTTTACTGATCTGTAATACTGACGCACAGTAATTCCACAGCTAACAGAAGGGATTAGCTATGAATCTTGGTACCCTGCACAGTGATGTAGATGGCAATGGATTACAACTGCCTGTAATACTGATGGCATAGTACCTACAGAACAGATTAACTATGAATGTGGGTGCACTAAATTGTAATGCACACAACGATACCCTCTCCCTGCACTGTCCCTGCAGTTTAAATTCCAAGCTTTCACAATGAGATTGAGTCACCAAGTGGAATGCATATGATTAGGCAGTCAGTGGCCTGAGTATACCAGATTTATCGCAATTCGTGGCAAATTCATTCAGAACAAATTTCTTGAAGAACTTTGGTGAATCGTCCAAATCAAAATTTTCAAAACTTTGCTCATCTCTAAATAGTTGGAGATAATATAGCCCTAGAAGGGAAGGGAAATCCTCTCAAAAAGGCACTGAGTCTGGAATTCAGAGCAGAGGATACTTATTCTTCACTGTGTTGTTATTCACACTGCGGTAATCAATATGTGGCCAAAGAAAATTGTTCTTTTTTTTTATGAAGCAAAAACAGTGTCTGTAGGAAAAGAGGATTTTTGGATAAATCTTCTCTATAAGTGCTTCTTAATATAATAAAAATTGGCCTGAGTCTCCTTATAGGGACAGCTGGTAGACCCAGCCACATGGTGGTATGTTTCCTAGCAACAGGTCAATAGGGAACACCGATATGGTTGCAAAGTCTCAGCCTTCTTTTTGTTAAAGACATCCATGTAGCTGGCATAGGAGGGAGGAAGACCCTGAAAGCTATGTGGAACCTGTGGTCTCCAGACAGGAAGAACAGCAGTCAAGCATCATGAATGACATCATGGGCCCCAATGAAGAATCTCCCCTTTGTTGGTCGCAGTTGGTCAAAGGAGTGTGAAGGAGGAGGCATGGTAACCCCCAAAAGCAGGAGGCTGATATACTCTAAACGAATGTAGGATGAGACCATAGACCTCCAGATGGGAGTGAAGAAGTCCCATCTGAAAGTCCATGAACACAGTGGTATACTGAATGCATTCCAGGAAAGGCACTCCTTTGATCGACGCCACAACCAGTTGCGCGGTAGATATGTTGTGCTAAGTCACCAAGGCCTAATGCAGCAATGTACCTGCTGAACTGGAATTCAGGAAGGCCTGTTCGCTAAACCAGACGTGACCGCACAATACTGACAACTTGATTCTGTCCAGCTGCATGGATTCATGGGCAGAAGCTGAGGGAGAAGGAAGCAAGAGCTTCCGGAACATGGGTGCTGGTCTGGGGGTTCTCCTCTCTCATGCTATCTACCGAAGGTGCTCCCTTAACCAGTAATCAATACCAGTAGCCAGAGAGATAAGTTTGTCCAGGGTTGCCAGTTCATCAATGATGCACTCTGTCAGCCACCAGGGCCTTTTTATTCCATGACAGTTCTAAGTACAGAATTGTATAGCATACTATCCCACTGTTAGCTTGTCCTGGTGGAGTTGCAGAAAGAGGTAACCAGGTTCCTCAAAGACAGGGGCGTAACTACCATAGTGGCAGACCATACGACTGCTATGAGGCCCAGAGCAAGAGGGGGCCCATTTGGGATCATCTCCTCTTCTACTGGAGGTGAGAACTTGGTCAGGAGTCTACCCTCTAAAGAAACAACTTTTAGCAAATGAGGCAGTGGAAAAAATGGCCCAAGGGTCATTGAAAGGGGTTCAGGCAGAAACCCCTCTTACCTGTGTGGGGGGTCTAGTTTGATCCTTGCTGTGGAGCCCTTACTTTTCTATGTACGCCACTGCTCAAAGACCTTGCAGAAAGTAGACAGGAAGCTCTGTAAACTATAGGTCAAGGGGCATGGTCCATGCTGGAACTTCAACAGACAAGCCAACCTTAGATCTGTCAGTGGGAAACAGATGAGCAGGTTTGTGAAGTCCAGAAAACAATCTTAGGTCTGGTCAGGTAGCTTAGGGTCATTAGGGAGATCAGGCATCAAAGGATGAAAATCCAGGAAATGGGCAGGATTCAGTACATGGGTAAAGAAATGTAATCAGCACACCTTTGCAGGAATTAGTTAATTGATACTGCTCAGCCACCCTCCCACATGGTACATGAAGTACACCTGGATGGCCAGCCATAGCCCAAAAAGACTGGGACCGCCTATAAGGAGGAGTGGAAGGTCTACAGGTTAACACTGCCAAAGCATGGGAGTTGCAGAGCAAGTTTTCAGGGCGCCAGCGGTTGGGCTGCCGGTAAAACAAGTGTTTCAGACACTCAGACATTTTTATGACTTATTCAACAAGGGGGGATTACTAAGCAAAAGTGGAATGGCTTATTGCAAAAGGGACTTGGCTTAAATGTACGTGTCCAAAAATACCAAAATGTTGACACTCACTTTTTGGAGTAAACAAATGCAACAAATAGGTGGTGTAAACTTAGACTAGACAGTCTCTAGGTGTGCCAGATTTATTATCCATCATCAATCACTGTTTAAAGGGATTATACCACTAATATACTGTAAATGTATCCCAACCATCAGATACTGCTGTTACATAACTTTTTCCCCAATTGCCGCCATTTATCAAAACTGCTTTATTATAAAGTTATTATCCCACCATTGCACCCTGTGGAAAATCAGTTTGTATTTCAATTGCTGTTGGTTACATCTTGAAGCGAAGCCTTGTGATACAGGACCACAAGCTTACAGCGCTTTTTTTTTTCTTCCTTGCAATAACCACTCCTCTATGTGCAGTGTTATTTATATGTCAGTTACAATGTCAGTTTATGATGGATGGATAGGGTAGTAGTATGGTCGGCACTCCGATTTCAATGCAGCAGTACATGTGGAAAGTCGAGGCTGCCAGTAGTAAGAGAAGTAAATCCCAGCACTTCGCTGACTTATTAATTCAATGGTATCTTTATTCACACATCACTTAGGATGCATTTCGGCTCCACCTGAGCCTTTGTCAACTGTGATAAAAACATATATCTTACACATTTTATATAGAAAGTTACAACATAGGAAGTTGCGCTGAGAGGAAGTTACAACACCTCTGACATCACATGCCGTTGTCCTGGTAACCCGGGAAAAAATAAAACCCGGGAATAAATATATTGTCATCAATCATTTAGATCCTGTCTGGAAATAAAAACAGAACAAAAAAGGAATATACAATAATTGTCTACACAATATCAAATGAATACACTTATAGATGCAGCAAATCTATACTTATAGACATCTACATTCATATGGGTCTAGGGACATTTGGATCAAGCTCATATTAATTTAGAGACAATTGTGCCATTTCGTAGTCTCTATTTAACCCCTTTGGTTATAAAGTCTGAAGGGTATGGATTAGAGATGAGCGAATCATGCAAAAAATTATTCACCGAACATTCGACGAACTTTTCCTAAGATTCGTATATTCGCCGAATAGATTTGTTGTATTTGCGTACAAAATATACGTTATTTTGTGTTATTAGCAAACATTTGCGCACTAATAACGAACGTTCATTTAAAAAATGTACGCAACTTTTTAGAAGATGTACACATGAGCGTACAATTAGCTTACGAATCCTCAGCGTACTATTGTCTACGTGATTACGTAATACGCAGGTACGTACGACGAGAGGCCGCGGCTTGCACTCCTCAGAGGCAGAGCGAATATTCGAAAATGGCATCCAGGCGATCCTTATCATTTAGCTCTGCTGCACAGCTGAAATACATAGTCCGGTTGATGGACCGGCAGGATTACGATTTACGATGGCACACACCGCCACCCGAACCAGCATAAAAAGGAGGTGATCCAGCAGGTGATCCGAGGCTTACGCCATCGTTTCGACACCTTGCGGACCCCGGGCCAGATCCAGCATAAATGGTCAGATCTGAAATCGCCCTCAGAGGCAGTATGTATATTTGAGGTAGAACAAGTAAGGTGCTGTCTATCCGGCTAAGTGCATAGTACAACCATCCACCATACAATAAAGTGAATATGAGGACACATTGCGGTACATGTAAAGAAATACACACAATGGGCAACATACTTGAAATCATTGCTGAAAGGTAAAAACATTAGTGCAAACAATCCAGTGCAAACAATATAGTGCAAATACATTATAGGTATAATGTAAACATTTTAAATGTCACCTACCTAGTATGCTCACGGACACGTTTAAGTCTCTTTTCTTCTGACGCTTGTCATACAACTGGAACAGAGTCCAAAACTCAGTTGCAATTTGTAATCCACATAGGTAAAATTGTAATCCAAATGGGTAAAAAAATAGCAGCAAAGGTACCTTAAAAAACCCTCTTTCAAGGGGCTCCCCAATAACCTGAAAAGGGGGAAAAAAGGGATGAGGTGCACGTACTGTATGCACAACTTGGTTAAAACTTTTTTTTTTATGGGGGGAGTTCTGACAATCCATGTCCATCTGTGTGAGGATAAACGCAGGGCAACAAAAATAAAAACAAATGCCAACTACTGCTCACCCTTCAGGTTAAGTCCACGTTGTGGCTCCCATAAAAGCTGCAGGATCCGATTCCTTACTTAAGGGCCAGCAGGTCCTCTTCACTGCTGCTGGAGCTAAAAGGCACGAGAGGCACTCCTGCCTCATGAAAGCGACACTGGCTGCGGCAGCAGTCCCCCACGACCTCTCAGGGATGTTCTTGGTAGTGACCGGGTGGTCACACTGGCAAGGGCCGTGGCAACTTGGGCCTTGCCCATTACCTTGTAGCGGCCAGATCCTCTCGCCGGCATATAAGGTGACAGAATCTTCGGCTGTAAGGGCTCTGGTAATGGTCTTCCGCGAGCGGTGGACTGTGCGGCCTGCACCTGCCATGGCAGTTGGTATTGTACCGCCGATGGCTGGTACACGAAACTGTTGGTGGTCATCTGTCCCACATGAAGGATCGGCGGCGGTGGCAAATCTGGTATCAGGGGTTCCAGCTGAGTTTGGGATTTCTCCTCTGATCGCAGAGTCCCATCATTGGTCAAATGGGAACACAGAGCCTCTTCTGTGGCCTGGGCCTCCTCAGTTCAGTCTTCTGAGGGCTCTGCAGGAGTAGCTGGTCACCCCAGTAGCAAAGGGGCCTTGGAGGCTCTTCATAGGGGTATACTCCACGTAATCCCCTGCGTGGAGATTGTGGTGGACGGGCGGAAGATACGGCCACTTTACAGAACGGCGGTTGACATATAATTCTTCTGCCATCTCCTCATCAGCAATAAAACCTACTCCCCGTTCCACACTGAACCAAATAACGGTACCCTTTCGGCGCTCCAGCTTGGGGTCACCATAGGTGCTCCAACACCTGAACAACCCACTCCTCTACCAACTTTTTGTATTCCCAGAGGGTCAGGGCATTCCGGGTGACAGCCTCGGGGACCATTGAATTTTGCCGAAGGGAGTAGTCCTTCCGCGGCGGAGCAGGAACTCCTGCCGCCTCCGCCGTGTCAGCCAGTGGAGTGAACACCCCAGCAGGCACCTCAACCGACTTCTTAGGCTGCTGGACATATTGAGAGACGTAGATCTCCTCCGGTTCCTTCTCCTCATAGGGGTCGGTGCCCCACACCATGCCTCCCCAGTCAGGGCCTCGCTGTGTCGCCATCTTAATTGCCTGAGTTGCCTCGTCTTCCTCGCGCGCTGGAGAAGGGGGCGGAGCTACCAGGGAGGAGTCTGCATCGCTAATGAATTGAATTCGTACGCAACAGCGTATAGAGTAACTTATACGTAGCAATAGCGTATAATTTATAGGACAAACTACGTAGCGAGTGCATACAAAGCTGAAGCAAATCAATTTATATTACCACCAAGACGTGGTAGCTCAATCTGTTCTATAATTTGGTACTTCAGCTGTGAGATTTGATGTCCCTTTTTCACAAAAGGGTAAGGTACAGGGAACAATAAATTTTTAGTACGAATAGTAGACTTATGTTTCCCAGTGCGGTCTCTTGCATGCTGGATTGTCTCCCCAACATACAAGAGGCCGCAGGGGCATTTGATCAAATAAATAATATTAGTTGATGCTCAGGTGGAGCCGAAACGCATCCTTAGTGATGTGTGAATAAAGATACCATTGAATTGATAAGTCAGCGAAATGCCGGGATTTACTTCTCTTATGATGGATGGATAGACAGACAGGCAGATAGATAACACATAGACAGATTAACATAAGGATGAATTTTACACTGGGTCCCCCAAATGAATTTTTTTCTGGTAGGTCCTAGGCACTCCAGTACGGCACTAGTTTATGACACAAACCCTTTAAGTCTGTCTAAGTATACATTTTCTTACTATAAAACAGTATTAGTAAATGTGGGGCAATGTATTTTAATCAATGTACCAACAATGATACAGCTTTACTTGCATACTCGCTCCATCACTAATATTGAAACAGATGTAATGTGGGAAACAAAAGGGGCATTAAAAGGGCAACTGTCATCAGATTTCCACCTATGAAACTGGCTGACCTGTTGTGCAGGATGTGCGCTTAGCAGCTGAAGGCATCTGTGTTGGTCCCATATTCATATATGCCTACATTCCTAAGAAAAATGAAGCTTTAATATCTCCAAATGAGCCTCTAGGAGCAATGGGGGCACTGCCATTACTCCTAGTGATTGAAAGGGCCAAGCGGTATAAGTGTGATCATGCCTGGCACTGACTTCTCCTAAAGTCTTGCATTGCGCCATGCGCTTCAGTAGCTGGCACAGGGGCAGTACAGAAAAGAGGCTTGCACTACAGAAGAGAACTGCCAGCGAGCCTTTTTTTTCTGTACTGCGCCCGTGCCAGATACTGAAGTGGATGGTGCAATACAAGACTTTAGGACGAGTGATCATGTTTACACAGCCTGTCCCTGTTAATCAAAGTGCAGAGGGTGGAACCTCTAGGTGTAACAGCAATGCCCCCTGTTGCTCCAAGAGGCTCATTTGCATAAATTAAAAAAATTAATTTTTTCCAGCAATGTGGGCACATACTGTATGAACGTGGGGCCAACACAGATGTCTTCAGTAGCCAAGCGCACATGTAACAGGTCAGCCAGTTATAGATACAAATCTTCTCACAGATGCTCTTTAAATATAAAACTGGATAATATTGCTACAAGTCACATATGTTATCATAACTGTACATTAGCTGTTATAGAACAGTGAAAGTTTTAGAAGTGGGTCTACAAGCATATACAGCAGCTGAACCGATGAATTAAAGATCTGAAAGAAAAATGCAATAAATATTATGAAGAAAAATGCAATAAATGTATCCTACTTCTCAATCTACTGATAACTAAAATAATTTTCATCAACTGATTAAACAACAAATGATAGATGATCAGGATGACCTAAACCCAGCAGATATATGTAAAATCCATAAAATCATTATTTACATTGTTTTGTTTGTATATAAAATTAACAATTACACTCTCTTCTTCCACGGACTAATGTTATCATGTTGTCAGAGGAGGATTTTCTCTTTCCTTTTAAATATTAGGTTGTAATCTGATTTTACTGTTTACATACTGTATCTTTATTGATAGTCCGCTGGTAATTTATTGTTTTACCAAATCGGGGAGATGGAAGGTGGATTGAATAGAGAACAGTGATGAGTCTCCCAAGTGGTTAGTAGTAACACTGCTCTTTTTAAGTGTTTTTATATACATATACTAGA